>JBCFYV010001001.1:34250473-34590031 GCA_039000515.1 Timema cristinae | reverse complement strand
ATAAATATAACTCTCTTCTTTTACCGGAAAGTTAAAAAGTGGGAAAATGACTATCCCAAAAAAAGGGAAAGAGATTTCAGGTATTTCCAGAAACAAATAACTTTACTAAATGCCAAAATTCTACACCCCCCCCAATTCATTCTCTCTTTCTCTTCTCAGTTGTCCACAAAACTAGGGGTGAGGACCCTTCAAGCAGAAACTACCTAACCACCAATTAAATTGCCTTTAAATCTGAAGCTTTTTCAATTTATTTCCAAGTAAACCCATTTTTAAAGAAAATTTTTCTTTCATCTTTTTTAACAAAATGAAGAGTTTTTGTGTAGGGCTGTCTGACCAGGAGCATTGTATATATCTACCACACACGGGCCCGGGCCGGACTTTTTAAAATTAGTAGCCTTTTTGGCACCTCGAAGCTAAATTTTTAATATTTGGTTTAGAATTTTAAAATTATTATTTTTTTATTATTTCCCAAGCACAGCGTCTACACCCTTGGGGTTATACCACTACCAAAGTTAATGATAGGGTATTGCGAGAAAAATGAAGGACCTACATTTTAACGTGGGTCCGAACCACGTTGGGGGCCGGGCATTCCACACATTCACAAACGTCTTGTCAGAGGTGTATTTTAAAAATTAATTAAAAACTGCGCGGTACAAAAAAATAATCCCCCCTCCCCCCCCTGTCTGTTTGGATCAAAGAAAAGCATTGCCAGTGTAACCCGCAATGGATTGGTTTTCTACCACGGTAAAAAACCCGTTACTGCACAAATGAATTTTATAGTATTCCTTCCCTTTTTTTTAGATATTGTCTTAACCATTGATAAAAAAAAAACCTTAGATCGATTCCCTAAACAGCTATTTAAAAGTTCACGGCCCTGGTCTGGTTGGAAAGGGGGGGGGGGGGGGGGAGCATAGCTAAAATTTCTTTTTTATTTATAAAATATATTACTTAAAGTTTAACACGATTTTTGATTAATGAAGTATTATTAGACGACATAAATTTTTTTTAAAGTTTCTACAATAGATGTGATTACAAAAATTGACAGTTTAATTTCAAGTGTGAACAGGACAGTGGGTAGTTTTTCCAAACATCCCTTAGCTTGGAACATATTTTGCAGTGATTATGTCAACGATCACGATTGAAAACAAAGGGACAAAGGTCACAAAATATTATTATTTATTGCCTCCCACAAAAATCTTTCTTAACGGATGAAATTATTAGAATTTGATCATTGTCAAGCAAACACAAAATTGGTGCTGCTTGGAATAGTAAAATAATACATTTAAAATTAAGCATATTATCCCTACAGCCGAAACATGTGATCGGGACGCAAATTCTGGTTTAGAAGTTGGAGAGCCTCACATACAAGCTGGAGAGCCTCACATACAAGCTGGAGAGCCTCACATACAAGCAGGAGAGCCTCACATACAAGCAGGAGAGCCTCACATACAAGCAGGAGAGCCTCACATACAAGCAGGAGAGCCTCACATACAAGCTGGAGAGCCTCACATACAAGCTGGAGAGCCTCACATACAAGCTGGAGAGCCTCACATACAAGCTGGAGAGCCACACATACAAGCTGGAGAGCCTCACATACAAGCTGGAGAGCCTCACATACAAGCTGGAGAGCCTCACATACAAGCTGGAGAGCCTCACATACAAGCAGGAGAGCCTCACATACAAGCTGGAGAGCCTCACATACAAGCTGTAGAGCCTCACATGCAAGCTGGAGAGCCTCACATACAAGCTGGAGAGCCTCACATACAAGCTGGAGAGCCTCACATACAAGCTGGAGAGCCTCACATACAAGCTGGAGAGCCTCACATACAAGCTGGAGAGCCTCACATACAAGCTGGAGAGCCTCACATACAAGCAGGAGAGCCTCACATACAAGCAGGAGAGCCTCACATACAAGCAGGAGAGCCACACATACAAGCAGGAGAGCCACACATACAAGCAGGAGAGCCACACATACAAGCAGGAGAGCCTCACATACAAGCAGGAGAGCCACACATACAAGCAGGAGAGTCTCACATACAAGCAGGAGAGCCTCACATACAAGCAGGAGAGCTCACATACAAGCTGGAGAGCCTCACATACAAGCAGGAGAGCCTCACATGCAAGCTGGAGAGCCTCACATGCAAGCTGGAGAGCCTCACATACAAGCTGGAGAGCCTCACATCAAGCTGGAGAGCCTCACATACAAGCAGGAGAGCCTCACATGCAAGCTGGAGAGCCTCACATACAACTGGAGAGCCTCACATGCAAGCTGGAGAGCCTCACATACAAGCTGGAGAGCCTCACATACAAGCTGGAGAGCCTCACATTCAAGCTGGAGAGCCTCACATACAAGCTGGAGAGCCTCACATTCAAGCTGGAGAGCCTCACATACAAGCAGGAGAGCCTCACATACAAGCAGGAGAGCCTCGCATACAAGCAGGAGAGCCTCATATACAAGTTTACTGTACTAGACAAATCACACAAGATGAGCATTTGTCCCACCACCCTATGTCACAATCACTTCAATGACACAAGAACACCTTATGTGCCACGAGTTGCGTGTTTCGTGACAGCCCATGGGGGGGGGGGGCTACTCCCCCCTGGCCCTTAACCATTTTTAAGCATTTCAATCCTTTAAAAAAATTAATGATCGCTGCAGCTCAACACCTGAGCCTTCCAACCGGCGCGCCCCCTCCTTGCTTTTTTATTTTTATTCTATTTTTCCCACACCACAAATATAGCCCATAACGGTGAACACACCACACCCCAAATCCCTACTCCACCCTCCTTCTCACCCACCCACCCATCGCTTACGAGGGCAAGGTGTAAATGGGTTTGCATTTTCTTTCCAGGCAAATACTGGCTCATTTCATCTATCCTCTGTTTAGCTACCCATAAACCTACTGCGCGCACGTGTCTCGACACAACAACCAAACCCCCGACTAAAATTTCCTCTTGAACTAAATGCCAAAACCTACACGTCTTGGTTGTCCCGTTAAAACCATACGTTTTTCAATCCTTTCTCCAATCGAATTCCCTCTAAACATTCCTGATGAAGGCGGAATAATATCCCTGCCTGCCAATGAGTGACCCATAACGGTAAACTACCCTCTCACACCTAACCTAAACCACCCCTGTTCCTTCCAGTGGTCTGACGCTAGACAGCTCGACCTCGTAACGGTGAATTCCCTTGGTGTAATCTCTAATATTACTGCTCCTTGAAGATAATGCAGATGAATGACTTGTACACCTTATCATCCTTATGTGTACTTTCTAAACGTTAATATCCCTGACACACTCCTAAGAAGGCTCATTCCCATCTTCTTGGGCGGGCGGCCAACGTCAAAATTACAAGACTTTTTGGACATTAAAGTTGGAGAATTAATTCAGAATTGTGTATCCACTTTTTGTTCCAACAAAGAAGCCTATGTTTCTTTACTGCATTCGAAACGTTGATACAAATTATTAAATAAATCCCCAAGCTTATATTAATCTTATATAAACATTTTTTTATGTCTTGCACTTTATTTTAAATTGGTGGTTTCTGACTTAACAACTCTTTAATGTCTAAAAATTCTTGAAATTTGGTTAACTATCTTGGGAAATTGAAGCCGGATGGAAAACAAAGTTTCGGGTGGAAGTTGTTTGTTTTTCTGAGTAGAATAAGACTCCGAAAAATAAATACAGGTTTCCATTTTTAAGGATACGGCCACGCTTGCGACCAGGTCGCCGCGTTTTATGACCAGTTATCAGGCACCAAGGCGTGAAGATGTGTTATTAGCCAGAGTAGTATCTAGTTATATGAAGAAGAAACGTAAATATATATAATATGGTGTCCACCCATTAATATGCAGAGACGTAACAACCTTTGCACTCCAAGCCCTTGCCAAGCATTGCAATCTATTGTTAGTTTGTATACTCTATATTTATGGTTTTATGTGTGCTAATTAAGAAGTTCCTACCTTGTTCATTTCTTTCTTAATTGTTTAATTCATCCCAACCCTCCACTGTTGCAACTGTAACCTCTATCCAGAGCTTGTATTTAACATCCCTGTTTGCGTAGTCTCGATGTTTCAGATTCCACAGTGGTGATCATTTATAAATAGCTCGGTATCAAACATTGCTAAATACCGTACTCTACCGAGTGTCAAACTCCAGACGGGCGGGAAACACTGGGTGGTTTGCAACAAAGTTAGTGAAAATGCTTAGTGGAGGAGTGATAGTGTGGTCTCGAGCACCTTATCGGTCGACAGTTTAACCTCGGATGACGCAAGCAAACCCACACAAGTGTCCAGTGTTATCGCGACAGCAAGTCTGGCCACCTCCATCTATACTAATATTATAAAGAGGAAAGATTTTTTTTTTGTAATGGATAAACTCAAAAACTACTGGACCGATTTTAAAAATTCTTTCACCAATATAAAGCTACATTATTAGCGAGTAACATAGGCTATATTATATTTTGAAAATTTAATTTATTCTTCATAAAACTGTCGATAGTATACTATATAGTCGTTGGAAAAAAAAAAGTTGTTGAAGGGAAAGTGGGGTTGGTGAAGGGGGCCTGGGGGTAGGGTCGAGAAAAGAGAAATAGATGTAGTGACGAGGAACGCAAAAAAAAAAAAAAAAAAAAAAAAAAATTGTGGAAACGAGGAGAGTAAATGAAAGTGGAGGAAGCTGAAACATTAATTTGATTTTAACAATTTGTTTAGTTGGTGTATACACAATTCCTTTCGCGCCTAGAGCAAACAAAATTATAGAGGAATGAGATGAAAATAGGAGGGAGGATAAAAAGAGGGAGGGGGCTATACAGTGATGGTAGGACTGTATTTTAAAAAAAAGTTAAAAAGTTTTGTTTTATATTGACATGATGGATGATTTGAAGCTTTGTTTTACAGGATTTTTTACAATATTTTTTTACGGGGAAGGGGGCTAGTGAGAAATAAAGGCGAGTGGATTTGTCGCTGTGACCTGAAAACTCTCACGAAAGCGTTGTAAAATCTGTCTCTGGTCACCAATTGTGGCCACCCTCATATGAATCAATGTAATACACCACTGCGACCAGGTAGCAAGCGTGGCCGTAGCCTAAAAAACCAGTTGATCTGGAAATGACCTTGAAAACAAACGCCCGTCAAAAATTAAAAGAAAAGTTGCTATTATATTTTTCTCCTTCATAAACGAACAACTTTTGTCAGAAACTCTTTTTTTTAAAGAGATATTCAGAGTTTTTTTTAGGTGACTACTTTAATTCTTTATACTGTATATTTCTTACTCAAAAAGAAAAGATTTTATATATATATATATATATATATATATATCTTTAAATTCACCTTCATAAGATTGTTGTTTACTTGTACCTTTAAGATTGAATATATAGCTAAATAGCTAGTTAACATGTGATTGATGATAGCACCTGTACGCCTATGTACCAATTACACTAATAAGGTAAGGGTTAGGAAGGCATAATTTAGAGGAAGTGCATCTGCATTTACGTGGAGGGGAGAGTGGAAAATCACCTTCAGCGCACCAGACCAAGATCGAACCCCGATCTCCCCCGTCTTCGGCAGTTAGTCCAACACGAGATTAGCGCGTTAAACCAGGTGGCCACCGAAGCGGGGAATGCGATATTATTCGAATATCTACTGTAAAAAAAATGAGTCGATTCCTCTATGCATAGTTAGAAATGGCAACCGCTCTTCTATTTATTCACCCCTTCATTCTTATTGGATGTACAATTGGGGAGGAGTAGAGAGGGGATGGTAAAGCCACGTATTTGCCCCAAAAGCAATGTAAACGTACACCCCCTTCAAAATATTCCCACTTAGAAATTCTATCTATTTCTTTCAAAGGGGACAGTTTCCTCAAGCAAGTTAATATCACCGATTCGAGTCATCAGAATATTAATAACTTTCAATTGCAAAAGAGACACACGATTAAAATATTATTAGCAGAAAGACCAAAAAAAAGAAGACAAATCATATCAAAATCAATCAAGACAGTGATAGGGCTAATGATTACTTTTAAATAAAAAATAATTAAAGTCCAAAGTTAGATTTTATAAATAATCAGAGTCCAAAGTTAAAGTTTTTGTTGGAGGAGCCGCTTTAAAAAGGAATGTAGAATATACATATTAAAGAGATTACGCCGAAAATTGAATCAAGAATATTCTTACATTTTTGAAGAAAGTGGAAGCATGACTTCTAACATATTCTTATGTTGCACCAATAGTGGCGATCACGCCGGGAGGCTGTTGCCAGACTCGGATCCCCAAAATTGACAGAAACGCCAAGCTAGTTCATCAAGAGAAAGGGCTGATTTTCTGTTCAAGTACCGAGTCACTGTCGTGTCTCTTAACCTCGTGAATGAAATTTAATACCCATGAATTGAAACAAGTGAAATGAGGCTGTAAAATAAATACAGGCGTATTAATAAATAACACTTTGAAGTGAAAATTGGTAATAGAGAGCGATTGTGCAGGGTCTCTGGTATGGGGAGGATTTTATTTTCTTGGGATGGGGGAGGGTGGGTTTAAGTTATGGTGGATTGTGGGTGAATTATGAGAGTCGTTTCCGGGAAAGAGATTGGAAGGATTAAACTTACCTGGGATTTGGTTTGAAGTGGATGGATACATTTCAGTTCCCCATCTGGGGACCGACAGCTGCGCCAGTATTATTCTCTGACTCGTAGAAAACTTAGTCGGTTGTCCCAGTGGAGTCCGGCCGCGGAAAAGGTAATTATCGAGGGGTTGGTGGGATTTTCTTTTCTTGAGAGGGTGACGATCATAGTCCAGACACCTTCTTATATATTAATTATGTTCCTGGAGACAACTTTGGAGCGAGCCGATATTGAACTTTCGCTTGTGCTGACCCTTTTGAGTAATGCCACCAGTTTGTCCGAGTAGATATGCATGAGCCGTCAAAACATGGCCGCGAGCGCTTTCCGATCTACGCACCTCGCCAAGTAGTGATGGCACAATCGGGAGTACTCGGGTTCTTCCGGGACTACCCGAGTAAAGCTATGGCTACACGAGCCGAACCGCACTGCCGTTAAAAAAAATAAAAAAAATGTTTATATTCTTTATAAAGTTCTATTACAAAATAAGTTTGTATTTTTATTTTTACTTGCATAGGTTTTCACCTATTTCCATAAAATTAAGTTAGCTAATAATTAAGAAGAAGAATGTCTGTTGTTAAATAAGTTGTTATATATAATATTGTTTATCTTGTACGTAATGTGGAAACAATGACTACAGCGGACAGACGCGTAGCGCGTGGGACACGGCATACGTCATACGTCATACGTCATAGAGCCGAGTAAAAAGCTTGGAACACCAGGCCAGGCCTACCGGCTAGGGCGACATGCGGACATTTTCATCTTAGAAGGTTGTATCGTTCCACAACGGTACATTTCCCTCCACCCGGCTCTAGTATTTCCCTCCATCCGTCTCTAGTATTTACCTCCACCCGTTTCTAGTATTTCCCTCCACCCGTCTCTAGTATTTCCCTCCACCCGTCTCGAGTATTTCCCTCCATCCGTCTCTAGTATTTCCCTCCATCCGTCTCTAGTATCTCTCTCCATCCGTCTCTAGTATTTCCCTCCACCCGGCTCTAGTATTTCCCTCCATCCGTCTTTAATATCTCCCTCCATCCGTCTCTAGTATCTCCCTCCACCCGTCTCTAGTATTTCCCTCCACCCGGCTCTAGTATTTCCCTCCAGCCGTCTCAAGGTTTTCCCTCCATCCGTCTCAAGGTTTTCCCCTCCTCTCTCTAGTTATTTCCCTCCCCGTCACTAGGTTCCCCCCCTCCCCCTCATGGTTTCAATTATTTCCCACCAGCTGGCTCTATTTATTACACACACACCATTTCTTACATTGTTTGTTGGTGATGGGTGTATGACCATGTGCAAACATTTTTTAATGTAGTATTTTATATATTTAAATTATTACAGTTTAATTTAATCCCTGTTTTTCAATATTACAGTTTTAATAAATAATTTGTTTTGTGTTACTGTAATAAGCAGGGCTGCCAACATTCTCTTAATATAAAATTCCATGTGTTTCCCAGAAGGTATTCCCCCTTTGTCAGATACGTGGAAGTTCTCAATAAACCAGGTTTAAGGTTTATAGTCGAAAATGATTAATCTTTAAACTTGCCTAAATATTCCCAAAACCAATATAAATATTATATAAAAAAAACAAGGGGTTTCCAACACTGTAAATATAAACTTTGAGATTATTTAGTAAGATGAAATGTTTGTAAGTAAGTTACAATTAATAATATAAAAATATTCAATAAAAGATTTGTGTTCACGGTGCATGATTACTTAACTGTTGTAAATATGTTGATGGCTTTGGTCGGAACTGCTGTCAGCGGCCAGAAACTTCCTAACAAACTATACTACCGTGTTTAGGGCGAACTATCATGGCAGCTACTAGCAAAACAAGTAGCTACTGTAGTTTGAAAACTTGTACGTAACATCTGTGATTTAGAAAGTGTTTTTAATGGGGATGATTTGAATTAAATGTATTTTATGTATTCGTATATATAATCCCCTGTTTCACACTAGTATCGCTGTATATAATCCCCTGTGTCACAGTAGTATCGCTGTATATAATCCCCTGTGTCACAGTAGTATCGCTGTATATAATCCCTGTGTCACAGTAGTATCGCTGTATATAATCCCCTGTTTCACACTAGTATCGCTGTATATAATCCCCTGTTTCACACTAGTATCGCTGTATATAATCCCCTGTGTCACAGTAGTATCGCTGTATATAATCCCCTGTTTCACACTAGTATCGCTGTATATAATCCCCTGTGTCACAGTAGTATCGCTGTATATAATCCCCTGTGTCACAGTAGTATCGCTGTATATAATCCCCTGTGTCACAGTAGTATCGCTGTATATAATCCCCTGTGTCACAGTAGTATCGCTGTATATAATCCCTGTGTCACAGTAGTATCGCTGTATATATTCCTGCACATATCGTCCCCCGGCTGAATGACCTCGACCCGTGTCCTGGGCTATAGCTGTGATTGGCTTCATCAGCGCCCCCTGGGACAAAGGCGCCGCGGTTAACGACGGACCATTAGTCTCGTTAGGCGACACAAAGTACTGCGGTCGAGTTTCATCCACCCCCGCGGCCTTGTCGACTCATGGTTTGATTATTCTACACCCCAGTCTCTTAGAAACACACAAAGTTTCAATCCGTTATTACTATCGAATTTGTTGTCAAGTTCGGTTCTAGTTTTCGAGATGTTTTTGTCTGATAAGTTCCTGAGGCTACACAAGGCCGACATATTCCTCTTTGAACAATGAGGACAAGACAACTCGCGAACATTCAGGTGTTTTACTTCAATAACAATTTTATTTGTCATTAATAATGCTCCGTGCCAAGCGTCAAACCTACCTATCTGACATTGATATATCAATTGTAAAAAAACACCTTTAATTACGCAAAAAAAAAAGGTTGGTTATGATTGTGAATGGGAGAAAGTTGACGAATCATGATTAGCTCTGAATGTTACATGCAAATAAATATGACCGAAATAGAGCCATAAAGTCTGGTTCTTATTCTAGTTCTCACAGCATTGGAACCACAAGGTCTAGAATGGTTCTTATTCTAGTTCTCACAGTAATCAAACCACAAGGTCTAGAATGGTTCTTATTCTAGTTCTCACAGTAATCAAACCTCAAGGTCTAGAATGGTTCTTATTCTAGTTCTCACAGCATTGGAACCACAAGGTCTAGAAGGGTTCTTATTCTAGTTCTCACAGCATTGGAACCACAAGGTCTAGAATGGTTCTTATTCTAGTTCTCACAGTAATCAAACCTCAAGGTCTAGAATGGTTCTTATTCTAGTTCTCACAGCATTGGAACCACAAGGTCTAGAAGGGTTCTTATTCTAGTTCTCACAGCATTGGAACCACAAGGTCTAGAATGGTTCTTAGGGCCAGTTTCATAGTCAAATTTAGTACGCCTCAAGTGCGGCGCTACACTAAGTACATGACGACACATACCTATACCAGAATGGAATGGGCCGTTCTCGCATTGGAAACTGGCCCATTCCATTCTGGTTTAGGTAGGTGTCGTCATGTACTTAAAGTAGCGCCGCACTTGAGGCGTACTAAATTTGACTATGAAACTGGCCCTTATTCTAGTTCTCAGAGTAATGAAACCACAAGGTCTAGAATGGTTCTTATTCTAGTTCTCACAGTAATCAAACCACAAGGTCTAGAATGGTTCTTATTCTAGTTCTCACAGTAATCAAACCACAAGGTCTAGAATGGTTCTTATTCTATTTCTCAGAGTAATGAAACAAGTTTTTGTGATTCTTATTATAGTGTTTTTAAGCACCGCGTCTTACTACCTTTTCAGGTTATACGCTTATTTACTAACTACACCAATGGGTTAGGGATTAGAATGGCTGTATTTAGAGGAAATGCAATTGCGTGGAGGGAGGGTTGAAAGCCATTTAGGGAAAACCACCCTCAGTGCACCCGACCGGGATCGAACCCCGATCTCCATCTGACAGTCTAGCTCAACACGAGATTAGTACGTTAGACCACGTGGCAACATAAGCTAATTTATTCTATTTCTCGCAACAATGGAACCACAAGGTCTAGTTTGGCACAAAATAAAGTTCAGAAAAGCAAATTTTTGGAAATCGGGTTTGTAAAGTTCCCGATATTGTAATTGGCGTTCTTTTATTTATACCTCGAAACGAACGAGTGTTGGAAGGCGGGAAAGGAGGGAAGGGGGGGCGGATTGAAAAGCGGGCAACGAGAGGAAATACGCCCCGTCCTAACATGTGCTGTATCGACCCGGAAAAGAGGGTTGCACTGTTAAAAAAGTGTGCATGGAAAAGAGCGAGTCGGTTTGAAGAGGGGTGGAATGAATCTCTGAAAAGGGAGCGGAGTCAGTCGAGTGCGCACAAAACCCCCCTGGTTGCTTGCTGGCTAATAGGTAGACGTCTTTTTTTAACAATGGTCGCGGACTCGGTGCGGAAATAAGTTGATGAGAAGGTGGAGGGGGTGGTAACCCGCCCGCTTGGTTGAGCAACGGTTTCAATCGCCTTGCCCAGCAGAGCGGAGGTAGCCACGGGCCTCTTATGGACCAATAATTGTACATAATTGGAAGTCTGGTGGGGCCTGTTCTCTTCCAAGCGGGGGAGTTATTACTCTCTCATTTGTGTGCAGTGAGGAACATCTCCCAGTGCTGCAAGGTCATAGAGACCTTGGTAGGGATATATTTGTGTCATTAGAGGAACAACTCCCAGTGCTGCAAGGTCATAGAGACCCTGGTAGGGATATATTTGTGTCATTAGAGGAACAACTCCCAGTGCTGCAAGGTCATAGAGACCTTGGTATGGATATATTTGTTTCATTAGAGGAACATCTCCCAGTGCTGCAAGGTCATAGAGACCTTGGTAGGGATATATTTGTGTCATTAGAGGAACAACTCCCAGTGCTGCAAGGTCATAGAGACCCTGGTAGGGATATATTTGTGTCATTAGAGGAACATCTCCCAGTGTTACAAGGTCATAAATACCTTGGTAGGGATATATTTGTGTCATTAGAGGAACAACTCCCAGTGTTACAAGGTCATAAATACCTTGGTAGGGATATATTTGTGTCATTAGAGGAACAACTCCCAGTGTTACAAGGTCATAAATACCTTGGTAGGGATATATTTGTTTCATTAGAGGAACATCTCCCAGTGCTGAAAGGTCATAGAGACCTTGGTATGGATATATTTGTGTCATTAGAGGAACAACTCCCAGTGTTACAAGGTCATAAATACCTTAGTAGGGATATATTTGTTTCATTAGAGGAACATCTCCCAGTGCTGAAAGGTCATAGAGACCTTGGTATGGATATATTTGTGTCATTATAGGAATAACTCCCAGTGCTGCAAGGTCATAGAGACCTTGGTATGGATATATTTGTTTCATTAGAGGAACATCTCCCAGTGCTGCAAGGTCATAGAGACCTTGGTAGGGATATATTTGTGTCATTAGAGGAACATCTCCAGTGCTGCAAGGTAATAGAGACCTTGGTAGGGATATATTTGTGTCATTAGAGGAACAACTCCCAGTGCTGCAAGGTCATAAAGACCCTGGTAGGGATATATTTGTGTCATTAGAGGAACATCTCCCAGTGCTGCAAGGTCATAGAGACCTTGGTATGGATATATTTGTTTCATTAGAGGAACATCTCCCAGTGCTGCAAGGTCATAGAGACCTTGGTAGGGATATATTTGTGTCATTAGAGGAACATCTCCCAGTGCTGCAAGGTAATAGAGACCTTGGTAGGGACATATTTGTGTCATTAGAGGAACATCTCCCGGTGTTACAAGGTCATAGAGACCTTGGTAGGGATATATTTTTGTCATTAGAGGAACATCTCCCAGTGTTGCAAGGTCATAAAGACCCTGGTAGGGATATATTTGTGTCATTAGAGAACATCTCCCAGTGTTGCAAGGTCATAGAGACCTTGGTAGGGATGTATTTGTGTCATTAGAGGAACATCTCCCAGTATTGCAAGGTCATAGAGACCTTGGTAGGGATATATTTGTGTCATTAGAGGAACATCTCCCAGTGTTGCAAGGTCATAGAGACCTTGGTAGGGATATATTTGTGTCATTAGAGGAACATCTCCCAGTGCTGCAAGGTCATAGAGACCTTGGTAGGGATATATTTGTGTCATTAGAGGAACAACTCCCAGTGTTGCAAGGTCATAGGACCTTGTAGGGAGATATTTGTGTCATTAGAGGAACATCTCCCAGTGTTGCAAGGTCATAGAGACCTTGGTAGGGATATATTTGTGTCATTAGAGGAACAACTCCCAGTGCTGCAAGGTCATAGAGACCCTGGTAGGGATACATTTGTGTCATTAGAGGAACATCTCCAGTGCTGCAAGGTCATAGAGACCTTGGTAGGGATATATTTGTGTCATTAGAGGAACATCTCCCAGTGTTGCAAGGTCATAGAGACCTTGGTAGGGATATATTTGTGTCATTAGAGGAACATCTCCCAGTGTTGCAAGGTCATAAAGACCTTGGTAGGGATATATTTGTGTCATTAGAGGAACATCTCCCAGTGTTGCAAGGTCATAGAGACCCTGGTAGGGATATATTGTGTCATTAGAGGAACAACTCCCAGTGCTGCAAGGTCATAGAGACCCTGGTAGGGATATATTTGTTTCATTAGAGGAACATCTAGTGCTGCAAGTCATAGAGACCCTGTTAGGGATATATTTTGTGTCATTAGAGGAACAATCTCCCAGTGCTGCAAGGTCATAGAGACCTTGCAAGGGATATATTTGTGTCATTATAGAGGAACATCTCCTAGTGCTGCAAGGTCATAGAGACCTTGGTAGGGACATATTTGTGTCATTAGACGAACATCTCCCGGTGTTACAAGGTCATAGAGACCTTGGTAGGGATATATTTGTGTCATTAGAGGAACATCTCCCAGTGTTGCAAGGTCATAGAGACCTTGCTAGGGAATATTTGTGTCATTAGAGGAACATCTCCTAGTGCTGCAAGGTCATAGAGACCTTGGTAGGGATTATTTGTGTCATTAGAGGAACACTCCCAGTGTTGCAAGGTCATAGAGACCTTGGTAGGGATATTATTTGTGTCATTAGAGGAACATCTCCCAGTGTTGCAAGGTCATAAGACCTTGGTAGGGATATATTTGTGTCATTAGAGGAACATCTCCCAGTGTTGCAAGGTCATAGAGACCTTGGTAGGGATATATTTGTGTCATTAGAGGAACATCTCCAGTTGCAAGGTCATAAAGACCTGGTAGGGATATATTTGTGTCATTAGAGGAACAACTCCCAGTGTTGCAAGGTCATAGGGACCTTGCTAGGAGATATTTGTGTCATTAGAGGAACATCTAGTGCTGCAAGGTCATAGAGACCTGTAGGGATATATTGTGTAATTAGAGGAACATCTCCCAGTGCTGCAAGGTCATAGAGACCTTGGTAGGGATATATTTGTGTCATTAGAGGAACATCTCCCAGTGTTGCAAGGTCATAGAGACCTTGGTAGGGATATATTTGTGTCATTAGAGGAACAACTCCCAGTGTGCAAGGTCATAGAGACCTGGTAGGGATAATTTGTGTCATTAGAGGA
Source organism: Timema cristinae (assembly GCA_039000515.1). Taxonomy (NCBI): domain Eukaryota; kingdom Metazoa; phylum Arthropoda; class Insecta; order Phasmatodea; family Timematidae; genus Timema; species Timema cristinae. Next base: position 34,575,889 of record JBCFYV010001001.1, on the reverse strand, counting down.
ACATCTCCAGTGCTGCAAGGTCATAGAGACCTTGGTAGGATATATTTGTGTCATTAGAGGAACATCTCCCAGTGTTGCAAGGTCATAGAGACCTTGGTAGGGATAAATTTGTGTCATTAGAGGAACATCTCCCAGTGTTGCAAGGTCATAGAGACCTGGTAGGATATATTTGTGTCATTAGAGGAACATCTCCCAGTGTTACAAGGTCATAAAGACCTTGTAGGGATATATTGTTTCATTAGAGGAACATCTCCCAGTGCTGAAAGGTCATAGAGACCTTGGTAGGATATATTTGTTCATTATAGGAACAACTCCCCAGTGCTGCAAGGTCATAGAGACCTTGGTATGGATATATTTGTTTCATTAGAGGAACATCTCCCAGTGCTGCAAGGTATAAGACCTTGGTAGGGACATATTTGTGTCATTAGAGGAACATCTCCCGTGTTCAAGGTCATAGAGACCTTGGTAGGATATATTTGTGTCATTAGAGGAACATCTCCCATGCTGCAAGGTCATAGAGACCTTGGTAGGGATATATTTGTGTCATTAGAGGAACATCTCCCAGTGCTGCAAGGTCATAGAGACCTTGGTAGGGATATATTTGTGTCATTAGAGGAACATCTCCCAGTGCTGCAAGGTCATAGAGACCTTGGTAGGGATTATTTGTGTCATTAGAGGAACATCTCCTAGTGCTGCAAGGTCATAGAGACCTGTAGGATATTTGTGCATTAGAGGAACATCTCGTGTTCAAGGTCATATGAACTTGTGGGATATATTTGTGTCATTAGAGGAACATCTCCCAGTGTGCAAGGTCATAGAGACCTTGGTAGGGATATATTTGTGTCATTAGAGGAACATCTCCAGTGTTGCAAGGTCATAGAGACCTTGTAGGGATATATTTGTGTCATTAGAGGAACATCTCCCATGTTGCTAAGGTCATAGAGACCTTGTAGGGATATATTTGTGTCATTAGAGGAACATCTCCAGTGCTGACAAGGTCATAGAGACCTTGGTAGGGATATATTTGTGTCATTAGAGGAACATCTCCCAGTGTTGCAAGGTCATAGAGACCTTGGTAGGATATATTTGTGTCATTAGAGGAACATCTCCCAGTGTGCAAGGTCATAGAGACCTTGGTAGGGATATATTTGTGTCATTAGAGGAACATCTCCAGTGCTGCAAGGTCATAGAGACCTTGGTAGGGATATATTTGTGTCATTAGAGGAACATCTCCAGTGCTTGCAAGGTCATAGAGACCTTGGTAGGATATATTTGTGTCATTAGAGGAACATCTCCCAGTGCTTGCAAGGTCATAGAGACCTTGGTAAGGGATATATTTGTGTCATTAGAGGAACATCTCCCAGTGCTGCAAGGTCATAGAGACCTTGGTAGGGATATATTTGTGTCATTAGAGAACATCTCCCGGTGTTCAAGGTCATAGAGACCTTGGTAGGGATATATTTGTTCATTAGAGGAACATCTCCCAGTGTGTAAAGGTCATAGAGACCTTGGTAGGGATATATTTGTTGTCATTAGAGGAACATCTCCCAGTGCTGCAAGGTCATAGAGACCTTGGTAGGATATATTTGTGTCATTAGAGGAACATCTCCAGTGCTGCAAGGTCATAGAGACCTTGGTAGGGACATATTTTGTCATTAGAGGAACATCTCCCGGTGTTACAAGGTCATAGAGACCTTGGTAGGGATATATTTGTGTCATTAGAGGAACATCTCCCAGTGCTTGCAAGGTCATAGAGACCTTGGTAGGGATATATTTGTGTCATTAGAGGAACATCTCCCAGTGTTGCAAGGTCATAGAGACCTTGTAGGGATATATTTGTGTCATTAGAGGAACACTCCCAGTGCTGCAAGGTCATAGAGACCTTGGTAGGGATATATTTGTGTTGTCCATTTGAGGGTAGGGTTTAGAACATCTCCAGTTGTGCAAGGTCATAGAGACCTTGGTAGGGATATATTTGTGTCATTAGAGGAACATCTCCCAGTGCTGCAAGGTCATAGAGACCTGGTAGGGATATATTTGTTTCATTAGGGAACATCTCCAGTGTTGCAAGGTCATAGAGACCTTGGTAGGGATATATTTGTGTCATTAGAGGAACATCTCCACGTGCTGCAAGGTCATAGAGACCTTGTAGGGATATATTTGTGTCATTAGGAACATTCTCCAGTGTTGCAAGGTCATAGAGACCTTGGTAGGGAATATTTGTGTCATTAGAGGAACATCTCCAGTGTTGCAAGGTCATAGAGACCTTGGTAGGGAATATTTGTGTCATTAGAGGAACATCTCCCGTGTTCAAGTATAGGACTGTAGGAAATTGGTCATTAGAGGACATTCGGCTGCAGGTCATAGGACTCTAGGATATATTTGTGTCATTAGAGGAACATCTCCTAGTGCTGCAAGGTCATAGACCTTGTAGGTCAATTTGTGCATTAGAGGAACATCTCCCGTGTTACAAGGTCATAGAGACCTTGGTAGGGATATATTTGTGTCATTAGAGGAACATCTCCCAGTGCTGCAAGGTCATAGGACCTTGCTAGGGAGATATTTGTGTCATTAGAGGAACATCTCCCAGTGTTGCAAGGTCATAGAGACCTTGCTATGGATATATTTGTGTCATTAGAGGAACATCTCCATGTGCTGCAAGGTCATAGAGACCTTGCTAGGCATATATTTGTGTCATTAGAGGAACATCTAGTGTTACAAGGTCATAGAGACCTTGGTAGGGATATATTTGTGTCATTAGAGGAACATCTCCCAGTGTTGCAAGGTCATAGAGACCCTGGTAGGGATATATTTGTGTCATTAGAGGAACATCTCCCAGTGTTGCAAGGTCATAGAGACCTTGGTAGGGATTTTTGTGTCATTAGAGGAACATCTCTCAGTGCTGCAAGGTCATAAAGACCCTGGTAGGGATATATTTGTGTCATTAGAGGAACATCTCCAATGTTGCAAGGTCATAGAGACCTTGCTAGGGATATATTTGTGTCATTAGAGGAACATCTCTCAGTGCTGCAAGGTCATAGAGACCTTGCTAGGCATATATTTGTGTCATTAGAGGAACATCTCCCAGTGCTGCAAGGTCATAGAGACCTTGGTAGGGAATATTTGTGTCATTAGAGGAACATCTCCCGGTGTTAGTGTCATTAGAGGAACATCTCCCAGTGCTGCAAGGTCATAGAGACTTGGTAGGGATATATTTGTGTCATTTAGAGGAACAACTCCCAGTGTTACAAGGTCATCGAGACCTTGGTTAGGGATATATTTGTGTCATTATAGGAACAACTCCCAGTGTTGCAAGGTCATAGAGACCTTGGTAGGGATATATTTGTGTCATTATAGGAACAATTCCCAGTTCTGCAAGGTCATAGAGACCTTGGTAGAGATATATTTGTGTCATTATAGGAACATCTCCCAGTGTTGCAAGGTCATAGAGACCTTGCTTGTGATATATTTGTGTCATTAGAGGAACATCTCCCAGTGTGCTGCAAGGTCATAGAGACCTGGTAGGGAATATTTGTGTCATTATAGGAACAACTCCCAGTGTTGCAAGGTCATAGAGACCTTGGTAGGATATATTTGTGTCATTAGAGGAACATCTCCCAGTTCTGCAAGGTCATAGAGACCCTGGTATGGAGATATTTGTGCCATTATAGGAACAACTCCCAGTGTTGCAAGGTCATAGAGACCTTGATAGAGATATATTTGTGTCATTATAGGAACATTCCCAGTGTTGCAAGGTCATAGAGACCTTGGTAGGGATATATTTGTGTCATTAGAGGAACATCTCCCAGTGCTGCAAGGTCATAGAGACCCTGGCAGGGATATATTTGTGTCATTATAGGAACAACTCCCAGTGTTGCAAGGTCATAGAGACCTTGGTAGGGATATATTTGTGTCATTATAGGAACATTTCCCAGTGTTGCAAGGTCATAGAGACCTTGGTAGGGATATATTTGTGTCATTATAGGAACAATTCCCAGTGTTGCAAGGTCATAGAGACCCTGGTAGGGATATATTTGTGTCATTATAGGAACAACTCCCAGTGTTGAAAGGTCATAGAGACCTTGGTAGGGATATATTTGTGTCATTATAGGAACAATTCCCAGTGTTGCAAGGTCATAGAGACCTTGGTAGGGATATATTTGTGTCATTAGAGGAACATCTCCCAATGCTGCAAGGTCATAGAGGCCCTGGTAGGGATATATTTGTGTCATAAGAGGTACAACTCCCAGTGTTGCAAGGTCATAGAGACCCTGGCAGGGATATATTTGTGCCATTAGAGGAACAACTCCCAGTGTTACAAGGTCATAGAGACCTTGGTAGGGAGATATTAGTGTCATTAGAGGAATAACTCCCAATGCTGCAAGGTCATAGAGGCCCTGGTAGGGATATATTTGTGTCATAAGAGGTACAACTCCCAGTGTTGCAAGGTCATAGAGACCCTGGCAGGGATATATTTGTGTCATAAGAGGAACAACTCCCAGTGTTACAAGGTCATAGAGACCTTGGTAGGGAGATATTAGTGTCATTAGAGGAACATCTCCCAGTGCTGCAAGGTCATAGAGGCCCTGGTAGGGATATATTTGTGTCATAAGAGGTACAACTCCCAGTGTTGCAAGGTCATAGAGACCCTGGTAGGGACATGCATGTCCTAGCTAAGATCTTGTCTATTAAGTCGTTGCTGAAATCATTCAGTTGCGTCTATCGACTCGCTCGCGTCCAGGTAGTGACTATCTTTAAATTTAGGATACTTACGGAAGACATTTTGAGTGGTCCCCCCTTAACACATTTTCGAAAATTGGATGCCTATAGAGCACACGCAATTCCTGTTCAACTAAGATAAAGGTGTGTATTCATGCGCATGTCAGTCCCCTGTAGTGTCAGTGTGAGCCGCGGGAGCTAAGACAAAGAACAGTGGGCCGCCAGCAAAAAAAAAATTGAGAACCACTGTTCTAGAGAATATTTTAAGTAATCCTCGATTTGAGTTTTTGTAAATCCAGATTTCTTTTAAAGCTCTTTAAAATGGTACTCCCTTAGAAAATTTGGAATGCTATTTATAGCTATTCAGACTGTTCCTAAACTTAATTTACTCCGACCAGAAGCTTTTTGAATTCATCTTTTCAAGCAAGGTTCAAAACATTCTGCCTATGCTCATAGGAGATATTTGAAGTGGTCTTACTCGTCTGTCAATATTTTGAAATAGTCTGGAGATTTTTAGGAAATTATATGCCTCTAAAAGATATTTTAAGAATGTTCCTTGGTTGCTTATTTTTTCTGACAAAAGCTATTTGATCTTGAAGATGTCCTAGCTTTCACTCCCTTTTGCCCTTCGCCTACAACCACCATTTGCCATGTCAATAAGAAAGAGGGGAAAGAAAACTGCAAAAAAAAATTTTTTCTCAAGGTAAAGCGGAAAGCTCGACGCTAGTTTTCACATATCTCAAAATTTTGCGTTGTGAGCCTATAAGAATACTGATTTTTTTTTTGAATAAATTTAAATTTAGAGGCCTTTTCTCCCCTTTTTCATCAGCGCCTCGTCTCATAGCCAGTGGCATAGTCCTGGAAAGCCACCAGGACGGTCGTTCTCCCAATTCGAATAATATGTATGCATACTAATTGGAAAATTAGACTAACACTTTAACGTTTAAAATTTAAGAATATATGTTAATGGTTTTAAAATTACAATATATATATATATATATATATATATATATATATATATATATGTATATGTAATAATTTAACCCCATCTCTTAAGCTTATGCTAACTATTAAAGTACTGAACATATCTTAAGTTCTATTATGCTTAGTAACATCACAAAACACAATTTTGTGTCCTCGGATCACTGGTTATACAAGATCTAAACGTATGGTAGTGGGTCCCATTGCTTCAAAGGTGCACTATTTAATTTGATAAACTTTAATGATGTAACATTATTTATATGGATAAAAAAGTATAATGGAGTAGTTATTAAGATCATTACAATAGAACCACGTCTCTGCTCAAAACAGTTACAAAGAAGTGATCTTAAGCAATCTACCGGAAGTATAAACAACTTTAAAATACGTCTTTCTCCACAGTCAACGTAGTCTAAAAATAGATTCAAAATATTTTTCACTTCTGTTCCAAAAGCGGCTGCAACGTTTTTTTTAATGGTATCCTCGATTTTTGTCACTTTCATATTATTCGGCAACAAGTAAGTTCATTGTTTCAAAATCTTAAAAAGCTTGGAATATTTCCCTTGACAAATGTGACTGTCTTTATTCTATTCCATATATAGAAATAGTTGTGAAACATCTAACTATTACATTGTGCCTAATTCTACTAAAAATAATTGCAGCCAATTTAATGATTGGTGTGACCACGACTAAGCGATAAAATCCACGCCGTGAAATTATAACCCTCTCTCGGCTGTTTTTAAACTTTCTTTTACTCTTTCGCCTTGTCTGGACTTAATTGATTCACTCATTCTTACCGTACAATGTATCAGCTGATCAGCCTAATTCAGAACATGTCATCTCCCTTGCGATTCTTCTGAAAAACTAATCAGTTCATTCAAGCGTGTCACATCACACAGAAACCCTTTTGAACTCGTTTAGTTAAACATTCCCGTATATTAGTGTTAAATATTAATTTAATATTGAGCCAGGACTGAACGTCTGCGCGGCTATTTCTCGCTTACCGAGGAGGTCCCCTTAAGGTGATTCGTCCAACAAGTTTCTCCTAGAAGGTGTAGGATAATAACAACTTGACAGGGAATTTTGAACATGGTCACTGCATGGTTCACCCGGGAGTTGGGGTCTTGAGTTTGAATCTTGGCTACCAAGATTCATAGAATATTAATAATTTAAAATAATGAACTTATTATACGCGTCGCAAAGTATTTATTGTACCGAATACTATTAGGCCTGTATTTACAAAATGTGTTCTTAGAAGAAAAAATGTATTACTAGGTAATTTAACGAAATAATTTGAGTGATGCATGTTTAAGGGTTATTTTATTATTCTTTTAGCACCGAGTCTTACTATCCGTTCGTGGTATACTCTCATGTACTAATTAGACTAATTAGTTAGGGATTGAGAAAGCTGAATTTAGAGGAAGTGCACTCGTATTTGCGTAGAGAGTGAGAAATAATTTATAATAAAACTACCCTTTGTATTATTATTATTATTATTATTATTATTATTATTAGCACCGCGTCTTACTAACCGTTCGGGTTATACGCACTTACGCTAATGTGTAATGGTAGGGTGATTGTGAGATGAAATGAAGGACCTACAGTTTAACGTGGAATCCGAACCACGGTGGAGGCCTGGCATTCCCCACATTCACAAGATTTCTTGTCAGAGGTGAAGGAAGGGTTTGGAAATCAGATAAATCTGTGCCGGGACCGAGGATTGAACCCCGGCCGCCAGCACAGAAGTCTGACACCTTACCCCTAGACCGCCAGGTCTACCCTTTGTACACCTGATGGAGATCGAACCCTATCTTTGTCTTTAACGATCTAGTCTACGACGAGAGTGACGCCTTAGAGATCATGCTAGCACCGGAGCAGTTTTTAGAGTTCTTTATTTGTAGTATTTGTAGTAAAGTGGCCTACAAGACTAGGATCAACTGGTCGACAAGCTTATGCATGAGAAGGCAAAGTGATCGACAGCAAACTGGTTGACCAACTCAATAAAAATATTTCAAACTTGAGTGTGTCAAGTGATCGACCCGTTTAGGACCATTTGATAGGATATACAACTGTTCGACATGAGAGGACCTATTGGTATACAAAAGTCGAGATGGATTGACCAATTGACCGACAAGTTAATACATTGCAAACAACGTGTTCGACAACAAAATCGTAAATGGAAAATAACAAGTCTATGAAATATAAAAAAAAAATGATAACTCTATTACCCACATTTGTGGTCACATAGTTCAATGCGTCATTCGCATTCCTTATTCTGCGTATAGCTCAAACGGGGAGTGAGACGCTAAGGAAAAGCAAAACTATTTAGTGTATTTTCTTAGCACCGAGTCTTACTACCCGTTCGGGTATACGCTAATTTTGTGGATTAAAATCATCATTAGTAAGGCATCAATTTTCTAAGTTGGTCTTTTTGGGTTAACCAGTTAACTGTCGATCATTTTGTCCGCATATGCATGAGTTCAACCAGTTGAACCAAGTAATGTCCTACTCGTGTAACCAGGCCCCAGACATCAAACAAGTGGGTTCCGAGTCGAAGCTATAATTCAAACTAAGATTCTTTATGGATAAGTTGAATGTATATGTTTAAACCCTGATCTTAATAGGAAGATCATTATTTGACAACTAGAAAAGTTACTAGAAATGGGTTCACTAATTCATACGTCAAATCATGTGATCTAGAGCTGTACCTTTGATAAAGGCTTATACTATAATATTTACATAAGTTATAGTCTGAACTGACTAAACTAACTACACTTTGATATCGTCAGTGCACGTGGATATGAGATCATGAGCGAGGGTCGAATCCTGAATAGCTCAGTGCTAGAACATTGACGCGCTAAGATTCCAGGTTCAATTTTAATTCTAATGTCAAGGTGTAATTTTTCAACAAATTTAAATTTATTAAAGTGTATTCTCCTCCATACGGACATTCCCGCAATTAAAATGATTTGCAGCTTGTGTGTTGATATTCATTAGTAATTATTTAAAGGAAGACGTAATTCAAACCAAAACTGTTTGTGGTGAATTTAAATGTATGATATAGTTCCTTACCAACTCCAACAAGTAGGGAGGTAGGGAGATACTATGTCTTTAGCAAATGATATATACGCCACATATATATCTCCTACGTTTGTTGTGAGTTTATTACTTACCCAAGCCCATAGCTAACCAATAATGTCAGGGGTTGGGGGCTGGTGGACACATCTCCCAATTTCCGGAAGCTAGAATTAAAATATATATATAATATAAAACTGTTCTAGAAGCTCTCTGAAGTTTTTTTTATGGTTACACAGCTCCCTAATTTGTACTTGTATCTTAATTTTGATATTGTGTGGACCATAAATAAAGCCATATATATTTTATTTATAAAATTTCGGGAGAGGGTTTGAAACCCCTTCCCCGTCTACGGCCTTGTACCTCCTACCTGAAAACATCGTAGATCATATTTTTCCTGGTCTTAAGTTTATATCGATTCTTGTTCGATTTCGCCTTTTTATTTAGTTTTTTTGTCTTTATGCACGTTGCTTAGCCATGTTCAATAAACACGCAAAAAAAAAAAATTTTTTTTTTTAGAAAAGGCCTAAAGATATGCAGTACTAATGTGACATTAGATATAGTTTCAAAACTTTTAAGATCTTTTTAATGTTCAATTTATAACCAATAATAAAAGTGAAACGCATATATTTCATTCATGAAGGTAATTGTAATATTCAGATAAACAATAAGACAATAAGTTTAAAATCAAACGCGTTTTGATGTACCAAGATTAGTTCCTTTGACACTTTAGAAGTGAATCAAACTAACACATTAAAATACTATCCAAGTGCCAAATTACTATAGGAAAGAAAAAGAGACAAAATAAATGTCACGACTCATCACTCAGGTAGTAAGACGCGGTGTTAAAAAAACACACTTAATGGTGAGTCAATAGACGGAGACCTGGCTAGCCCTATCCTTCCTTGGTCGGCTAGTCTGTTATTGGTAGGTACAGTCAAAACAAGACGTTTCAGGAAATGGACTTAACAAATTTACGTTTGCATTGATCATCGCGGTGTAAATAATAAAATAAGAGTAGAGTTAGACTAATAAACCAAACAAATTTGAAATAACGACATTATGTACTACAAAATTCTATAAAATCGAAGTATCGGGGTATAAACCGAAAAGTACTTGTATCAAATCAAAAATTATGTAATTTTACAACTATTAAATAGCTTATCAATTAAAAACTAACTTTATTTAAAATATTGTTAGTACTTTATTGCATACACTCTTTATGCATGACTATCAAGAATAAATTTAATCCCCATACATTAACTACATTACCTTAAAATTAGTACGTAAAATGGATAAAATAGTAAGTTTGACTACTTATAACTCGATAACTGTAATGAATTTAAATAATTGAATCAATATTTATATCTCATATTTATACACTTATTAAAATAATGCAATAAAATGTTGATGGTCGAATGAACTTAAGGCCAATTTTCAGCTTCATATTCGATAATGTCGGAGGATTTTAAATATATCTAGGAGGGAGGGTGGATGTAATTCGCCCAGCGTGGGGCAATGCTCCCCAACTATATGAGTCAGTCTCCAGGTAGTGTCGATAGATGTATCTTGACATCCCAATGACGTCATCACAAGGATCTCTTCCTACTGACGAACTTCATCAAACTGAATTTTATTCCGACTATAACATAAATTCACCGTGGGTCTTTCTTTTTTCTCGTGTGTTCACGTTTACAGTTAGACTAATCTATAACCTAGCAGAAGTTCCTCTAATTCAGTTGTATTCAACCTGGAGTACGTGAAGATATCTTAGGCGGTACATAAAACTTAAAACTTTATGCTATTTCATTATAAATACCGGGTAATCAAGGCCAAATTACGGATAGTTACAAGAAACCCGTACATAGGGATGGGGTATATCGATACTGTACTCATTAGAAGTATCGGAAAAAAATATCGATAACGTACTAGTATCGAAAGAAAGGTATCGATAAAAGTAAGTATCGGTATAGAAATTTTAATCTAGAAAAATGTTTTTTATCTAATAATAATAATTTCAACTTTGCATATTTATTTAAACACTGAAAATTAAAGTGGTTTTAAAATTTTTAAAACATATTTTTTCGCTATCCAACTTCTTAAAAAAAACTTCCATAATTCACTTCTGGGAGTGCCATTTTTTTATCTACATTCGTCATTTATATACTCTATCAAGAAATATTAGTAACTATTGACAAACAATAGAAGAATGCATCTTGTGAATGTGGAGAATGCCAGGCCTCCACCGTGGTTCGGATTCCACGTTAAACTGTAGGTCCTCCATTTCATCTCACAATCACCCTACCATTACACATTAGCGTAAGTGCGTATAACCCGAATGGGTAGTAAGACGCGGTACTAATAATAATAATAATAATAATAATAATAGAAGAATGGACGCCCTTGCTTCATCGGTTCAAACAACGCACATACATATTCTGCTTCGCCTTCGTCTGTTTGGGGCACCCTTGAGTTGACTGAGTACATTGAACTCTACAAATGATTATTTTGTTTAGTTTGTGATGACTGTGCTCATTGATAAAGGAGGGTGTAGTAGACTGGTCGCCACTCGCCCCGTCAGCAGGTTGTATTGATAAACAAAGATGAAAGAACAGCTTTGAGTTATGTAGAGCTAAAAGAGATTGGGTGCTAGAGTTGCAGATAATAAGGGAGAGTTGAGAAAGTGTCATTTGTTCTTCCTCCACAGTCAAAGCTAGTATCCCAGCGAGAGTGAGTATTGGAGTGTGTGTGTGTGTGTGTGTGTTCTAATATCAGCAAAAGTATCGGAGGAAAAGTATCGAATAAAAAAAGTACTAGTATCGAAAAGAAAATATCTATATTATTTACATTCCTACCCGGACGCGTATTTACATCCCCTAAGCCAGTACAAAGCACCACGCACTTAGAGTGATATGATTTGGCCCTAGATCTTAGCGCGCGCGACCTTCAAACAGCGGTCACTCGCCAAGCGCAACAGAGGCATAAGTGTTGCGGCACATGTACTAAATCGGAGTTTTCCCTCGGCTTCGCTCGCATTGAAGTTAGATAAATTACTTTTTTTTTCCAGTGAAACATCTATACTAGCAAATACTCAATTTCAGACACGTACTATGAGGCGAGGATTTATATATATTAACGTGAAAAAGAGAAAGCAAATAAAAATACATCTATGGTCACACTGAGTATCTAGATAAAAATATAGAACATACATTAAAACTAAACTAAACTAACCTAGGCTAACCTAACCTAACCTAACCTAAGATCATTGTATACAATGAATAATATAGGTATGTATAGTATTTTATATAAAATATTACTATAGTATTTTCACTGAGGATCTAAATATACACCATATTCGTGTATTGTATTTACTGTAATATAATTATATATACAATTTCGATGTATGCGATGGCTATACAAATTATATATATAATAACTACACATACTTTATAATGATATACTATTAACCGTTCAAGGCACTGTAACGTGACACAGAGCGTGGGAGGAGAAAGGCGGCGTAAGGGCCAATCATATCGCTCTAAATGCGTAGTGCTCTGTACTGGGTTAGGAAATGTTAATACGCTACCCGGACATGTGTCCCGGGACCGCCATTTTCTCTCTTTCCCTTTATGCTTTTCTTATCTGAACATCACGTTTCATTTTGGAGGCCAAAGTTGAAGAGAGAATCCAACTCGAGGTACGCAAATAAAAAAAAGTTGAATACCACTACTCTAATTGACATACCGTGTCACTTGCTGCGCTGAGAACTGTGCCAAGACTTAGTTCTGTACGTGGTACCTCTGTCTCTTCCCTGGTGCGTCTCCCAGGTGTCACTTGCGCTGAGAACTGTACCAAGACTTGGTTCTGTACGTGGTACCTCTGTCTCTCCCCTGTGTGCGTCTCCCAGGTGTCACTTGAGAACTGTACCAAGACTGGTTCTGTACGTGGTACCTCTGTCTCTCCCTTGTGTGCGTCTCCCAGGTGTCACTTGAGAACTGTACCAAGACTTGTTCCTGTACGCGGTACCTCTGTCTCTCCCTGGTGCGTCTCCCAGGTGTCACTTGAGAACTGTACCAAGACTTGGTTCTGTACGTGGTACCTCTGTCTCTCCCCTGTGTGCGTCTCCCAGGTGTCACTTGAGAACTGTACCAAGACTTGTTCCTGTACGTGGTACCTCTGTCTCTCCCTGGTGCGTCTCCCAGGTGTCACTTGAAAACTGTACCAAGACTTGGTTCTGTACGGGTACCTCTGTCTCTCCCTTGTGTGCGTCTCCCAGGTGTCACTTGAGAACTGTCCCAAGACTTGTTCTGTACGCGGTACCTCTGTCTCTCCCTGTGTGCGTCTCCCAGGTGTCACTTGAGAACTGTACCAAGACTTGGTTCTGTACGTGGTACCTCTGTCTCTCCCCTGCGTGCGTCTCCCAGTGTCATTTGAGAACTGTACCAAGACTTGTTCTGTACGTGGTACCTCTGTCTCTCCCCTGTGTGCGTCTCCCAGGTGTCACTTGAGAACTGTACCAAGACTTGGTTCTGTACGCGGGTACCTCTGTCTCTTCCCTGTGTGCGTCTCCCAGGTGTCACTTGAGAACTGTACCAAGACTTGTTCTGTACGCGGTACCTCTGTCTCTCCCCTGTGTGCGTCTCCCAGGTGTCACTTGAGAACTGTACCAAGACTTGTTCCTGTACGGGGTACCTCTGTCTCTCCCTGTGTGCGTCTCCCAGGTGTCACTTGAGAACTGTACCAAGACTTGGTTCTGTACGTGGTACCTCTGTCTCTCCCTGTGTGCGTCTCCCAGGTGTCATTTGGGAGAACTGTACCAAGACTTGGTTCTGTACGCGGTACCTCTGTCTCTCCTTGTGTGCGTCTCCCAGGTGTCACTTGAGAACTGTACCAAGACTTGTTCCTGTACGCGGTACCTCTGTCTCTCCCCTGTGTGCGTCTCCCAGGTGTCACTTGAGAACTGTACCAAGACTTGGTTCTGTACGTGGTACCTCTGTCTCTCCCCTGCGTGGTTCTCCCAGGTGTCACTTGAGAACTGTACCAAGACTTGGTTCTGTACGTGGTACTCTGTCTTCTCCCTGTGTGCGTCTCCCAGGTGTCACTTGAGAACTGTACCAAGACTTGGTTCTGTACGCGGTACCTCTGTCTCTCCCCTGTGTGCGTCTCCCAGGTGTCACTTGCTTGAGAACTGTACCAAGACTTGGTTCTGTACGTGGTACCTCTGTCTCTCCCCTGTGTGCGTCTCCCAGGTGTCACTTGAGAACTGTACCAAGACTTGGTTCTGTACGCGGTACCTCTGTCTTCCCCTGCGTGCGTCTCCAGGTGTCACTTGAGAACTGTATCAAGACTTGGTTCTGTACGTGGTACCTCTGTCTCTCCCTGTGTGCGTCTCCCAGGTGTCACTTGGAGAACTGTACCAAGACTTGGTTCTGTACGCGGTACCTCTGTCTCTCCCCTGTGTGCGTCTCCCAGGTGTCACTTGAGAACTGTATCAAGACTTGGTTCTGTACGTGGTACCTCTGTCTCTCCCCTGTGTGCGTCTCCAGGTGTCACTTGAGAACTGTACCAAGACTTGGTTCTGTACGTGGTACCTCTGTCTCTCCCTGTGTGCGTCTCCCAGGTGTCATTTGAGAACTGTACCAAGACTTGTTCCTGTACGTGGTACCTCTGTCTCTTCCCTGTTGCGTCTCCCAGGTGTCACTTGAGAACTGTACCAAGACTTGTTCTGTACGTGGTACCTCTGTCTCTCCCCTGTGTGCGTCTCCCAGGTGTCACTTGAGAACTGTACAAAAAAAAAAAAAAAAAAAAAAAAGGGGGGGGGGGGGGGGGGGGGGGGGGGGGGGGGTGGTACCTCTGTCTCTCCCTGTGTGCGTCTCCCAGGTGTCACTTGAGAACTGTACCAAGACTTGGTTCTGTACGTGGTACCTCTGTCTCTTCCCTGCGTGCGTCTCCCAGTGTCACTTGAGAACTGTACCAAGACTTGGTTCTGTACGTGGTACCTCTGTCTCTCCCTGCGTGCGTCTCCCAGGTGTCACTTGGAGAACTGTACCAAGACTTGGTTCTGTACGTGGTACCTCTGTCTCTCCCTGTGTGCGTCCCCAGGTGTCACTTGAGAACTGTACCAAGACTTGGTTCTGTACGTGTACCTCTGTCTCTCCCTGTGTGCGTCTCCCAGGTGTCACTTGCCTGAGAACTGTACCAAGACTTGTTCCTGTACGGGTACCTCTGTCTCTCCCCTGTGTGCGTCTCCCAGGTGTCACTTGAGAACTGTACCAAGACTTGGTTCTGTACGTGGTACCTCTGTCTCTCCCCTGTGTGCGTCTCCCAGGTGTCACTTGAGAACTGTACCAAGACTTGTTCCTGTACGGGTACCTCTGTCTCTCCCCTGGTGCGTCTCCCAGGTGTCACTTGAGAACTGTACCAAGACTTGGGTTCCTGTACGTGGTACCTCTGTCTCTTCCCTGGTGCGTCTCCCAGGTGTCACTTGCGCTGAGAACTGTACCAAGACTTGGTTCTGTACGTGGTACCTCTGTCTCTTCCCTGTGTGCGTCTCCCAGGTGTCACTTGAGAACTGTACCAAGACTTGGTTCTGTACGTGGTACCTCTGTCTCTTCCCTGTGTGCGTCTCCCAGGTGTCACTTGAGAACTGTACCAAGACTTGGTTCTGTACGTGGTACCTCTGTCTCTCCCTGTGTGGCGTCTCCCAGGTGTCACTTGAGAACTGTACCAAGACTTGGTTCTGTACGTGGTACCTCTGTCTCTCCCCTGTGTGCGTCTCCCAGGTGTCACTTGAGAACTGTACCAAGACTTGTTCTGTACGTGGTACCTCTGTCTCTCCCTGTGTGCGTCTCCCAGGTGTCACTTGAGAACTGTACCAAGACTTGGTTCTGTACGTGGTACCTCTGTCTCTCCCTGCGTGCGTCTCCCAGGTGTCACTTTGAGAACTGTACCAAGACTTGGTTCTGTACGGGTACCTCTGTCTCTCCCTGTGTGCGTCTCCAGGTGTCACTTGAGAACTGTACCAAGACTTGGTTCTGTACGTGGTACCTCTGTCTCTCCCTGTGTGCGTCTCCCAGGTGTCACTTGAGAACTGTACCAAGACTTGTTCCTGTACGGGTACCTCTGTCTCTCCCCTGTGTGCGTCTCCCAGTGTCACTTGAGAACTGTACCAAGACTTGGTTCTGTACGCGTACCTCTGTCTCTCCCCTGTGTGCGTCTCCCAGGTGTCACTTGAGAACTGTACCAAGACTTGTTCTGTACGTGGTACCTCTGTCTCTCCCTGTGTGCGTCTCCCAGGTGTCACTTGAGAACTGTACCAAGACTTGGTTCTGTACGTGGTACCTCTGTCTCTCCCTGTGTGCGTCTCCCAGGTGTCACTTTGAGAACTGTACCAAGACTTGTTCTGTACGTGGTACCTCTGTCTCTCCCTGTGTGCGTCTCCAGGTGTCACTTGAGAACTGTACCAAGACTTGGTTCTGTACGTGGTACCTCTGTCTCTCCCTGGTGTGCGTCTCCCAGGTGTCACTTGAGAACTGTACCAAGACTTGTTCCTGTACGCGGTACCTCTGTCTCTCTCCCTGTGGTGCGTCTCCCAGGTGTCACTTGAGAACTGTACCAAGACTTGGTTCTGTACGTGGTACCTCTGTCTCTCCCCTGTGTGCGTCTCCCAGGTGTCACTTGAGAACTGTACCAAGACTTGTTCTGTACGTGGTACCTCTGTCTCTCCCTGTGTGCGTCTCCCAGGTGTCACTTGAGAACTGTACCAAGACTTGGTTCTGTACGTGGTACCTCTGTCTCTCCCTGTGTGCGTCTCCAGTGTCACTTGAGAACTGTACCAAGACTTGTTCTGTACGTGGTACCTCTGTCTCTCCCTGGTGCGTCTCCCAGGTGTCACTTGAGAACTGTACCAAGACTTGGTTCTGTACGTGGTACCTCTGCCCTCTCCCTGTGTGCGTCTCCCAGTGTCACTTGAGAACTGTACCAAGACTTGTTCCTGTACGTGGTACCTCTGTCTCTCCCTGTGTGCGTCTCCCAGTGTCACTTGAGAACTGTACCAAGACTTGGTTCTGTACGTGGTACCTCTGTCTCTCCCTGTGTGCGTTCCCAGGTGTCACTTGAGAACTGTACCAAGACTTGTTCTGTACGCGGTACCTCTGTCTCTCCCTGTGTGCGTCTCCAGGTGTCACTTGAGAACTGTACAGACTTGGTTCTGTACGTGGTACCTCTGTCTCTCCTTGTGTGCGTCTCCCAGTGTCACTTGAGAACTGTACCAAGACTTGGTTCTGTACGGGTACCTCTGTCTCTCCCCTGTGTGCGTCTCCCAGGTGTCACTTGAGAACTGTATCAAGACTTGGTTCTGTACGTGGTACCTCTGTCTCTCCCCTGTGTGCGTCTCCCAGGTGTCACTTGAGAACTGTACCAAGACTTGGTTCTGTACGTGGTACCTCTGTCTCTCCCCTGTGTGCGTCTCCCAGGTGTCATTTGAGAACTGTACCAAGACTTGTTCCTGTACGTGGTACCTCTGTCTCTTCCCTGTTTGCGTCTCCCAGGTGTCACTTGAGAACTGTATCAAGACTTGGTTCTGTACGTGGTACCTCTGTCTCTCCCCTGTGTGCGTCTCCCAGGTGTCATTTTAGAACTGTACCAAGACTTGTTCCTGTACGTGGTACCTCTGTCTCTTCCCTGTGTGCGTCTCCCAGGTGTCACTTGCGCTGAGAATTGTACCAATACCTGGTTCTGTACGTGGTACCTCTGTCTCTTCCCTGTGTGCGTCTCCCAGGTGTCACTTGCGCTGAGAACTGTACCAAGACTTGGTTCTGTACGTGGTACCTCTGTCTCTCCCCTGTGTGCGTCTCCCAGGTGTCACTTGAGAACTGTACCAAGACTTGGTTCTGTACGTGGTACCTCTGTCTCTCCCTGTGTGCGTCTCCCAGGTGTCACTTGAGAACTGTACCAAGACTTGGTTCTGTACGTGGTACCTCTGTCTCTCCCCTGTGTGCGTCTCCCAAGTGTCACTTGAGAACTGTACCAAGACTTGGTTCTGTACGTGGTACCTCTGTCTCTCCCCTGTGTGCGTCTCCCAGGTGTCACTTGAGAACTGTACCAATACCTGGTTCTGTACGTGGTACCTCTGTCTCTCCCCTGTGTGCGTCTCCCAGGTGTCACTTGAGAACTGTACCAAGACTTGGTTCTGTACGTGGTACCTCTGTCTCTCCCCTGTGTGCGTCTCCCAGGTGTCACTTGCGCTGAGAACTGTACCAAGACTTGGTTCTGTACGTGGTACCTCTGTCTCTCCCCTGTGTGCGTCTCCCAGGTGTCACTTGAGAACTGTACCAAGACTTGGTTCTGTACGTGGTACCTCTGTCTCTCCCCTGTGTGCGTCTCCCAGGTGTCATTTGAGAACTGTACCAAGACTTGTTCCTGTACGTGGTACCTCTGTCTCTTCCCTGTGTGCGTCTCCCAGGTGTCACTTGCGCTGAGAATTGTACCAATACCTGGTTCTGTACGTGCTACCTCTGTCTCTTCCCTGTGTGCGTCTCCCAGGTGTCACTTGCGCTGAGAACTGTACCAAGACTTGGTTCTGTACGTGGTACCTCTGTCTCTCCCCTGTGTGCGTCTCCCAGGTGTCACTTGAGAACTGTACCAAGACTTGGTTCTGTACGTGGTACCTCTGTCTCTTCCCTGTGTGCGTCTCCCAGGTGTCACTTGAGAACTGTACCAAGACTTGGTTCTGTACGTGGTACCTCTGTCTCTCCCCTGTGTGCGTCTCCCAAGTGTCACTTGAGAACTGTACCAAGACTTGGTTCTGTACGTGGTACCTCTGTCTCTCCCCTGTGTGCGTCTCCCAGGTGTCACTTGAGAACTGTACCAATACCTGGTTCTGTACGTGGTACCTCTGTCTCTCCCCTGTGTGCGTCTCCCAGGTGTCACTTGAGAACTGTACCAAGACTTGGTTCTGTACGTGGTACCTCTGTCTCTTCCCCTGTGTGCGTCTCCCAGGTGTCACTTGCGCTGAGAATTGTACCAGTACCTGGTTCTATACGTGGTACCTCTGTCTCTTCCCTGTGTGCGTCTCCCAGGTGTCACTTGAGAACTGTACCAAGACTTGGTTCTGTACGTGGTACCTCTGTCTCTTCCCTGTGTGCGTCTCCCAGGTGTCACTTGAGAACTGTACCAAGACTTGGTTCTGTACGTGGTACCTCTGTCTCTTCCCTGTGTGCGTCTCCCAGGTGACACTTGAGAACTGTACCAAGACTTGGTTCTGTACGTGGTACCTCTGTCTCTTCCCTGTGTGCGTCTCCCAGGTGTCACTTGAGAACTGTACCAAGACTTGGTTCTGTACGTGGTACCTCTGTCTCTCCCCTGTGTGCGTCTCCCAGGTGTCACTTGAGAACTGTACCAAGACTTGTTCCTGTACGTGGTACCTCTGTCTCTTCCCTGCGTGCGTCTCCCAGGTGTCACATGCTGCGCTGAGAATTGTACCAAGACCTGGTTCTGTACGCGGTACCTCTGTCTCTCGAATGCAGAGAAACAAAGTAAAGAGACTCATAACCAGGGTGATCAAAGGCTCTCTGAAATGCGTGAATATGTTAACTTCAGGTTAGCGATAAAGATGACGCACGAAAAAGAATATCGACTCAATTTAATACACTAGCGTATATCAAATGAAACTACCGAGCAACGATCACAGTGCCTCATTGATTCACGAGCGTACATCAAATGAGACTGTCAAGCAACGATCACAGCGCCTCATAGATTCACGAGTGTACATCAAATGAGACTGCCTAGCAACGATCACAGTGCTTCATAGATTCACGAGTGTACATCAAATGAGACTGCCTAGCAACGATCACAGCGCTTCATAGATTCACGGACGTATATCAAATAAAAATGCCGATCATCGTTCTCATCGCCTCAGCTTTATATCTAACATATATATATATATATATATATTATATATATATATATTATATTAAAGCATTACATAGCAAGTTTGACTCTTATAATTGGTGAACTGTGATGATTTAAAATCATTTATAAATTGTTAAAATTGTGCTATAAAATGTTACCTGTGTGTGTTTGTTGTAACTTCACACATTTGTTACATGTGTTGTTCTGTAACCTCACACACGTGTTGCAAGTGTGTGTCTGTTGTAACCTCACACAATTACCTGTGGGTGTCTACTGTAACCTCATACAATTACATGTGTTGTCTGCTGTAACCTCACACACCTGTTGCATGCGTTGTCTGTTGTAACCTCACACATTTACATGTGGGATCTGTTGTAACCTCACACAGTTGTTGCATGCGTTGTCTTGTGAAATAATGGATTAATTCTCTGCTGTAGCAATTCCCTTACAATGTAAATTACGGGTCTTTTGGTGGAACAATAGTACGCGGTTCAATTGAAATGCGATAACAAGTTTGGAAAACTTACAATAATTTATCTTGCTAAATAATGTTCTGTAGACATTGATGTTTGATCACAAATCTCTATATTATGTGATGAGTCCTTCATGAATTAATTACCTTAAAGGTACATACATTTAATTACACAATATTTACTTCTTCGCTGGTGTGTACTAGACTTTTATTTATAATAGTCTGAGCTTTTACTAAACTATTAGCGCTCCTGGAAACCTACCCTTCCTATATTCACCATTGTTCCTGTCCGGCATGTGAACGATGTCCCTGTCCGAAGTGTGAAAGATGTTCCTGTCCGAAGTGTGAACGATGTTCCTGTACGAGGTGTGAACGATGTTCCTGTCCGAAGTGTGAACGATGTTCCTGTACGAGGTGTGAACGATGTCCCTGTCCGAAGTGTGAAAGATGTACCTGTCTGAAGTGTGAAAGATGTCCCTGTCCGAGGTGTGAAATATGTTCCTGTCTGGCGTGTGAACGATGTCCCTGTACGAAGTGTGAAAGATGTCTCTGTCCGGGGTGTGGAAATTGTTTAAAATGGACAGAAACTGTGCGTTACATTTACGGTGGTAGATTGAGCCTGTACCTTGTGTTGTATGTCTTGTAGCAGGTCTGACCAGGCCGCCCATGTACCCATTCACCACCGGCCAGTACCCGTACCCCATGCTCAGTCCGGAGATGTCGCAGGTCGCCGCCTCCTGGTGAGTACCAAAAAGTAGAACAACTAATTTCAACATTCACCTTCAGCTCAGGCTGACCTCGTATTGCACCAGTCAGTAACAATTCACTAATATCTCTCCCAGTCTCTAGTGTAATACCAGTCAGTAACAATTCACTAATATCTCTCCCAGTCTCTAGTGTAATACCAGCAGTTACAAGTCACTAATATCTCTCTC
Organism: Timema cristinae; assembly: GCA_039000515.1. Classification (NCBI taxonomy): domain Eukaryota; kingdom Metazoa; phylum Arthropoda; class Insecta; order Phasmatodea; family Timematidae; genus Timema; species Timema cristinae. The sequence continues at coordinate 34,554,799 of JBCFYV010001001.1, read as the reverse complement.
TCAAGTGTAATATCTATTTGCTATGTCACATGTCTGGTGTGTTCAGGCACACCCCATGCATGTATCCGATCTCTACAGGAGGAGGCTTCGAACTTCGTACCCACCTCGCTCCCCATCACAAGTACAAGTTTACCTAGGTAAGTACCTAATTAGACCATCGCTCATAATCACAAATAAATGTTATTTCCACGGAGGATGACATGTTTGTTTATACAGCGACTAGTACATGTTCCAGAGATAATGACATGTTTGTTTCCACAGCGACTAGTACATGTTCCGGAGAGTAATGACATGTTTGTTTCTACAGCAATTAGTACATGTTCCAGAGAGTAATGACATGTTTGTTTCCACAGTGACTAGTACATGTTCCAGAGAGTAATGACATGTTTGTTTCTACAGCGACTAGTACATGTTCCAGAGAGTAATGACATGTTTGTTTCCACAGCAACTAGTACATGTTCCAGATAGTAATGACATGTTTGTTTCCACAGTGAACTAGTACATGTTCCAGAGAGTAATGACATGTTTGTTTCCACAGCAACTAGTACATGTTCCAGAGAGTAATGACATGTTTGTTTCCACAGCAACTAGTACATGTTCCAAAGAGTAATGACATGTTTGTTTCTACAACGACTAGTACATGTTCCGAGAGTAATGACATGTTTGTTTCCACAGCGACTAGTACATGTTCCAGATAGTAATGACATGTTTGTTTCTACAACGACTAGTACATGTTCCAGAGAGTAATGACATGTTGTTTCCACAGCGACTAGTACATGTTCCAAAGAGTAATGACATGTTTGTTTCCACAGGGCAGACGTAGATGACATGTTTGTTTCCCAGGAGTAATTGGGTAATGACATGTTTGTTTCCACAGCGACTAGTACATGTTCCAGAGAGTAATGACATGTTTGTTTCCACAGTGACTAGTACATGTTCCAGATAGTAATGACATGTTTTTTCACAGGACTAGTACATGTTCCAGAAGTAATGACATGTTTGTTTCCACAGCGACTAGTACATGTTCCAGAGAGTAATGACATGTTTGTTTCCACAGCGACTAGTACATGTTCCGAGAGTAATGACTGTTTGTTTCCACACGACTAGTACATGTTCCAAGAGTAATGACATGTTTGTTTCCACACGACTTACAGGTTACTCCCCCACGGGACTTATCCCACCTCATGGTCTGAGTCCACACGGGCATCACCCCTCACACCCTCATTCGCTCGCTTCACACCCTGCAATCGTCACACCCGGGCCCAAACAGGAGCTTGGCGCACACCCCCTCGACCACAACCACAGGTGAGTAGCCGTCGAAGGAGCTTATTTTCCTCGATCACAAGATCGAGAGCAAAGCGTTCTGGGCTATGGTTGTTGTGTTTTTATTCACTGAAGATATTAAACCAATGGCTTTTCCTTTCCTCCACCCAACTACGTCTCCCTCCCTTCCTTCCTCCCTCCAACGACGTCTCCCTCCCTCCTTCTAGATGGCAAACTATATCGCGCGATGCATAGTAAAGGAACAAGTTGACCGGAAATAACTCCCCCGCCCCTTGTCACGGGCTGGTCCCGGCCCTTAGTGCTGATTGGTTGGTGGCTCGTGTCGTCATGACAACCGGAGGCTGGACCGCGGAGAGAGGATCGATGTTGCTCGTGGCAAGACTCCTTGGTTCGTGTCCACAGACAAAGTCGAGTAGGCTAATGTTTATTGAGTGTTCATAACGACACACAGATTGGGGTGTGATTTAGAAACACAATATTGTTTTCTAAACACTCCCTAGACAGGTGCCTTTACACTCCAGTGACAACTGCTTCGACACTCCAGTGACAGGTGCCTTAACACTCTAGTGACAGCTGCCTTGACACTCCATTGACAGCTGCCTTGACACTCCCGTGACAGGTGCCTTGGCACTCTCAGTAACAACTGCTTCTACTCCAATGGCAAGTGCCTTAACACTAGTGACAGCTGCCTTGACACTCCATTGACAGGTGCCTTGACACTCCTGTAACAACTGCTCTGTTCTATAACTTGTTCAAACCTACACAGAGATTAATACATTCACATGTTGAACTAATGTTAAAATAAAAGATATGGGATGTCTTACATACGATCACAATCATGTGAACAGTCACTGTTTGACTAACATAAAATAACAATCAGATGAGAGTCACTGGCCTGATTAATAACATAGTATCTCTATAATGTCCGTTAAACTAGATACCTAGGCGCCGTTCACAACTTAATGCAAAAGTCGAAATTTATTCCCTAGAGATTTAATTAAGAATTTTGAAGTTTGAATTGTTATATATTCTAATATCAATAAACTTGGGCTTTAACATAAATAAAAATTCCTACACAATTTCTACTTGTGTGTCCCATAAGCTTCTCCTCATCTTTAAAAATATGGCCCCCAATTCAAACGGCTGGAAAACTTCGGCACGCTATTTATTGGCTCTCTGAATACTGTACTGTCTTACTGTTGTATAATGTGTGCCTCGCGTGTTACCGGTACTACCCACCTCCCCCTTCACTGCTGTTCACCCTCCACACACATGCAGTAGCTTCACTGCCCTCAACACACCAGCGAGCCCTTCACTACCCTCAACACACCAGCGAGCCCTTCACTGCCCTCAACACACCAGCAAGCCCTTCACTTCCCTCAACATACCAGCGAGCCCTTCACTTCCCTCAACATACCAGCGAGCCCTTCACTTCCCTCAACACACCAGCGAGCCCTTCACTGCCCTCAATACACCAGCGAGCCCTTCACTGCCCTCAACACACCAGCGAGCCCTTCACTGCCCTCAACACACCAGCGAGCCCTTAACTTCCCTCAACACACCAGCGAGCCCTTAACTTCCCTCAACACACCAGCGAGCCCTTAACTTCCCTCAACACACCAGCGAGCCCTTCACTTCCCTCAACACACCAGCGAGCCCTTCACTTCCCTCAACATACCAGCGAGCCCTTCACTTCCCTCAACATACCAGCGAGCCCTTCACTACCCTCAACACACCAGCGAGCCCTTCACTTCCCTCAACACACCAGCGAGCCCTTCACTGCCCTCAACACACCAGCGAGCCCTTCACTTCCCTCAACACACCAGCGAGCCCTTCACTTCCCTCAACACACCAGCGAGCCCTTCACTACCCTCAACACACCAGCGAGCCCTTCACTACCCTCAACACACCAGTGAACCCTTCATTACTCTCAACACACCAGCGAGCCCTTCACTACCCTCAACACACCAGCGAGCCCTTCACTTCCCTCAACACACCAGCGAGCCCTTCACTGCCCTCAACACACCAGCGAGCCCTTAACTTCCCTCAACACACCAGCGAGCCCTTCACTTCCCTCAACACACCAGCGAGCCCTTCACTTCCCTCAACACACCAGCGAGCCCTTCACTTCCCTCAACATACCAGCGAGCCCTTCACTTCCCTCAACACACCAGCGAGCCCTTCACTACCCTCAACACACCAGCGAGCCCTTCACTTCCCTCAACACACCAGCGAGCCCTTCACTTCCCTCAACATACCAGCGAGCCCTTCACTACCCTCAACACACCAGTGAACCCTTCATTACTCTCAACACACCAGCGAGCCCTTCACTACCCTCAACACACCAGTGAACCGTTCATTACTCTCAACACACCAGCGAGCCCTTCACTACCCTCAACACACCAGTGAACCGTTCATTACTCTCAACACACCAGTGAACCCTTCATTACTCTCAACACACCAGTGAACCCTTCATTACTCTCAACACACCAGTGAACCCTTCATTACTCTCAACACACCAGTGATCCTTTCACTTCCCTCAACACCCAGTGAACCCTTCATTACTCTCAACACACCAGTGAACCCTTCATTACTCTCAACACACCAGTGAACCCTTCATTACTCTCAACACACCAGTGAACCCTTCATTACCCTCAACACACCAGCAAGCCCTTCACTTCCCTCAACATACCAGCGAGCCCTTCACTTCCCTCAACACACCAGCGAGCCCTTCACTTCCTCAACATACCAGCGAGCCCTTCACTTCCCTCAACATACCAGCGAGCCCTTCACTTCCCTCAACATACCAGCGAGCCCTTCACTTCCCTCAACATACCAGTGAACCCTTCACTTCCCTCAACATACCAGCGAGCCCTTCACTTCCCTCAACACTCAATAACCCCCTCACTTCCCTCAACACTCAATAACCCCCTCACTACCCTCAACACCAGCAACCAACCGAGCCAGAGAGTGAAAACAATAACTTGGTTTAAAAGAATGTAAGCCGAGGAAGTTTTCCTGTCACAAGTGGAAGAAGAATCAGTACCATTGCAAATTGTGGATATGTCCGTTAATTGAGTGATATGCTCGGAACCAACACTTCAAACCTATTTAGTACCAAAGGAAGCACATAGCTCCTCCACCAGACCTTTTACGATATTTTTTAAAGCAATGGAGGACACTGTTAACACATTTTCTCCATTTCAACAAGTTGAGGTCAAGCCCCAAACATAAATAAATACATTAGTCCCAAAAATTAAAATGAGCAACCAACCTTCTCGCAAAGCTTATAGCAATACTTATGAACTCTTAAGTCCTTCAACCCAATTTTCAAGTTTTCTTTGTGATTCGTTCCATTTAATTCTCCCACATCTTCTACCCAGAGTTCCCGGTACTCCCCTCAAATATTAATACTCTTTACATCTTCTACCCCAAACTGCGGATACACTTCTCACTTCGGTTCGTTGCTCTTACCCCAAACTTCGGATACACTTCTCACTTTCTTTCTTTGCTCCTACCCCCAAACTGCGGATACACTTCTCACAGCCTTTTTTTTTTTTTTGCTTCTACCCCCAAACTGCGGATACACTTCTCACTTTCTTTGCTTCTACCCCCAAACTCCGGATACACTTCTCACTTCCTTTCTTTGCTCCTACCCCAAACTGCGGATACACTTCTCACTACATTTTTTGCTTCTACCCCCAAACTGCGGATACACTTCTTCTTTTATTTGCTCCTACCCCCAAACTGCGGATACACTTCTCACTTACTTTCTTTGCTTCTACCGCAAACTGCGGATACACTTCTCACTTCCTTTCTTTGCTCCTACCCCAAACTGTGGATACACTTCTCACTTTTTTTGCTCCTACCCCAAACTGCGGATACACTTCTCGCTTCCTTTCTTTGCTCCTACCCCCAAACTCCATTACATTGACTCTGTTCAAGATCATTGTGTTAGCCTGCCGCCAGACTACCAGACACAATGCGATAAGATTACAAAATGGACTGTTGTTGTCCAATACAAAATCACAATTTGTTCTTTAGAATATTAATTTTCTATTTGTTTAGTTCCTGGCCTAGAGCATATAATTTAGACTTATTGTTTGAACCAATGCAGCAGGAAATGAGAATATTAAAAATAACTAAGAGATACTTCCATCAAATATCGTAGTATAGTACCGGCTCTCTTGTGTAAAAAGTGTCGAGTTATTACCCGAGTGTCACCGCCAGTTGCTCCTTCGCGAGATACACATTTCCTGCTGTTAGTTTCTTGTTCCTTATATCTACACCTTGCTGCATTTATGTCCTTGAACCCCAAGTATTTTTTATTATGCTTCTGAGCAGTGCCATTATTTCTATAACCTTTGCGTGATAGGTACATACATACATACACACACACACACACACACACACACACACACACCAGCATCCGACACCTGCATGGGCTCTACATTGGAACCATTCGGGTGTTTGACTGCTGAGGACGAGGAGATCAAGGTTCACATCTTGGTCAGGTGAACTGGGGCTGGATTTTCCTAAATGATTCTCCACACTCCCTCCATGCAAATGCAGGTTCACTTTCTCTAAATCCAACCTTCCTTATTCCTAATCCATTATCATAATTAGTACTAAATTGTATAACCTGAACTGGTAGTAAGTAAGGCATGGTGCTAAATAAGTAAGTAAGTTTGTTGCTGAATTTTTTTTAATGTGATTAAGTATTTATAGGAAAGAGGGGATTGGGTGTAGACGTTAAACACATGCATTGTAGTTTTAGAATATTGAATTACACTATAGGCAGAATATTTATTTACTTTATACAAGTTTTAGAAAAATTACAGTTTCTTCATCACAGATGAAATTAGGGAATAATGGCTTCAGAACTAGAATAACTTGTATATATATTTTACCTAAATCAAATTTCTATTTACAAAAGGTTAGCAAAATAAGTTTGTATCAATGCAGGGGGGTGGGGGGGGGGTGCCTCTCTAAGGAAGGTATGGTCATTGGAATAGTACTAAAGGTGAATCACTCAGCCACCACCCTTCTAAATGTTCCCGGTAGATTCTAGTTTGCGAAATGGTGCATACGGTAACCAGACCAACCCTAAGCAAACTACTGCCCGCCAAGCTATCTACATGTGAAGAAATATATAAATATAAGTCTAGAAACAAAAGTTAAATCTTAAATATAATCCTAGAAACAATAGTATCCTGCCAGACAAAATTATTTCATGTTCATATTCTTTTGCTTGATAGCAAAGCGTTGGCAACCCTGATCACTCCAAAGAAAAAATGTACATGCCCATAACATGGTAATAAGCTTGAATGCATTCCAATTAAAACTACTTTTGTTCTCACAACATTTATTGAAAAACTCTTGATCACTTTACAACCATACACACACTGACTGACGATACCAGAAAATAAATTTTAAGAATATGCCAAAATGATCAACGCTTTGAGCGATGAATTTTTTGCAGGTTTGCTGACTTTTGCGAAATTGAAAAAGGTTTGTCGATAGTTTGCAATCCATTTTTAGTTGACTTTGATAGTGCACCAAGTAAACTTCAACTTGAGATAGGCTTGCAGTGTAATCATTGCTTAAGTGAATTACACGGTCGTGAAGAAATTTTTAAATCATACAATTCTCTTGATTTTGATAAATTCGCAAACATTCAAGATTTTGCTCGAAAAATGTTGGTCATTTTTGGATCGACCTTTATATGTGAACAAACATTTTCTATAATGAATTTCAATAAAAACTTCTTACAATCATGTATTTTTGATAAACATTTATAAGTTGTTTTAAGGATTTCGATGACTAAATTTACACCTAACATCAAAGAAATGATGAAAGATAGGAAAAAGTTGCATTCATCTCATTAACCCTCGAGTGGGCGCTGTAATATTTAACACAAGTATGTGTGTGGGGTACTTTATACCCTTCTTTATTTTCATGGCTCTATTGATACATGTATGAACAAAATAATTAGTTTTATGGTATGTTTTATTTTAATCAGATCCATCTAAGCATATTAGATACATATTGTATTAATAACCAAACATATTGATAGATGTTGGTATGTATATAATAAAAATTAGAAAAAGGCTTGATATTTATCAACATATTTTTATGGAAGTTACATACTTAGACTTTACTGTTTTTGGTAAATACTGGTTATTATTTTGCTAATTAATATTTTTACAGATACAATGTGATTAAAAGTACAATACCAATATTATAATAATAATGATAATGATAATTTAAACTGATTGCTTAGTTTTAAAATATGAAGTTTTTAAAAAATTAAACATTTTAAGAATCATAATCAGCCTCATTTATGTTGTTACACTCATCAAATGTGTACGTTATATGAACGTGATTCTTACATGTAAATTGTTTGCATGTTCCACATTTTAATGTGGTGCCAACATCTTTTGATCGACCACATAAAACACCTTCCTCGTTTATGGCTAACTTTTCGCCATCATCTTCACGCTTCATAGTACTTAAATACTTCCTGAGAAAGGCTGATAATTCAATTGGGAGTGACTTTATTTTAGCTCTTTCTTCAAGGTGAGGCTTCATCATGGTCAAAGCTAGCTTTTTCAAAAATATTCTTCTGGCTGTAAAATTTTGAGATGTTGAAGAGAATAAAATTTGTGTATTGATGCCAGCTATATTTATCAATGAATAAAATACTCTCATAGGCCAGCACCGTATAATACATGCGACATCATGTACACTACACATTTGATACACTGTAACTTATGAAACAGAATATAATTTGGATGCACTGCAACTTTGATTATCTATTGGCTGTGTTGCATTAATCTATTACATGAGCTAGCAAAACTATTTTGCAGGTGGCATGACACAATTATTTGTAATTATCATTACTTACTTTTCAGGAAGAAAAGAAATTAGAGTTTAAAACTTTAAATTTATTCTTTGTACTGTGTAGGCCCATCTTACCTAATCATAAACTTAGGCTCAGTTAAAAAAATAAATTGAAGCATTATCAAAAGTTGAGTCTAGATAAATAATATCTTACAGTATTTAAAAATAGTATCAAGAGTAACAAAAAAAATTTCAAATGGTTGATAACCTGGTTGTCTATGGGTAAGGTGTTGGACTTCTGTGCTGGGGTCCGGGGCTCAATCCTCGGTCCCGGCACAGATTTATCTGATTACCAAACCCTTCCTTCACCTCTGACAAGACGTGTATTAATCACAACTTGTGAATGTGTGGAATGCCAGGCCTCCACCGTGGTTCGGATTCCACTTTAAACTGTAGGTCCTTTATTTCATCTCACAATTACACTACCATTACACATTAGCGTAAATGCGGATAACCCGAACGGGTAGTAAGATGCAGTAAAAATAATAATAATAATTATTATTATTATTATTATTATTATTATTATTATTATTATTATTATTATCTTTCAAAAATGTAAATAACCACAAAGTAAAAAACTTTGCAAAAATAATATTTCCAAATAAAAGGGCTCTTTATTGATTACTAGTGATAGTCTTTCATCGCAGCATCAATATTGATGTTATCAATTTCATCTTCGTATATATTAAGTAACCTAGGATGGTTCGGTCTCGTTTGTCTCATTTCTCTACCATCTACCCACCACCCAACCAACTATGGTGGCCCTGTTGGCTCACAAAGCCAATTTTTTCCTTACTGAATCAACATAGCAGTCAATTCCACGCACAATTAATTTCATCACATGTGTTCACAATTGAGTATTAACATTGTCATATTTATGTGAACCTATTGTGCAGCTTTAGAAAATTAGAAAGCAAGAATAATTTGGCCATGGTGAGGGGGGGGGGGGCGATGCTCTCCCCCTCCCCCCGACGCCTCAGAGCAAACTGAACATGAAACTTGATTCCACCTACTTTCCATCCCTCCTAAAAAGGTATTTTTTTATTTAACTTTTTACTTTATTGGTTTCCCATTTGAATTTATTTTTGTATTTTGATAGCTATTACTACACAAATCAACTGTACATATTTTCCCCTGCAATTTTGTGCCCGTTAAAGCTCATTTATATTCAACTATTTACACTATTATTTACATTTACATAAACTACATAAAAAAACATTTTTCTATTTCACTCTACCGAGTGAGGGGGAATCAATAAATTAAGTCTAAATGAAGTTAGCTATTATAAATATTATTAACATTAATAATTACACTAAAGTACACTTAATTCAGTCTTGTTTTAAAGCGAATTCTTACTTAAACCACCCAAACGCCGGTAATTTACTACCGGACCCTTGTGGCTAGGCTCCAGTAAGGTCACCAAACGAGGGGGGAAGTTTATTGGTGGCAGGTACAAGGACAGGCTCAACCTTGGCAAAATATGTCCATACAATAGCTTAGAACAATGGTTCTCAAACTTCCAGCGTTGCCGTTAGGTTACTCATAGTACTCATTGCGTACTATCATACTTTTGGCCATATGTGCGTACCCAAACGAAACCGAGTCTTGCTTGGCACTAAACGACAAACGATCAACGAATTAAAGAAAAACATTAAACGTAATCGATAATGAACGAAATATTTTATATATATATCCCAGACAACCAGCACATGTGAAGTACAGGTGCGCGTGTGTATTTATATATGTGTATATATATATATATATATATATATTATATATATATATATATATATATATATATATGGGCTAGCAACCCTTTTCCTTGGGGAACTAAACTTTAAATAAAGCTATCTATCTATCTTGTCTTGTTGAGACTTGTTGCTGTTAGTTGTTTGTTTAACTTTTGTTAAGTTTGGTTCTGTTTGAGGTGACATTTTCATTTGGTCGCTTGAAAGTTTAGTGAAAGTGACAGAAACTCCAGTTTTATTTTCTATCAACAAATCTAGCTAAGATAGGTAAGTGCAGATGATGACCTTCCTCTTTTTTTCAATATCCTTCCCTTCCATATATAGGGCTTCAGCAATATCTATTGGAAACATATGTCATCTACCTCTTTTCTATTCATTTCAGTTTATTCAATTAAATTAACATAATTATTTATATACTTATTATATGCTAATAAAAGAACACAAAACAAAAAATATATATTTAAAAACACTATATTCTACATTTTTAATGTTGAATTTAGCTTCATAAAGTGGATCTAGTTAAGTAAGGCTTACCACAAAAGCTTAAAAAATATTTTTTTCTATATCTTAAATATGAATGAAGATAGCAGCACGAGCTAAATATTGTTTGTGAGATATGCAATGTTGTGAATATGTACAGCCCTCATTGATGAAAAATTGATTCATTTTGCTTAAGAAAAAATATATATGTAGTATGTTACAAAAATGTTACATATGTCGCTAAGTGGTTTAACTATTCAGTTTACTTGAGCTATGATTAGGTAGTAAAGTAGTTGGAAATTCATATTTTAATCGACACTAAATAAAAGAGAATTCTATTTTATACAGTGTCTTTAAATTATATTATAAATAATACATATATATATATATATTTATATATTCCTGGTTTAATGTGTTTTCAGTTAACCTCTTTTATTTTACTTGCACTGTAGTGCCTTTTTTTTCATGCTTACTAACAAAAATTAAAAAATACCTTACTAAACTCAAAGATATAGCAGCAGATCCACCCATCACATCTACTTCAACTTCATCCTCAATAAATGCGGATACATTAGTCTCTACCATCAATGTAGAGGATTCTCCAACTCCCTCAAGAAAACAGACACACATACAATATATGGATTCCACCTCTACTCCAACTTTATCTACTACTTTATCCTCTGCATCAGGATCTACAATTTCTGTAAATCAGATTCCTGCCATAGATATAAAACCAGTATAGGATACCCCACCCACGAAACATGTCACTAAAAAACCTAAACGAACGTACAACTTTAATGAGTGTTGGCTACGTGATAAAGTACTTTAGTCATGGTTAATTAAAACCAAGAAAACCAAGCTTTGTGTAAAATTTGCAACATAACTCTGCCTTTACATAAACCGGCCTTAGTTAGGCACACTGAGAGTAATAAACATTCATCATTTATATCTCAAATATCGAAGACAAAAAGTTAAAGAAAACTCGGTATGATAAAGATGTGAAACATGAAAGCAAATTGGTGAGAAGAGCTAAATTTAAATTAGCAGAGATAATATCTACAAATAATTTTCCTTTTAATCTCATAAATACACTAACACCACTTTTGTCAAACTTATTTCCTGGTTAAAAAAATATATATCGTTGGGACGATAAAAGACCAGAGCACTAGTAAAAACACTTTTGGCCCTTATTTTCAAAATCAATAGATGACACATTAAAGGAATCTGGAAAACTTTTTTTTTCCAATTATAATGGACGATACTACAGATACAGGGCCGGTCAAGCAATGTGCATTTACCATTATTTATATTGAGGAGAATCATGTTCACACTGAATTTCTTGACATGGTTTTAACCTCATTCGTCACTGCCGAAGATTTGTTTTCTTCACTACTGAAGATCCTAGAGAAAAAAAAGGAATCTCAAATTAAACTGATTGGTTTTGCCTCAGAAACCACTAATTCATTGGTTTGTGAGCACAATTCTGTGTTTTCAAGATTTAAGAAGTAAATACCGGGCATAGCATGTGTCAAGTTGCCACATGATACATTTAGCTGCTTCAAAAGCCTGTCTGAAGTTACCCAAATTTGTGGACGATATGCTTTGAAATATTGGCTCACATTTCAACTAAAGTTCAAAAAGAAGTCAAAGACTGGAAGAATTGCAGGTGTATTTCAAAGCCGAGATCCATAAAATATTAACACCCGCCATAACCAGATGGTTATCGCTAAAACAGTGTGTCGATCAATCTTGTCTTGGAACAGCACGGTGTGCTGGCAAATTATTTCAGCTTAAGAGTTGATAGAGGATCCTTCAAGATTTACAGAAGAAATAATAAACACTCTAAGCAACAAATTTACAAAAGTGTATTTGAAATTAATGTCCTGTGTATTGGGTTTGCTCACAGACTTTAATCTATTATTTCAATCCGAGTCTCCACTGCTACACAAAGTGAAACCCGAAACAGAAAAATTAATCACAACAATTGCGTCAAACTACAGCGATAAAGGTAATAAAAGCCTGGCTTGACTTCAGCAACCCACTATTTGATATAGTTTTAATAGTAAAACCAAAACTAGCCCAGCCTTACTAAATCAAAGATCTGAGTGGTGTTTTAAGGAGATTCCCGATATCGATAGAAAAAAATATTAATAGACGTGTCTCAATTGGAAAAAAGAATGGAGTGATCATGCTCTTTTAGATTTTGATGATTATGGTTTGGATCCAAATCTTTCAGTGACAGATTACTGGACTAAAGTTTTCTGAAGGAAAGTTTCAAAATTTAAAAATGGTCATATCACTTCTCTTGGTGTTGCCCTTTTCTAATGCGTCAGTCGAGAGGATTTTCAGTAATCTGAAGAGAATAAAAAATGTGAAAACCGAAATCGGCTCAAAACAGAAACAATTGTGGGTTTAATATGACGTCATAAGGACTGGCTGGCTGTATTGGATTTGAGCTTTCAAAGACACTACTAAAGGCTAAAGTGAAATATGATTAATTTGTAAAATATTATTGATGAATTGGAAAATTCCAAAGTACAAAATTTTTAGTATTAATGAGTTTTATAATAAAAAAATACTTTCACTCTTTATTTTAAAGAGAATTGTAGAAAGATGTGTGTATGTAAAAATATTTGTTTCTCTTTTTAGGCTAAAAAACAGCAAGGCTGACAGCTGGCATAAATATTGGTCCAGAATAATAATAAAAAGTAAACAATGTGAATTTACTTTGTCTGAAGCCTCTGAAGTGATTTTTTTCACACTCAAATGTGTTAAGTTTAAATTGATCTCAAATAAATATTATATTATTTCATGTTTTTCGAGTACATCTAGTAAATTATTAGAAATCAATAGTATTTTTTATAGTGCATAGTTTGGGTACGACTTGCATACTACTCATATTTTATATTCTCGTGCATAACGTCTGACAACACTGCAAACTTCTTACGCGAACCCTATAACCAGGGAAAAGCTGATTCGTGTACCCTGTGATGTAGGATAAATATTTTTTTTTTAATAATACTTTTATAGTAGGGATAGATTAGTCATATATTTTTAAAATTAAATATAATTACAACATAAATTAAAATAAAGTAAATGTAGGTATTATACATACATATTTGTACATTTATAATCACTAATAATTTATGTGAGGCGTGGAACTGCTTATGTGACTTTAAATTATCATTGAGATTTGTATCAATTCTAGTGACCATCTCCTTATGTTTCATTCCACACTAAGCCGATTTCATTTCACATTTTTTCATAATTTGTCATAAAGAGAGAAGAAAAGGCTTGGTCACATAAAGAAGTTGTTGGAAAAGGCATAAAATGTTACAGTATAATTTTTTATAAGTTCTTTGTGCTGACTGATGAAAACTAATATGTAGGTGAATTTCCAAATTCTCCTCTCAAAGATGTGGGTACACGGCGCGTGGGTAACCCCCCACTTTTAGGCCTCACTTTATCTCTGGGGTATGGTATGGAAAGGTATCTCCATTGCATTTAGTACACACCAGTGATGTACTCTTGTGTCACATTTTATAAAACTTAAAACATATAAGGTTATGTCACTAATTCATTGAAAGATCTCACGGACCCCATTGTGAGAATCTCTGGCTTAACTATGACACAATATATTTGGAAACTCATGAAACTGAGACACAGTAGAATCTTGAAGCATCAGTGTCAGTGAATCTTATTCGCTATGGAATGCTAAATTTATATAAATACAGATATTCATTTTAAGTTAGGTGATGGCAACTAGGCTGGGCAGATAAAGGACAGCACTAACGTGGAATCCAATGGGTTGGAAAGAGATGTTGTCATAAGAACCTGTACTGCAATTTAAAAGTGGAACAGATTCTAGTGTTGCCTTAGCACTTAGGGTTTCAACGCGCTTGTGCACAGGAGAACGTAGTTCTAATGGGAGATTTAACACATCTTTCAGTTCTCATTTGAATCCTCCTGTAATAGTTTGACCGACTCTTACATAATACTATAGCTGGTATAAATAATCAACAATTTGACTCATCAAAACACCCGGGCTGGTAGCTGAACACTATCGAACAATTTTTTTCTACTGTAACATGTATGAAATTAGATGTTTTTTTACTAGGCTAATTCAGATGTGCCGAAAACTAAAATGATATGCAAAACATCATAATCATGTAGACCTATATTTTATTTTATGAGACTATACCCCAAGTTATTAAAAATAATATTACTAATTTCTTATGTTAATAAGGTTTGAGTGCTACTCTCACAGTAGAATGGACTGCCGATGATGGGGAAATCGAGGTTAGAAACCAGGTCGGGTGGTTTTTACAAAATTGTTTTCCACTCTACCTTCACACAGATCCGGTTACACTTCTTTTAAATATAACCTTCATAATCACTAAAACAAACGTAATTAGTACATAAGAGGATAACCTGAACAGGTAGTAAGACACTGTGCTAAAAAAAAGCTACAATTTTTTTTAGTCATTAAACTTAATATGCAAAGGAACTATGTAGATAGAAATGCTAGTAATTATTAACTTATGGTTAATTTATTCTTTTATGCTGTTTCATATTCCTTCTGAATTAACAACAATCGCCCATCATTGCTTGGTCTCACCTTCCTTGACACCATATTTCCATTTTAGTAATGTCCTGATGAAATCACTTCACTAATTTATCCTGGGTTTTCGGAAAATAAGTTTAGGTATCGATGTAAAAAGTGGCTTTTTACTATTACATCCGACATCCTAGATTTTGGCAACTCTACAGTAGTTTTATGTACAATTTTGGGGCAGTTGCCCTGCTTTTGGCTACCCAGAAAGTGAACCACTGATTTAATTAGATGAAGCCAATTCAATTGATTTCAGTTTCCTTTCAAAATTTTAGTAGAACATATTTTTTCATTTTTGTGGGCTGACAAATCTCCCTTCTTTAACTTTGGCATCACTTAGATTTGGGAACTTGCTCCGCAAATACTGAAAACCTTCACCACTTTTGTTCGAAACTTTAACAAAATTCTTCATAATCCCAACTTTATGTGTAGCAGAGGCAAAAGTACCTTTTCGGGACTCACCGAAGGAGCATTCTTAACACTGTTTTTTCTGGAAAAGTCTTCGCTGGCTGGATAATTCTTTACCCCGTGATGTTTTTCAGTTGCTACACTGTCACAGGCCTAAAAAAACAACAATATTTTGTAAATCCTCTCTGCAGCCAAGTAAAAGTCCAATCACTTTTAGATACACACATCTGCCAGCAAAAATCCTTGTAATGCATTACGTTTAGTAAGACTATAATACTTTATTTTTAATACGTTTATTTCTTATCTACTGAACACGCAACATGTATGACTGGATTTATTGTGTAATAAAACAGCTTTCAAGCTTAGTTTTGACAGAGACAACGGAAATTCCCCATTCCTCTAGATTGAGCTGAAATACCAATTCTTACTTGAGTCATTTACATCACTGCAGATTCAAAGAGAACCCTGCGGTAGCTTTCTGAAGCTGGATGTTTTGGTGTCTAGAACCACCAAGTTCCAGTTCTGTAGTTTTGATCCCGAACGCTCTTCTTGCTGCTTAGAAATATTTAAGTCACGAACAAGATCATTTAGCACACACTCTGATGGATCATGTGTGGCTTGTGATCATTTTGGGGAATGAAGCTAGGATCAGGGGATGTAGATTGTTCTTCTTGCTCCTGTTCTTCAGCTTAGGCAAAGTCTTCCCAATTAGAAGGTGGGTCAGGAATTGGGAGTTCATAATTATCTTTATTGCAGTTGGGATGTTTAGCTTTGTTTTTCTTTGAAACCCCACCCCCCAGTATTTTGTTGGACAGAAATAACAGTCTTTTCATGGCGGCCAGTTAGCCCACGCCAGAACATTGGGGCAAAAGACATACATACACTCTTTGTTCCTTTCATCCATTCTATGATAATCATGAGGCATACATTCGGTAGAACCCGAGACTCAGAAGTAATCCTATTGTTTGCCTGACAGGACAACACCAATGGCCTTGTTCAGAGGACAATTTAGAATATTTCAGCTGTATTATTTTTTTGTGAGTCTTAATCATTAACTATATCATTAAAAAAAAATTTCAACGGGTATTTTTAACTTGCAATTTATGAAAACAAAGATTATATCTGCACATGACCTATAAACTAGCTTTTATCTATGACATAACAGTTTACTAAAGTTAAATTAACGACTCTACCAGGTATCGGAACCAGGACCCTTAGCATAGTAAGCACAAGTGCTATCAACATAGCTAAAGTGTCGGTTAAAATATAAAGAGAAATGTATTACGTTAAATATGATAAACCACTTTAAATAAATTTAAAAAAATAATATAACGATATAAGCATAGCTGTGGTAAAATAATATTCAATACCAAAATTGGATTAAATTTGAATGTTGCACAAGTTGACACACCTTATGTTGACTCTCAACTCGCAAAGTATTAAATTATTTAGGGTACATTTATTTGTATTGAAGATTGAATATTTTTCTAAAAAAACACAATTAATTTTATGCTTCTATATTAATTCACTTTTTGGGGTCAGCGCAACCTTTCGAATTGTTCGGAAACTATATGCTATTCGTCAAGTAGACGAGGGTTGAACTGGTCCTCCAAAAGGGAGTGAAACTTGTATTTTTAGAGGAAATAAAATATGTTGAAGAGCCCAGTTTTTTTTTACCTATTTACTGTAAAATTACTATGTGAGTGCTGGTAGAATTCATTAATATTCATTGATAATAAAAATATTGGTAGTTTCATCAAGGACTTTCTATATATCTATATTGTTTGCCCCATGTGTCGCAAAGCATTGCTTAATATCGTGAATTGCATAGGTTATGGTCAATAAATATAGTATAAATTCATGGTCTAGGTAAATTTTATTTTACAAAAGTGAAAAAACATCAAGCATTTAAGGAACAAATTGTATAAGATATTATGCTATATCCTTGGACTATTTGGATACAGTCTGTCTCAACAACACCCGTCCTGAGCAAACTGGGTTCATCTCGGAAAAAAGTAAGTGTAGACATCACACACCCAATTACTTTAACTAAACCTGACTTGAATCAGCGCTGAATACGTCCCTTCAAAGCAACACATTACAAAATATATTTTCATTTTCACGCCAAGGCCAAGATTTTAAAAATTTAACATTTTAAAATTATTAAATGAATTCAACTTTATATATTCAAATACTGAGATCGTAACACAACTCCCTCCCCCTCCCTGGAATAAGTTTTGGTCACAACGTTCTCTCTCTCACACTTTCCGATTTCTAATTTCTCTAATTAACTTACTGTGACTAGTAATATTAAACATAACATTACACGTATTATTATGTTATGAATGGTATTTATTTCACATCCTTTCATTAATATAATTATTATTATCTTCACATCCCCAACGAACTGTTTACTTGGTATGGACAACATAAATGTATGGAAGTCGAAAGTTTAGAAAAAGATGATGATTTTGGAAAATTAATATGGAATCAAAATAGCTAGATTTTATTAAAATTGCATATTTCCACAGCCAATAGATCCTAAACACACTAGGGCAATGAAAATCAGAAATCAAGAATATAATAAACAAAGTACCCAAAGATTTTGGAAACAAATTAATTATATAGATTTTTAGTCTTTATTTTAGAAACTGTTGCTAAAATACCATTATTGATTAAAAATGTATTATATTGTAATATATTGAAAAAATATGTTTTATTGTAATGGCTACTAGATATTTATGTTCGTGCAGTAAAAGTCACAACTCCCAATTGTTCATAGTAGAAGTTGGCTGTTTTATCCATGTTCTTCAGCTTGTTAGAACTAATTGCAGAGGCAATGGCACATCAAACAAGAGTTAGTAAGTTCTGACTCGGAGTGGGACTTTCACAAATAGGTCTATGTTTTTGTCACAAAAATTAATCTATTCATTTGGAAGAACTGGACTCTCATGTATTCCACAACACGATGTAGTCCACGAGCCAAACTTGTAAGATGGATCATATCAGGATATAACAAATTCAAAGCACTTGCGATTTTCATTATACACGCCGTGGCATCCAAATATAACACCAGGGCCTCTATACGTGAGCTCACCAATGTCACACACTTTCAATTCATCATTCACGAATCTTACAACACTTCTCAGTAAATCAAATATGGTTTGGAAATATCCTTATGATCTATCTTACCTACCACAAGGTCCACAACAAAATTACCCTAAACAACTGTGATTTCATCCACAGCGACCCATATGAAGGCATCTCCCATGTAGTTTATTATCCTCCATTGTTTCTTCATAATATATATGCTGATAATTCTTTCTGGGTATTGATTGATCAGGAATTTGTCGCTTTCATTAGTGTCACAAGAAGGGTGCAAATTCAGGCCCTTGGAATATAAAACATGGGATGTTCAAATAGATCATTGTACTACACAAGTCCTTAAAGAACTAGTTTCTTTAACTGGAAGAAAGGCACCTGCATCTTTGCTTTTTTTTCTTCTTTGAATAACTAAGATTTTGTTTTCACTCCAATTGTGATTTTAATGGAACGTTCCATATTTTTATTGCAAGCTAGACACATTACAACTTTACCATCGGTTGTGAAGTAGTCGTTGATCCTAGCCCATTATTTTAATTTTGTATTCAGCGAGACTCACCTGGTGCCATGGGGAACAAAATAAAATATCTTATGGTAGCTTATTGTTAGACTTTCACTTTCAACTGCTCATGTGAAACCAAAATCACTTGGAGATATTACAAGATAAGAATGTAAGTCGTTGGACTAGTGTGTTGGAAGGGAGGGAGGTTCCAGACCAAAATTACTTATCTGTTTGTTAAATTCTTTAAAAAATATTTCAAAAGAAAAGGTTCATTGTGAGGGAAGAATACATATACTCATACTTAGTGGAAAAACACTTGACTACCCGAGTTAGATTTTACCCTTTTCAAAAGTTAATTGAAAAATTCCTTTAAGCTGATTTATGCATGCCAAACAAACCAAACAATGTTTAAAAACTCAACAAATTTGCAATAATGATTACTAAAAATATATTAAATAATCACAAAGTATGTAGCTTTATGCAAAATCACTTGAAATATATAAACATGTCAAAATATGTAAAATTATATAAAATGAAAATAAAATATTATTTATTATATTAACCCTAATATCGTGGGTTTGCTGGAAAAACTCACTGTCACTTTTTTCATGTTTTTAGATTTCGGTACCATTATAAAGGTAAATAATTGCTCTTCATTTCGGAACAACTCAATAAGTCATTTGTTGTCATTTGATCTAACAATGAAATATTCTGTTACTCTCATCAAGTCAACAGAAACATTTTATTGTCAAGAAAATCTCACCAAGTCATGTCAACTGACTTAGTGAAGTTTTCCTTAACATTGTTTTGTTCAATAATTTAAAATATGATAAAAAATCTTACTAACTACACAGTTGGTTAGTTAAATCTAGCCTGTAAATACTTGCTCATTCAACATTATCAATGACAACAATAGTTATGAAATAATATTTTCTTACTTCCTAGGCTATTTTGTTTGTTTATTTCTCACATATGTAATTTAACCATATATGAATCGGCTTCTTCTAATAATGCATACTGGACAGAATTAGACGGAAAGAGAGGAAGTTTGGAAATAGGTTCATGCTTGCTACAAATATATATGTACCTTTATGCTATACATTATACAGAACACACATATAAACATAATATGTATGTAGCGTGGTCACTCATACGTGGAGGTGGTCAGGTGGACTCAGTTCATAGTGCGATAGAAAACGACAAAAAGTATGTTTCAGTATATTCACCTCTTGATTGTCTGACAGTTTTTAGAACAGTGAGATCAATGAGGAACAGAAACAAAAAAGAGTGGACCTTATCAAGTCAAGGAATTGAAATTCACCGATTTTTTGATCTAAAGAACCTGGCATCAAAGAATGTTAGGAATACTACTGTTGATAGTGCTGGTAATAAAGTTTTTTGGTTAAAGGTAAAAGGCTTTTGTTTCTCAAAATACTGCCCAAATATAATAAAATACAGGTATGATTACTTTGGACAATATCGGGAAACTGATGTAAGGAAACGTGGCAGAAATCAACTAGCTACTGAATGCACTATGCAAAATCTTTATAAAAAACAACTTCATATAAGCAAGGAGAAGAAACAAGACCTATTCTCTGTGCCAAAAGAAAGTTATTCCAGAAATATACCATGCTTACTTAGTATAGTTCCACCCAAATTGTAAAATGAATGAGTGTCCCAGAACAAGGCATTCTAGATTCTGAAAATGGAAGATGTTTGAATAAGTTTAGTCTTTAAGTTGGAGTGCTAGTGAGCGTGAATTTAGGGCAGTATTTTTGCAGTTTTTATAGCACAAACATCTTCTGGCCAAAATATGTTTGTGCTATAAAAACTGCAAAATTAATGCACTAAACTTGCGCTCACTAGCACCCCGCCTTAAACATGCACTTTGGAACCTCACTCTATGGTTTATGGATTTTCAATGTAATTTTTTTAATCTATTCAAGTTTTAATTTTAATTCAAATTAATTTTCTTTCCTATCTTGACATTTAAAATAGTAGGCATTATGTCATGCACCATGACAGTGTTTTTTAAAGTAATTCAATTAGAAAATAAATAATACTATTAATTAATGACTGTCAAAATGCCTTTTTATTTTTGAAATTCAACAAACAGATTTTATATAATGAACATGTGAAAAATTGTGTTCCCTTTGTTGGTTTTCTTTGTACTCCAATTTTAATGCCATTTATTTGACATTTAAATAAGTAGACATTAAAATGTACTTTTAAGTGTATATAATTTGTTCAAATCAGTAATAAATCATGTTATGTTCAAGACCTTTAAAAACAAATGCATTTGATTGATTATTAAAATAAATAGTTTAATCGATTATGAAAAGAATTGTTGAAACTTAATGTTGTAAAGTATGTTCCTAATATTATGGGGAAAAAAATGTTTAAGTTGGATTTATGATTTTTGAAAAAAAAAAAAAAGTAAAAGTATCATTCACTCATAAACTAAAAATTGTATTCCTCACAAATTAATAATATTGACTTAATGAGTTTCTCCATCAAGCCCACGATATGGTGATTCGTTGAGATTTCTATTTTTTGTACATCTAAATGGTGAGGAATAGAATATCTATTTACATAGAAATCCCAGCTCTAGTAATGACTTCCAGAATTTTGCAGCTTTACATTTTTCCTACAGTAAAACTATTAAAAATGTATTTTATTGTAATGGCTACTAGATATTTCTATATAATTGTGATATGTTCCTGTGATCTAGTGCAATAAGAAACAAACGCGTTATTCAACTGCAACTAGAGCGTTCCTCTCCAAAATGTGTTCAACAGTAAAGCTTCCTAATAAAAGCTATGATAAAATGTGTATTTATTACACAATGGGGGAAGACTTAACCCAAGTCCAAAACTATAATAAAAACTTTTAAATCAGTCTGAGAAGTGTATAATGTAAAAAAAAAAAAAATCATCCATTGGTAGTTCAGGGGATGGAGGGAAACTTACCCTAAAAAAAATCTCTTTCTAACCAAATACCCTCCCACATTAAAATATTAAAGAATACTTACGTGCTTGGCTCACACCGTTTTGAGAGTAGCTCCTGAATATACTTTGTACTTTTATCAAATAATGAATTTATGAATAGAGACTATACCTTCATTTTTACGCATTCATCTAAACTCTAGAATCGTTGGTTCCTGAACTTGTTGAATAGCGTAACACCCAAACAATTCCCGTATTTTGGAGTGCTACCAAGATAGTGCTGAATATTTAATATTTAGGTACATTTTAATGGCGCCCAGGAATATAATGACACAACATTGTTTATAGATTAACAGTTTTTATTTATCATTATTTAACATTTCTGCTCAATCAATACGGATAATAGGGCACAAGTATCAAAGAAATTTAAAAAAACTATATTTACCCCTCAAACAACTGTTTAAATCTATTCTCCTTTTGGTTTTACTTGGTCGTAATATATTTATGGTATTTGATGAGGCATTATCTTTTTACAACTTGAATTTGCTTGTTTAGTTTGGCTTCTCACGGTGTACTAGCTGAAATAAGTGTACGTACCACGGTTTGGGAACCCCTGCTCTAGATAATTGAGCCGAATACTTAATGCATCTTCTTACTAAGCTAATTGTTTAATTCCTGTTGTATATATTCATATTCTGATTAATTTACAGCCTCAGTTAGAAAGTGCATGAATAACTTTCCAATTGATTTAAAAATCTAGAGAATCATTATATTATTTAATTAGTCACAATTTTTAAAAAACAACATAGCAATAAGCAATAGGCATATGATGATTATGTTTTCATTAAACACAGATTTAAAACTGTTTCAACTTACTGGAAAAATAGAGCAGTTTTCTGATTAGTGTATATTAGAAACTAGTAATCCCACACGGTGTTTCCTGTGATTCTCCAAAAATTTGTTAAAATTAGGTTAACTAAGAAGCGAATTAAAAATTTAAAAATCCTGCTTCGAGGTGCATTTGGACCCTCTTCCGAACACCTATGTTACAAATTTCAGATCTCTGCGTGCCGTAGATTTTGCTGGACGTTGCACACAGACAAACTCTTCCTTTTATTATCATATATAGAAACAAGGTTTGTTCAATGTAACCTTTATTCAAACACTTTGTGAACCTAAAACTTCAGGTAGAGGCGGCCGACCGGTCCCCGCTTTGTTTGTCATCAGAATACAGAAAACCAATCGACCAAAAGAGTGGCACACGCCAGGGTAGGGAGAGTAATAGAGTGGTGGGGGTATTTATTACCTCTCCTCAAGCAGGTACTCGGTTCGAGAAGAAAGATAAGACCCAAAAGGAAATTTGGTCTTCTATTCTGCCGCACCTTAATATATGCACCATATTGCACATAATAAATAACGTTCCAAAATGAATAAGTATTTTTAATTATGAATCAAATATCCCGGGTTCGATTCCCATGTCCAGGTGTCATTTTTTGATTTTTCAGAACTTTTAATTGTGTTTAAAATACTGTTTCGAGTTGGATAAAAAAATTATTAAAAGTAATGATAAAGTTTGAGAAAACTTAAGTTTATGTTATTTTAAATGTAAAATATAACAGGTAGTTAAAAAAAATTACATTTATTCTACAAGTTTTGGCAACACAAAACCTAAAGATATGATTTTTGGACTATAATCCAGGTAAAAACCTATCATGAACGGACTCTTTTAAGGGCATCGACTGAGAAACATAATGACGTCATCACATTCCTGCCAACTCAAACTTTGGCCTTGAAATGAATTATTCAAAATCGCTCCCGCGCGCCACTCTGTACAACCCCACATCTGTTTGCGAGAGTGACGTCTGTCCGCCATTTACCCGTGATCCTCCTTGAGAACCAGGTAGTGCAGCGCGCGCTAAACACCTTCTCAAGGTCACATACAGAGGGCTGGGGTTGTACTTTAAACTCAAGCCAAAGTGCGAGGGTGTATTTCATCCTTAGCGAAGCATAGTTTAGTTCCCCCCCCCTCCACATGGCCATCATGTTATCATTCCACTTTATTACTAATAAACTCTAATAATTTCTAGTGTGGAGAGTTGTATTATTTATTTTATAAATACATATGGTTTTAATATACAAAATTTAAAAAAAAAATCACCAAATTATTAGATCCACTCATTTTACAACAAAGCAATACTCATAAAGTAGACAGTGCAAATAAAAACTTTAGTCTCAAGCGACCAGAACAACTGATCTACCAACATTATCATAAATAAATTATTATTTTTTCAAGAATCTACAAACAGTTGATTTTTTATTTTCGGTTAAAAATTTTGCCTAAACATTGGTCCAAAAGAAATGTCAGGATTTCCGTAATAAAGCGGTGGTTGTAAAACTTTAATCTACGTGGGATGAAATAAAAATTGTTCCTTTAAAAATTTTCTCTTTTTTATTCCGTAGCCCCGCCACTAGATTTCATGTTATGTAAACCTTGTTGACAAGTGTAATCGGTAATTTGGAGGAATCAACTCAAATGATGGTTTATCTATATTTTGATCACTCTAAAGTGTTGTGGATTTTAATTTATGGTGGTGTAAAATACTTCGCTTAAACAACGCATGTTTTTGTTTTATATAAGTGGCTAATATACATTTTATACGCTTTGAGGCTTGTTGCAAGCGAAAATGGGCAAAATATGGAGAGTTTTGAGTTGTAAGGCTATAGGAGATCAGCCCAATTTAACAAATGAAATAATTCTTGAAACAAGAAAACATACCAGTAATAATTACTAACACACTTGACCTAGACCAGGGGTCTCCAAACTACCGCCCGCGGGCCACAAGATTATATCCGGCCTGTTTCAAGATTTTGATCAAAAATCAAATTAATTGTTTCTTTTGGTTATTTCTTAACCACGCAGTTTATTTGGCATGTCCAGTTCCTGTCCGCACGCGTGCTTCCCCCATGACACCAAGCCAGAGTGCTTCCCCCCATGACACAAGCCAGAGTGCTTCCCTCATGACACCAAGCCAGAGTGCTTCCCCCATGACACCAAGCCAGAGTGCTTCCCCCCATGACACCAAGCCAGAGTGCTTCCCCCATGACACCAAGCCAGAGTGCTTCCTCATGACACCAAGCCAGAGTGCTGTCAGAATTTCAAACCCTCATTTTCAGGCCATTCCTTATTCCGACAACAGAACGGCTTGACTGTGACGATTTTTAGGTGGTTCCAAGTCTCCCGGCAGAGAGTTATCAAAGGAAAGTTCCGAAAGATGTTAGCTAATTTTTAAAAAAGTAATTATATTGACTAATTATTATAAATATAATTTATTACATATAAATTGAATCATTTCTCACAGATAAGAATCAACGTCAATCACTTTTATCAAACACTGACTGGCCATGGAAAGTGACATTTTTTTACAGACTTGAATCTAAATTTTCATGTTGAAACAAATTTGATTATGATCTATTTGTGCATGTCAAGCCATTCAGGGCAAAAATAATGCTACTTGAAGAACAGGTGAACGTTACTTTGGCCCGCAAAAATGTGTAAAATATATTATGTGGCCCTCTTAGCAAAAAGTTTGGAGACCCCTTACCTAGACCGAACTTTTCCATTTCCTATGCTTGTAGTTCAACCAACCTATTGTTTGGTTTTTAGCACCCTTATTTTTACGCTACTGACATAGCTAGACCAATGATAACATTGACTGGTGCGCATTCCAGTCCGGATAGACTTTAATCCGTGTCCAAGGTCATGTGGTTTCGTGGTTTCAACACCCCACCCCCGGTAGTTATTAATATCTCCTTTTGATATACTGGTCCATGTTTCACCGTGGAGATGTGTCCTTGTTGCCCGTGGTCCTCTAATGTGCGGACGGACTTGCAGGTGGCAGCATTGCACGGTCAGTAGCATGCACCGCTCCTGCGCATGCGTCATGCTACAATCAATAAATCTGCGCTTTTTTTTTTTTCGTAATAATTATTATTAATCTGGTTTGAAAAGCGAATAATGACAACCTCTTCTTTCTCATAATTATAAAATCGTCTAGAAAATTAATCTTTTTAAATACCGATTAGGTTTATAAAATATTAATAATATTAAGTTGCTTTGTTTCGACGATACAAATACATCATTATTGACCCGTCAAGAAATGAATCTTCAAGTCGATTATTTTCAATAATATCGAGTTTATACGATCGTTTATTTCCGGCCATAAACGTGTTAGTCGCAATTATTTTAATAACTTACAAATAATGAAAAGGCAACATCGCAATCTTAGTCATTTCTGTTCCCTCGTGGTAACGTTATCAGTTTCCGAGGTGCTCGCTATTTCCTCTGTAGACTCTATCGATATTATCGTCGGCAGGTTTTTTTTTATCCTCCATTTCGGCCCCCACCTTCCCCTCAAGGTAAAGGCATCCCGACGCCTGATATGTCCGTCCGTCCGCCGACATGTAAACGGGGCCGACAGAATGAACGTAATTGACGGTCGGTCGAAGATAAATATCTAGTTAGTGCTGCACCCTTGCCAAATGTCCGTTGTAGTAATGCCGTGTGGAGTATTTTCCCGCCAAAACGGTGGAAGGGGAGGTATAGAGTGGTCTCACAATGTTTACTGAAATGTTGAGCCTCAGTGAAGTAAATAATACTTGAAGGATATTAGTCATGGAGTGACAGTCAGACTTTATTTGCTAACTATTATGATATTTATTTTCTTAAAGATTATTATTTATTCTTGTACATGTTTAAGTGTTCCTGATGTAACACCCAATTGTTGATGGTAGTATGGAGTCCAACACTCCGTGCGAACCACTGAATCTTGTAAAGCACAAGACAAAACCAGTGGCTGTGGTAGCTCCTTCAGCTGTCTTGGAGGCTCCGCCCACCTTCCCAGAGCCCTGTCAAGGGCGACTGCTAAAGATACCTAAAGCGTTCTCAAGTGTGGACTCCGCCAAGATAGGAGACCCTCTCCGCCCCGATGGACTTTACTCCATGATCCACAGCCTCGTGGCCTGCGAACACAAGTTTCTCACAACCTTGTACGTCAACGGTTTAATGAATGGCTCTTCCCGTCCGCCCTAGGCTTCCCTCTGCTACCCGGTTATTCTGGGTCTTTCTTGTCCGATGTATATCGGGGTCAGTTTGGGGTGGCTCCGGTTCTAGGAAACCTACTCACATTTGCAGACACCCAGAGACAGTTGTGGCAGATGGTGGGGTCCCCCGAGAATCAGTTGCAATCCTCTGCTGCACAGATTCCTTGTGCTTCCACCTCTACAGACACCGAGCTTCCCCTGGGCAAGAAGTCGAGGGGAAAACGGTAACAGGATGATCAGGAGGAGCACTTTCTGAGCTCATCGTACCTTAGTTATAAAGATTATGCAAACATATTGTATGTAGACTATTCGGTTGTCCAAAGTCGAGGGCCACAAAACACATCTCTTGCACAGAAATAACGTTTTTGAATGTAAAAAATTGTCCTTTATTCAATGATTTAACTGTACTGTAGCTAAATATTATTATCAATGTATTTCTAAACTGACAAAAATCATTATTTTGTTTTCAAAAGTTTACAACTGCAAAGGTTTATTTTAATGTCCTATGATACAGTGCTAAATATTATTTACTATCTGCTGTTACCCAGCACAGAATCTTAGCACTCACCACAGGTTCATACTTCTAATAACATTTTTATTATTCCTTTATTTTTTGTTTGTTCAAAGGTCATCCTCGATGGACCAAAAAAATTCCACCTCCTCGACCACGGAGGGCTCTAAAAACCAAGATTCGGGACAGACTGGCAATAACCAGGGTAAGTATATGTTTTGAAAACAAACAAATGCATATTTAAATGTAAATACAGTAAATACATGAATGTGTAAATGTCTGTTTCCAGACAAAAAGAAGCCGCACATCAAGAAACCTCTGAATGCGTTCATGTTGTACATGAAGGAGATGAGGGCTAAAGTTGTTGCGGAATGTACGCTGAAGGAAAGCGCGGCCATCAACCAAATACTGGGTCGACGGGTGAGTCACCATTGGATGCTTTTAATAATACTCTAGTGGGAATAACTATTTGTCTATGAGTATCATTGTAGGAGGGCAAATTATAAGACAAGAGTGGACGAGGACTTGAAACTCACTTTGAAACACTCGGCCTCACAGGTCCAAACTTCAGGTCCTTTTTCACGTGTAGCTTAATTGATTGTCTCATCACAAGTTTTTTGGAAAAAAAATTGTTGTCCAGAGAAACTCTTATTTGAAATTATTTATTTTTCTTGGCTATTAAAATCAAATATTTTTTTTTAAAGTAATTAAGATTAAACATTATTTTTTTTATGATTTCAAACTATGTGACATTGTAGTAAATTAGTTTTTTTCCAAAAATTACTAAATGAAAAAGTAATTTTGAAATCTGATCTTTAAAAAAACAAGATATAACCTCAATTCATTTTGTTGATAACCTCTCTATGTATATATAATAATAATCGGTATGTCTAGTAATTGAGGTGCAGGGTGCTGCTATGTTCAACATTTGTTAGATGAACAAACATTCTTTATATTATCCAGACCTTTGATCAAAGAATAACTACCATTATTCTATACAAATCTTTAATAAACATCAAGTTACATGCTTGTTGATTTATTGACTGACTTTGTTTCATTGACCTATTTTTTAATTAGTAAAGAAAACCATAGTCTAATTAGTTGTATAAATATATTGACAAACAAACTCAAGTCTTTTCAATATCTTATAGACTAAATTAACACTTTTATAAGTTCGAAAATAAGGCTACACTTTTCCCCAAACCCACCATTTATAAAGAAAGCATCCTTAGATACCAAACAACTTTTGAGAACTAAACCTACTTATATCAAAATATCCCAAAATTCTAACTTGACAACATTATTATTTCTGTGCCTTTTTCCAACTAGAAATTTTAGGGTTACTTTTAAGGTGTATAACATGATGCCTTCTTAATCAGGCTGTAAGCCTGGCTTTATAATGTGCTCTCTACTAGAGCTGTTATTAAAAATGTGCTAAGGTTTTATTAAACACTTTTTCAATCTTAGGAAGGGAAGGAGGGGTGGGTGGGGGGTCTCTAGGCACTCAGAACACCTAGATTTTTGTGACTGAAAGTATTTAGGAAAGTGCTATAATTTTTTTCCTTACCGAAAAAATTTGAAAACCACTGTATTCAAAAGAAAATCCTGATTGTTTTGGTTTATTTAAGTTTCTGATGTACTTTTGAGATTTTATTGGGGGCCAAAATTGATAGATGAAATTAGTATTTTTGAGATTTTCGAGTCAAAATTTTAATCCTGATCCTGGTTGGGGATATGATAATTTTCATCAGGCTAAAACCCTGGTTTCACTCTATTGAACTTGGTATGAGTTTAGTGCAGTTCATCAACCCATTCAGTTCTTCAAGAACATGACGAATATTATAAAGGTAGTCGCGGTAACCATTTTTAATTCTGGATGCATTTGGTTTAAACCTTATGAAAAGTTTCCCTACTTCATGTTCTTCATATACTATAGATATATCGGAGGGCCACTGATAACATTCAAACACTTTGCGCTCATTCAAAAGTGCCTCGTATCCAATTTTTGAATTTTCAGATGAAGCTGAAGTGGACTCGTGGTTGAATATTGTTGTAAGCAATTGCCGCTTAAGGCTGTTTATCACATTTGACAAAAGTTGTTATTGATTAATGGAAGACATCTTATGGGGAACAAAATTTTCCCTCATTTATTGCTATTTTGGCCTCTAGAACTTGTGTGCCAAGTTTCTCTTTGAGGGATTCAATGAATCTAATACATCGTCAAATTAGTTTGTTTGCACAGAAAACTGTGGTATTTCTATGGTACAGGTTTTCAAAGAGCATAAATACTTCTGCAAAAATATCATACATTATAGCCAACTCAAGTAAAAACTTTCTTGATGACAAGCGCTTCAATACGCCATTGTACATGTGTCTCTCCGTGGATGTCCTACTCATGTCTTCTCTAGCTTTTGAAAAGTGTCTGATTAAAGAACTATCTCCAAACCCTATTGCTGATATTGTTTGGAATGAACTGGCCGTTAATTTGTTGATCAAGCTCCCCAGCACAGTCAGCTAATTGGTGTTGATTTTTCGGTGACCTACTGTACAAACTGTACAACTTGTCCATGAATATTTTGAAATGGTTACTTGTAAAAGCCACCAAATGTTCATTGAGTTATTCTATGTCTAATCCATGTTTGTTTAAGCAGCAGAGCAAACTCTGAAATACTGTCTTGCTTTTTGATCAACTAATTCAACTAGGTCCAAAAATAAATAGTTGAGTGGTAATTCTTTACTAATCTCACATTAAAAAAAAATCAGAGTTGACTATGAACCTAGGTTGGTTGACTCATGATTAATAATTGACAGTTTTCTGGACACTTCCTTGATTTTTTAAGATTTGAGTTTTCATTTCTTTTGAAACATGTTGTATTATCTCTACAGCACTGTATCACAAATGCAAACCAATACCAATGTCCACCCCATTTAGTTGCTGAAGTTCAAGTAAACCAAAGTGATCAGAATAAGGTCAGTGGTTTTGCGAAATATAATATTCTGACCTAAATATGAATTTCATTGATTCACGTTGGGCTCCATTCATTGGTTCACGAACAATTTCAATTGATTGTTTTTAGATGTATTGAGAATTTTCTGTGCAATATTGTGGACATTTGACTGTTTGTGCTCAGTAATCTTTTTTTCTTAGATATTTTAGCAGGTTGATCTGTTTGATTTGTTTTGATCCATCAAAATTGACTGTGTATGAGCGCCATTCATTTGAAAAGAAATACGTTATTTTTTTGAGTACCCCTAATTGAGTTACTTCACAGCTTACCTTACAACCTAGCTTACCATTTTGACAGTCAATCCACAGAAAAACTTATTTTTTTTCTTGTCCATGTATTCGACCACTCACATTGTGATCCGGTTTCCTTATTATGATTATTTTGGCCAGCATCACTTTTGATTTTCTTCACAAGTACACTGTCACTGTCCCTCATATATGGGGTACATGGTATCGGTATCAATACTGGTTAAGGTACTGTTTTCTTCATAACTACACTGTCACTGTCCCTCATATACATGGTACCTGCATCATCACTGGTTGAGTTACTGTTTTGTTCATAAAGAAGTTCACCTGAAGGTCTATTACTAGCGACTTAGCTTTTAAAGCGGGACTAGTAACGACGCTGACCCAAGAAAATAAAAGAGGTTAGCGTTGTCTGTTTGGGGTTATTTTTAACCATATTTACAGTTAATAGTAAATATCAATCACTTGTTAGAAGAATGACAGTCACACACACAACACAACTAACATGGCGTGTCACATGGGCTAACCCTATTACTGTCCACTAAAGCCATTACAAACAAGAAGCGGCTGTTCTCGACCTTGAACTAGCTAAATTCTTCCGATGTTAGCGATAGCCGACCCCCGACCAGGGTTCGGGTTTGCTTGCTTGCATATGTCTTTTGTTATGGCTTAAAGGGACACCAAACCATCTTTCTATTGAAACTATCATCGATTAAATTTAAATTATCATTAATTGAAAAGACAAGTTACATGCATCCATATTTGAAGATGAGTCTAATTTCAAGAGAAAATTATATTTTGTCCTGGTAATCAGCCGAAGCGTCTCACTCCACCCTCAAAACCAGTGCTGGAGCGCTCCGGCTCCACTACACCCTTGTTTTCAAGATTAATATCCATACTCGTACAAATAAAGTGTATAAGTAAGACTAGTGCAGGAGTATGGAGGTGGGGGGTTATATGGGTATTTTCGAAAATCTAGACTTTAGCTTAAAAATTACAAGAAAAGATTTTATAAGCAACAAAAACTTTATAGTTTTCTGTATGATTGTTGCTATAAATTTGAGATCGGTTACTAAATAGAGATTAATTAACATAGACTGTCATTTAATTCCAGATTTCACATAATTTAAAAAAAATGAAGCTACTTAAAAGTGATATGTCTGGCTTCCTTTTTGGGTTGCTATAAATTCTTTCTTGAAGTTTTATTCTTGATCTTATGTTGTAACATTTGAATACGTTCAATGTTCAACCCTCGTTCAATGTTCCCCGTTCCTCCAATGGACGTTGTCAGTCTTTCTCACTCCTGCCAGCCACCACCGAGAATCGAGAATCGTAAATGCATGCGATGTAGTCCCTTTCTTTGACCTCAAGAGCAGGGTCTTTTGAAAGTTTAGTGATATTTAGTTTCTCAAAGTCCTCTGAACCTGAGGTGATGAAGCATTTTACCCGGTAGAAGCTTAAAGGTACACATCTATGCTTCTATCTTGTGTTTGGTATTATCTCTGCATTAATAAATCACTCTGCCAGCAGCATTTGATTTAATATACTGTGGCATAGCTAATGTTATGAAGAAGGCGAGACCGACAAAACATTAGTTACAATCATTTTACTTGTTATATCTACTTGATGGTTTAGTAACACATTGTTAATCACTGATTTTTATTCACACCACACATCCCATTTATGATACATTAAACAATGCATATTTATCAACTCTTTTTCTTCCATTTTAAAACTTATATAGAAACTAAATATCTTTCAAATAATTTGAGCACACAAGTTACACAAAACATTGTCATCAAAAAGTTAAAAGTAAATAACAATTTTTGGAAAGGTTCAACGTGCTCATATGCGGAAACTACATGATTACTCATAAAATACTATCATTACAAAAATATCTCGATTGTTTAATTCACCTGTAGTTAATTGTGTTATTTATGCGTTAAATGCGGTTAAACTCTTTTTTAAACCAGGTAGTAAGGCAGTTACATGCCTGATAATCTTTTTTCGATTACTAACATCCCCTTACCCCCTCCTTTTTCCACAAAAACTTCCCAAAACCCTCTATGGGCCACACCCCTTTACAAGAGTTAAAATCACAAAGTTGCCAAGTATAAAAATAATAAAAAAATTAACAAAATATTGCATATAAATTTAATAAAAGTTAGCATTTAGAAGTTGGAGATATTTAATATAATAATGTTTATGGTATAACTGTTGTTTATATGCATACCAAATCTAAACACAAAAACAATTTACTCTGTAAAGATTATCTTCTTCTCAAAGTTAATAGTGGTAGCCCTGGAGTAGGGATAGAGGCGTGGGAATCTTAAAGAATTGATGACAACATCTCACATGGTGTTAGTATGGGATTTCCTGCCGCTCATTGCAGGCCTACCTTGAACACTGACCATTTAACTGACCTGCCAATTTCATTGCATAACCCTTAACATAAAGAGGTCCCCAAAAAAATTTCACTCTGCATCAAAATCAAAGTATTTTTTTATGACAAGTTGAAATTTTTATTTTTGTATTACCCAGCAGCTCGATCGGAAAATTATATAATTTGTGTACAAAAGGTGCCATACTTTTGATCTCTCTTACTCTTAGCAAAGATTTTTGAAAACCATATACTGCCTTGGTGCTATGTTTCGTGCAGTCACTAATCATACAAACACATTTTGATAGCGGAGATTTATCGGCTGGGTCTTTGTAGTGCATTACAAAAGGATATAAAGTTGCTTGGTCATTTACCCGATGAAAACTTTGGATCTTATCTTGAATCACAAATGAGAAGTTCTCAGAAAAATCCCCTCTAAGCATTCATTAAGTTCTAAAATATTCTTCTTGTGTTGTATGTAACTAGTCTGTGTTTTAGGAATGAAGTACAAGTTGATCCAGTAAATCCTCAATGAAATCGTTAATTGGCTTTGTATAACCGTTATGAGAGCCGCTTTGTCCGTGGTTACCCACTGCTTGTATGCCCAAGTGTTTACAATAATATTATCTTCCTCATCCACTTGCCCTTTATGCAAATATAGATACACTTACTCTAAATTCAACCATCCACATTCCTAGCATATTAGCGTAATTAGTACAGATGTGTATAGCCCGAACCAGCAGTAGGGGGCGTTGCAAAAAAAAAAAAACTTGAACGTGGATGAGAATTTATATTTATGTTGACAAGATGGATGAGATGGCGAAGGCTGTGGATCGATAAGTCATTCAATGGCCTCCATATCATTGTGAACTTAACCCTTTAGAGATGGTGTGGGCTCAAGTAAAAACATTTATTAAAATGAACAATGCTAGTTTTAAGGTTAAAGATATGAGGCCTTTAATAGCTGCCGCTTATGAAAAAGTTTATATAGAAAACTGGTTCAATTATGTAAATTACGTCAAAAAATTGAAAATGACATTTGGAAAGCAGATGAGCTGCAAGATTATGAGGAGCGGTTTTTAACAAGATTAACTTCATCATCCCCTGTGTCATCTCCTCCATCCATAAGTTCACCTACTCACTCTCAAAACTTTGAGCTACCTGGGCCATCCACTAAACACTACTTCACAATTGATGGGCCACGCCTTTGTGCTGGGACAGCAATGAAGCATAAAGGTATTTTTGGGATCTAAACTAATGGGTTATTTACTTTACAGAGAGGGCTTATATTTGCTTTGAATAGTGTTTAGAACTCTCCCACCCCCAACCCCCTTATAATCAACAGTATTTTAATTTACAAAACTATTTTATATTCATTTATTATTATTACTATTGAGTTTTAGCTTTTACTATAGTAAAGATGAATTAGGTAATTGTTTATAAAAGTGACACACGTTCAAATGCAAACAGGAATATTTTTGTATAAACCTATGCACTTAGGAAGACCATCTTTGAAAGGTTCGATCTCAAACTTATTCATCGCAGGTGACATTGCATATTAAAAGCGGCATTAATAAACAAAATAAACAGAATAATACACAATTCTTGACAACCCAAACCTCAAATTGATTGCCATAGTGTGTATAAGTTTGAATGTAAAAGTTGTCCATCTGTTTTGAGCGGGTGAGATCTGGCAACTGCGCACTCCATAAGACCTGTACTATACATTAAGAGTGAAACGACTATAGTTGCCTTTTTTACTTACATTTGGCACCTAGTCAACAGTATTTGGCTATATTTAAGGTAGTTAAAATAAATTGCCCATCAAAACAAATGGGAGAACAAGAATGTTGCTTTACTTGAGCCCAAATTTTCTTTTTCCTCCAAAACAAAGAGATCAAATTTTGGAATGATGTTTTTACCAAATAGAAGTCAGTCTTTGTGGTATGGAAATTCAGATTCTTACTTTGTCCCCCACTGAAGGTAGAAATACTCATAAATCGGAAAAATATAAAAAAAATCCTATTTTATTCTATCACAAAATCTTGGCAAGACTCAAACGTTTCAATTTACTCACCTTGGATAATATCTACTGGTACCATGGTTTTTGGGGGTAACTGTGAACATCCCGGTGAAAATATGGCTCTAAACTTGAAAAAAAAAAAAAAAAATTGCAAATTTCCTTTATCATCTTTGACCCTCAATAAAATTTCAAAAATACGTCAGAAACTTAAATAAAAATAAACCAAACCGTTATAATTTTCTTCTAATTACTGTGGTTTTTGAACTTTTGAATTTTCTCAACTAGGAAACAGTTTTAGCACTTTGCGTGGTTGCTTTCAGTGGCAAAAATCAGGTTGTCCATTTGAAAATGGTCATGAATTAGAAATGGAGTCGATGCGGGATGTAATAAGGAAGGGAAATAGGGTGAAATGAGGGTAAAGATAAGGAAGTAAAGTATAAAGTTGGATGGTGTAGAGCTGAGAAAAGTACAGAACGTAAAATATCTAAAAACCTTGATTGAGGTGAAAGGTTGAAACTAAGGGATCTATTGAGGCGAGCGCAGCAGGAAGAGTTGTTCTATAGGTGTGTGGGAGAGCTAGGGAGAAGAGAAGTGACCTTGAAGTGTAAGGAAGTATTGTACAGGATGTACCTTGTACTCGTCTCATATGCAGTAGAAACACTGAGAGTGCATATAATAGAGATGAGGTAATTGGAGGCCATGGAGAGCATGTTAGCTGTCATGAGGAAAAATAGGATTAGGAATGAAGTTATCTAGGAAAAAGTTTGGTTTACATTAAGCACATGAAATAGTAGAGGAAGCAAGGCTTAGATGGTATGTTCACGTAATGAGGATGGAAAAGAGAGAATCATGTTCACTTTCTCCTTATTTTGGTAAATTATCAAATATACCTGTAGTTCTCTACCTATCAGTAAGCATAGCAACTACAACTTCCCCATAACTTTTACACATGACCCTGTTAGGGGTTATGTATAAATACTTTTGAATCACATACACATATTTATCAAGTTTGGGGATTAAAAAAGCTATAGAAATGCTAAAAATATAATAATCTCTGTAGATGGGATGATTCTTCAATCCTATTAATGTCATTTCCATGGAAACTTATGTTTATTTTGATTCCATATTTAAAATCTTCTATCAATGAATATGTTCAATAACTGACACACTTTCAGACTAAGTGTCTTCCAATGAGGGTACAGAAACGCTCACTTGAAACCAAATAAAAATCTCAACCTACTTTTACAGGCTACGCAATAACTACTATCAAATATATTTTATATTTTTAGTTTGCATAGTTTGGATGCAAACAGTTCAAGGGCTAGTATTTAAATTTATTATAACTTTTCATATATTAGTATCAGAAATAGTGTACATATTCTAATTCATGCAGACAATTATTTGCCAAAGTTAAATAAGGCCAATATACTAGATTTTATCACACATTTACATATATTATAGTTTATGTTTAAATCAGTTTTTTAATCTTTTTAGTTACCCTAAACAGCGGCGCAGGAACGTTTTTATTTGGGGAGGGGGGTAAAAATAATTATGTGCTTTTATAGAGGATAACATTTTTGAGATTAATAAAAGATCAGGTAAATGTAATAAAGCTTCCCTCTTACTATGGGAGTGATTGGTTCTGATAAATATTCACGTAACATAAAAAGCTTCAAGGGAATTAATTTTAACATGGATGAGATAGGAATTACTCCAAAGGAAAAAAGTAAATAAAAACCTAAAACTTGTAAATGAATGCATTTTTTATTAATTTATCTAACTAGTACAATACTATAGATAGCCGCCACACCTTTTCTCAATCTTCAATCCCCTGAAATTTGCAAACAAATGCAATTTTTAATAAATTTATCTAATTAATACAATGCTACAGTACACTTACTGTTTAATCTTCAATCGCATAATAAATTAATGGATTTGGCAAATCTGGATCATCTCTCTCTTGCTCTCTTGACGGCCATGGGATGATAGGCTCTTGCTCTTTTGAAGGTCCTGAGATGGTAAGCTCTTGCTCTCTTGAGGGTTCAGGGATGGTAAGCTCTTGCTCTATTGACAGCCCTTGGATGGTAGGCTCTTGTTCTCTGGAAGGTCTGGGCCGATAAGTTCCTGCTCTCTTGAAGGCTCTTGCATGACAGCTCTTGATGGCGTGAAGGCCCTGGGTTGTTAGACTGAAGATTTTCAACTTTTTTGATGAAATGGTCAAGACTCTGCCTATGGGCAGCATTCTTCCTTTCTCTATGGAGTGCTTTGTAGCAAGCCAAAGAACTCAGAACCTCTCTGGCAACTTTGGTGCTTCTATCCATGTTAGGGTCATTCTCTTCAATGATTCTAATTGCACTGTCAATGTGATTACAAAATTCGGCAATTTGTTTTGTTGAAGTTGTTTGATAAGCTCGCCAACCTAGGGTTCTTCCTCTTCATCCTTTATGCCGTTCATTTCTAGAAGATCTTCATTGGTGAGTTCTATTGAGTGGGGATTGGATCAATCCCTCCACATTTGCCTGGTCTATGTCCTCAAATCCAACATCTTGCTATGCCAACAATGTAATGTCTCGAATTGGAAAGCTTGTGTTCAGGATCAAAATCATTAAAATCAGAAACTTCAAGTCAAATATTTTTCCAAACTCCCTTCATACAGGACTGTTTAACTTCTGCCCATGCATATCCAATGTTGTAAATACCACCACCCCCCTAACACAAACTGTACAGTAAAGATCTTTGTCCTCACTGGAATGTGCGCACAGGGTGACTGCGAAATTACAGATGACTATGCATTATATTTATTATTTCTTAATCTTGTTATGGGGAAAACGCGTAAAGTGGTATCACGTATAACTAGGGATACCTGTATTTAACTGTCCCATTATGCTTTTTTCTCATTTATTTTAGTCATGCCAAACATTAGAATTAAATTAAGAAAAACTATACTATATGACCACTAAACTAGTTATGTAATTTTCAAGTTTTTGAGCCTCTCAGGGTATGCATACAACAGACACAGGTGATTTAGTCTTATCGTGGAGCAAAGATATTTTTTTTCCTCGTACAAGCATTGAAAAACTTCTTTCTGCAGTAGCCTATGTAACTGATATCACTACCAGAGTTTTCAAACAGTGTGTGCTCCAAGAACATTTTATTTCTGTTATGTCACCTTAGTGTGAACTTTGTATCTTGCCTCAACAAGATCTTTACATTATCTAAAAGTTTTACTATATTATTTGGGGGGTGGCGGGGTAAAAGTGGTCTTAAGCCACATTACCATACAGACTGGATGGATACAACAAAAATAGCTGTTTTAATTATGATTGGACAGACACTTACTAACAACAATACTGAGCCTTGCCGAGAAAATGCTCCTGATGCTTGTAGCAACACAATCTAAGGTTGAGTTAATTCTAGTTATAAACGTGTCCATTGTGAGTAACACTCTGGAATTGGCTCACTGATGAGTTCAGTATTATCTTGCTTGAAGATGATCAGAGATGTTGATGTTGCAGTCAACGAAGAATACTAACCTTTCTACTCTCAAGATCTCCAAACAAACCCTCTCGTTCTAGAGATAAACAAAGTAGCAAGGACAAAACTTGTGAAACATTGTATTCCCTACACTCATTAGCGCTCCTTGACTTGTGATCATGAGAAAAACTTAACATTCTTCTAAAGATACCACTACCACATCCATAACACTGATGTTAGTGAAATAGGAACACAATTGTAACTTTCCAACATTAACTATAATTTCACGCATTTGAACTAATGCTGCTCTAAGCAATCTAAATATTTGATAGTTTTTTTATGTGGTTTTTGCTCTTCTACATAAAGGAGCTGTAATTTTCAAACTTCTCTTTGCCTAGCAAAACTAAAATGTAACACCTGGAAATGGGAAACTAAAATTATGACTCTAGCTTAGCTATGTCTACTGCTGGGCTAACCAGGTTCGTAAATTAATAATTAATCACTCGGTATTTAAAGAACCTAGAAACCGAATGTTTGGCGGAAAATTAGACAAGGAATAGAGTATTGTAACATGTTGCAAGTGTGTATGCAGGAGTGTAACATGTTGCATGGCTGTATGCAGGATTGTAACATAGGGTGGTTAGGGGAGGGGAGGGGGTTAACATTGAATTGCTCTACAAGATACTTAAAGGTTGCTGTTTATAAGGCTAAAGCGTGCCCACTTGTTTTGTTTACAGTACATAGTAATATTGTTACGAATTGAACTAACATCTTGATGCTATGAGCTAAAAACAACATTAAATACTCATACAAGACACAAAACTACTGTGTGTATTTACATATCAAATTAGAATAATCAAAGAATAAAAACTCTTCCATTGTTAATATTGTTTAGGTAACACTTAATTATTAAATTTAAGGGTTAGAAAATAAAAGGATACTAGACGGTGATATTTCTTAGTTTTTGGGCTTCAACAGTAGTGAGAAGAAGAGATTATAATCTGGACTTAGTTTTATAAGAGGTCAAGTTTCTTGTATTAGTGAACTGTACACTATTTTAATTTGCATTACGCTACCACATCTGACCGCCCTGGTTCACTGCTCGACCAAGAGTCCTCTTTTATTCTCACACACAGATACAGACAGCTACCACTTCTTCCCCCTAGCGGCGACATCAAATCACTCTTATAACCCAGGGTGCAACACTCTTTTTCTGTCTGATAATATACTGGCAGACAGGACAAAGATAAATTCTCTCTGACACAACAAACTAGCAGACAGGACCAATATAAAGTTTCTGACACAACATACTAGCAGACAGGACAAAGATAAAGTCTCTCTAACACAATAAACTAGCAGACAGGACAAAGATAAAGTGTGTCTGACACAACATACTAGCAGATAGGATAAAGATAAAGTCTCTCTGACACAACAAACTGGCAGACAGGATAAAGATAAAGTTTCTCTGACACAACAAACTAGCTGACAGGGCAAAGATAAAGTGTGTCTGACACAAAGACAAAGTGCTTGTTTAGAGAGGAGCTGGTGTCTGAGTAATATTGTCTTCAAGGTATCTTAGGTGAGTGTCCATGTAAAAGTGTTGGTTGGTGGTTGTAGTGGCACTCGCTAACCAGAGAGGAACAGGCCAAGTACTACGAGAAGGCGAGACAGGAGCGACAGTTACACATGCAGCTGTACCCGGGGTGGAGTGCCCGGGACAATTATGGGTACGGGGCCAAGAAGAAGAAGAGAAAGAAAGAACGGTCGACGAGTGATACAGGAGGTACCAACATTTCCGTAGCTGTAGTGCTAGAACAGCAGTCTTTACTCGATGATAACACAAAAACATGTTAACTCTTGAGACTTGCCCAGTCCCATTACTTGGGGGTGGACAACGTTGCGAGCAGTGACAGAACTCAAACAGCTGACTTTGATGATACCTCTCAAACTGGCAGAGCTCACATTCATCACTAGAACAAAATCTGCACTTTATTTTCAACTCCTTTGGCACATCTCAAAGTCATGCTCGTTGCTAGTTTTCAAGTCACCTCGTATTGCAAAATAAAAATATTGTTTTTTTAACACTTGGTTAGTATTTTGTTTTTGTGCGTCGCATTGGGAGTGTTTTGTTGCACCAGTACAATTTTTTTCTATGCAGAATAGGTTTTCTAATTATTTTATCTCGAAAAGTGCATTTTGCCCCATAAATTAAAAAAAAAATACAAGCCGGTTGTAGCAATTTTTTTTCTGAGATGTGCTGATCGAGATAAATTTCTCACTTCCCAATTTATAAACAATACAAAGCGTATCTTTTAGCTGTTCTTCTAGCACGACGGCTCGAGAAAGTTTGGCATCCTCTCTTCTTTTTTTCAAAATTGTACTATTTATTTTTTCTGTAAATCTACTTCTTGACCAGTTAACTGACTGACTGTTAATTGGATGTTTTGGTTGTTTGCTAGTGGCATGCCCTTGGGCGTGAGGAACAAGCAAAGTATTATGAACTCGCTAGACGCGAGCGACAGCTTCACATGCAGTTGTACCCCGATTGGTCGTCTCGAGCTAATTCTTCCCGCGGCAAGAAGAGGAAACGCAAGCAAGAGACTAATGACGGAGGTACTTTATTTCAACAATCCCTCCCCCACACTTTTCTATCGGTCATGGATTGGGGCTAAGGAAACCTATTCTGCCTAGTAAATATTGTTTTTATTTATTCGACTGTAATTGCACAAAGATGGTGGTGGAGCATTAATTTAACAAGATTGAAATAAACCTTTTGTCAACTATTTCTGCATTGCTTATGACTTTGAATGTGTCATTTACAATATAATCAATTAATAATGTTGCATGAATCAAGTATATTTTATGCTATGTAAGAAATCTCACAGCATGCTAATAATATCTTGAATTTAAATTGTTTATTTGTAACTTTAATTATCTGGGAAAATAGAGCAAAATAGAAAATAAAAAAGCATTGAGATTTTTTTTAAAAAGTAAGTCACCACAGCAATAAAAACAGTGGCAA
Organism: Timema cristinae; assembly: GCA_039000515.1. NCBI lineage: Eukaryota > Metazoa > Arthropoda > Insecta > Phasmatodea > Timematidae > Timema > Timema cristinae. The sequence goes on along the minus strand of JBCFYV010001001.1, from coordinate 34,513,052 downwards.
ATGCTTTGGGCTATTAAATAAATTGCTCAAATCTAAATTGAATAAATTTATTCTACATTTTTATTATTTATTTGCACATTATTAGGTTATAGCTGTCTATAATGTGTTTATGTGCCGCTTGCTATTCCAAGATCACCTGAGGCCTTGATGATGAGACCTATCATAAGATTTGTTTCACTGGTGTACAAACCCAAAGGTCAGAAGATCCATTTTCTAATCACCTTAAAACTTTCTCTACCATCATCAAGGATAAAGATACGTGATCCTGGATTAACTCGCCAATCAACTACTTGCTGAGATTCACTTGTTTTAAATAAATCCCTCTAAATGTGCGAGTTTGGAATGAGGGTTTGCATGCCCGGAATAGCGACATACTGTAGAAAAGTGGCATTCAACCTTTTTTTGTTCGTGTCTCCTCAGGTATAATTTATCTTCAAATCTGTACTCTCAAAGTTGTTGGTGCATAATGCAAGCTATAGGCCCTAGATATTCTTTCATATACATCTAAAATAATGTATCAATGTTTAAAAAAAAATGTATCAGCATGTAGCCTACACCCTTAGATGTTTTTGCTTACTCCAGGTTGAATATCACTGCAGTAGAAAAGTGGTATTGTATGCACTTCTTTCCTGTTGAACTAATTAATTTTCTTAAGGACTCGAAATATATCTGTTTTCTATACCGGTGGTTTTAACTCTCCTGGTTCCTGTGTTATTGCTGCATGAGTAATTGAAATGGATCTGGGTGTTTTTAGGGTTATCATGAAAGTAAGTTCTACTAGGCTATTAAAAAAAAGACAATAAATTATATTTTAAAATCTAAATATCAATTTCTCTACAAACCTTATACTATTTTTCAACATACTCTCCACCATCATTAAGGTGCTTATTGAAGCATGGCACACTCTTTGTATACTACTGTCGTAGAAATCAGTTGCCTGCGTCATTGGCTGTTTTGTAACTTCATTTTGCAGATCATCTTCGGCATCAAAACTTTGTTACACAGGAACTTATCAAAACCTAGGAAGAGATGGTAGTCAGGGTTATAGTGTGGCTGATTCAATTGTTATCACACAAATGATGTGATGAGATTTTGCGGGACAGCTCCACCACAGTGTGGCCTAGCATTATCGTGGAGCAAAATAATTCCGGAAGTCAACATCTCGCGCCTTTGTTTTGGATGGCATGTTCTAGTTTTTTCAATGTTTCACAATAAACAGCAGTATTTATTGTCGTGCCTTGGGGCAAGGATTCCACCAAAAGAATACCATGTCTGTCCAGAATATAGCACACATGCCTTTTCTTGTTGAGATCAGCTTCTTAAATTTTCTTTGCTGTCAGCGAGGTGGTGTGCTTCCACTGTAACAACTCTTGTTAAATTTCAGGTGTGATATGTAACACCCAAGTCACAATATGGCTCAACATTTCCTCACCTATCTTCTTCGTATCGGTTCAGAAATGTCTAAGAACTTCCACTTTGTGAGCTTCCTATGCACTCGATGTGTACACACTTTTCAATAATTCATATGATCAGTGACAATTTCATGCAGTACAGATCGTGAAATTTTAGGAAACACTTAAGGAGAGCGCAGAAATTGTTAAAAGTCAGTCCATACTTTAGTTGATCCTACTACACCAAGTCATCATTCACCAAAGACGGTCGTCAACTTTGAGCTTCGACGTGCATGTTCTATCATCCCTCACTTATCCCAACCATGCTATCACTCATCACATTTTCACTGTACATGTCACAAATCCGTAAATATAAACACTGCGATGTAATGGTGTGTCTGGCCTGCCAATGAATTAAGTAGAACTTACTTTCCAGATAACTACATATCTACCAGTAGTTTGTACTCTTTGTTCCTGTATTGTTGCTGCATGAGTAATTTAACTGAATTGTTTTCTATACCGGTGGTTTGTACTCTCCTGGTTCCTACATGGCATTTGTTTCTTACTGCTTACTGAATCTTTTATATTTCTAGGAATATGCACATAATGAATTAAATAATAAAATTCATGTTTATTACTAACTATAAATTATAATTATTAATGAAGCGGCTGGTAGCCAAATTAACTTAATACTTTTTTTTTTAGTTTATCTATATAGTCAAGTTGATTATAGTATTTAATATTTTGATAGAAAACTTAACGCCGTATATTTACATCTTATTAATTCAAGTATGTTCACATGGACCATGATAAAATATGTAAATAGTTTGCACTACCTTAACATTAAAAACTCCCCCAAATGTAAATATCCTCCAATTAAGACATATTTGATTGAAGTAATCAATAATTTGCTAATAGTACACAACCTAATGAACAAACAAAACCTTGTATATTTTTATATCAATAAAATCAATTTAATCAGCCCATTAAAGTAATGCAATTTAATTAAGTTAGAATGTAATATTTTTATCAATAAATGGAACAGAATAATATTTCTGTGTACATGCTATAATCTATTTTAATGGGTTTTTGCAACAATAATAAAATCATATTTTGACATATGGTTCAAAATTCATTTTTGTCCAATAGTTGATAACTAAACATGCCATAATTCTAACAAACCACTGTATTTCACATGTTGCCTAGTTTAAACAATATTGGTGTTATTTGAACTGAGGAACAGTCACACTAACCGGTCCAAACACTTGCTAAGATCTCACAGCTTGGAACTGAGGAACAGTCACACTAACTGATCCAAAAACCAGTCCAAACACTTGCTAAGATCTCACAGCTTGAACTGAGGAATAGTCACACTAACTGATCCAAAAGCCAGTCCAAACACTTGCTAGATCTCACAGCTTGAACTGAGGAACAGTCACACTAACTGATCCAAAAACCAGTCCAAACACTTGCTAAGATCTCACAGCTTGAACTGAGGAACAGTCACACTAACCGGCCCAAAAGCCAGTCCAAACACTTGCTAAGATCTCACAGCTTGAACTGAGGAGCAGTCACACTAACCGGTCCAAAAGCCAGTCCAAACACTTGCTATAATATCTCACAGCTTGAACTGAGGAACAGTCACACTCACCGGTCCAAAAGCCAGTCCTAACACTTGCTATAAGATCTCACAGCTTGAACTGAGGAACAGTCACACTCACCGGTCCAAACACTTGCTATAAGATCTCACAGCTTGAACTGAGATGGCCTATGAAAGTGGTGTTGTTACAGGCTGTGTCATGGTGTGTTGCAGGGAACAGCATGAAGAAATGTCGAGCCAGGTATGGACTGGACCAGCAGAATCAGTGGTGCAAACCTTGCAGGTGAGACACACACTTGAGGGGGGCCTTATTCTAATCTTTGCTTAAACTTGTTGAGGTTTGAAACTTAGTTCTGTTTTAGTTTGAAAAATGCTGCCAAGACTACAAGAATTGATTAGACGAATGGTTGACTTGAAAACCACCAATATTTTTAGTAGATCGGATACTTTAATTGGACCACTTTCTGCCTCAATAGACCAAGCACCATTAAAAAAAATGCCGATATTGATGCCATCTTGTTGCCAAAGATTGAAAATACATGGAAAAACAATACCAGTTTCTCCATCAGCCATTTCTAGCTTGATAAATTAGTATAGACTAACCACCTTTTCTCTATGGGTGTTTTTTCATTATGCACCTAAAGACCAAATCCCCACAGTTTGTGTTTGATTTCCTAATATCACTTCCAGAGTCTTACATCATGAGACCTGCTTGTCACAGTCTAGTGATAAGGTTTATTTATCTATCTTATTTATCTTTTATATTTGTTTAATAAAATGTTTCTCTCTTTCTCTGATATATATTGTGCATCATTGCTATAACGTTTTTTGAAAAGGCATATTTTTGTTAAAATTTTAAAATGTCCGGCAGAAGTAGAAAGATTTTAGAGTTACTTAAGAAGAATCCAGTTAATGTTGAAAGCGTGGTCACGCCTTTTGAGGTTAGTTTTCCATTGACTATAACTTTTTGTTTACAACAATAATTATATTTAGGTTTTCTTTGTGTTTGGTGAATATGATTACTAAAATAATATGAAACCATACGTATGATGATATGCCTTAAAATATTGTAGCTATTTATACTGTACCAACAAATGCATTGTAGATTTACTCATATAAACGTTAGAATATTTACATCTAGGCTAATTTCAATTTGAACATACATTGTTGTAATCTTATCTTTATAGTTAAGATTAAGACTATACAGTAAATATTTTAGTAATTTGATGCATTGTTGTAATTCAACCTTGGTAGACAACTAATTGGTTGTACTCATATTGCAATTATTATTAGTATTATAACATAATAAACTCACACAATACAACTACAACTTGCAAATCTCTTGCTATTAATAAAATCACAGGTATAAAATATAGGCTTATTGTTTGACAATATCACAGCTTATTTTACCCTGAAAATTCTAAAATATTTTTTACACTATTGAATGACTTCTAAACATGTTATGGGCCTTATTAAAAAACTTGTAAAGGATTTATTTAAATTAATAATGTATTCTAGCTTGGATAGCTTTATTGCCTGTCTATAGTATTTTTATAATTATTTGAACATTCTGCAAAAATGGTAATAACACCTTAACTATATCATGAGGCAAAGTTAAGGGTGTGAGGAAATCAATATGTATATAAGTAGAAAGAGGATGGGAAACTATTAAAGTGAAAACCACTCTAATCATGATCTCTTTGGCACAGACGCCTTTAACCACGCGACAAGCTATGCAAGTATCCATCTTGTAGGTGATGTTTTACATAAGTTTAGATTAAAAAATACTGGAATAAATTTGTTAATAATGTATATCCCAAGATTATTTTAAATTAAGTAGATTTACAGATATTTTATATATGTCACACATGTTTTTGGCCCAAAAATATCTTTCAGTGCCTATCTAAGTGCAGCTTTATTGTTTTTTCACAGGATGGAAATTACAGTAGACACCCATTATTAAATGAAGGGGTGGCGGGAAAAACGTTGTATGTCACTTTTTCCAACTTTACAGGAAAGCAAAAAACTAATTTTGATCATTACAGCTCAACGGTTCACCTCCGGGAGCAACATACAACGTTTTTCCGCGTCATGTGTAATCACTTGAAAAAATTAAAACAATGACTAAATCGTTGAAAAATGCTTTTATTGAAATCTTGAAGACATGTTAAAAAATATTGAAGTAAATAATGCATTACCACCTTTTATAAAATTAAAAACTCGAGAATAGGTATGAAAATTTCTGTTGACAAATTAAGTTTGAAAAAAAAAAAAACATATTAAATGCAAGAAAACTTTTTATTTTATTTAAACAGAACGTAGATTCTTGTAAAATTCCTGGTGTTCTGTGTCCACAAGGTACTCAGACATTGCCAGGAGATCCTTTTTTTTCTCCTTTGAAATCGGTAGTGGTTCAGTGTATAAAGGAGGCAAATCACAGTATCTGACTGGTGTGATGTTTACGAAAACCCGGTAGGAAACCCATGGTCGTAATACGTTGTGAGATTCTCGAGCATAAAGAGTTGTTGGATCATCGGCCAATAATTTATACCACACAGATTTTGTGATCTGGAGTTTGGCTTTATTTTTGAACCCCTTCGAGAGAACTTCAAGATCTTTGAAATTCTCCTGCTGCATTTCAAAAATGGCTCATTTACTTTGGCTGCACCAATCACATATTTCCAGTTGCTAGGCACGAGCGCTTTCATTTTTTTCTTTGCTCGCTCGATTAGAGCAAAGTCTTGATCACAGGGCAAAAAACTATGCCCTGTGTCCAAAAACTTTTGTTGAATTTCCGTGGAAAAGCCCTCACTGATCAAAGAATGATACATGTGCAATGTGGTCCAATTATTGTTTTGGCCAGTGCACCTATCTGACCAGACAATGAGTTTCCTTCCCTCTCCTGGAGAGAGTGGACGGTATGTGGTTGTTACATATTTCAAAATACATGATGCAATTTCTTTTGCTCCGACGCTTAGCAATAGACACATGCCAAAGGAACATAGTGGCACAGTTAAAAGTCAAATTATGTATTGCCAAATTATATGACGCATACTGTCTTTGGTAGTAAACATCTGAGTGTGTGAGATTAGGTGTGAATAACACTTGCTGCAAATCTACACAAATGGTTACAAAATTGGAGTTTTTTCCATCATCTGCTAGGGTTTTATACGCCTGGTCGGCCTTGCTGTGGTGGATGGCGCTGTCTCTTTGAATTTCCGCACGTTCCTGCTCAGTAGAAGCTTGCAACAGCCTTACATAAAATTTATCACATGTCTTACATGTATCAGATCTGGGTGTACCGAAACATAGATTGAAATCTGTTTTAAATACTTTTCTGTATATTGTACAACTCACCTCTATGTTTGGATACTTCTCTCGAAAAAGTCAATACATCCGTCTGACAGACAAGTCTGGACTGAGACTTTCTCTTGAGGACTCACTACGGCTATAGTGGTTGATTTCTCGAGGGAAACTATTTATATGATCCCTTATGAGTTGTTTAGTGTTAAAATCTTTCGCATGTGGTCGATTCAAATGTATTCCTCTTTTGTCTTTGGGTACAAACTCACCACCCTTCAGCTTGTCTTGAAGTATTTGAATGCGACGGGGAGTCACAGAAAACGTATTGAACAACGTTTTAAGGCACACGTCTTTCACATTCACATTGAAATCGAAACTTGCGTGTTTTCGTGAAGTTGCATCTGTTTTTCCCAATCGTCTGTTTTGCGGTTCCCGAATAGTGAGACACCTCAGTAGTAGAAGGGTTTGCTCATTGTAACATGCACTATAAAACTGTGAATGCAATGAGCGAACTGTAGCTAAATTCAAATCCACACAACCAGACTTTTTTGCAGCAATCACTTTTCCTTTGCCACGGTTCGAAACATACTCTTTTCCACTGTCTTTGAGTTGTTTACGCTTCTTATCCTGCCAGTTTGAAACATTAAGAGGTCGCTTCCGGTTGTTTACATGGTCTTTATCACTTTCAGTAAAGTTCCAGGATGTATCCATAATGACAGAACTCAAAACAAACACTAAAAAACTGTAAAAACAACTCGCACAATATTCAAAACAGTAGAGATCGCGTGAACAAAACAATAACATTCAGTTGTTATACTGAGTAGGTTGGCAACAAAACAACATTCAACGTTATTCCATAACTCGCCAAGTGGACCTTGAAGTTCACCGGAAGTTGGGAAGCTGGCGCATTCTCCTGGCACAAGAACGAACAAAATATGAGTAGATATCACTTCCAGAAGTTACATTCACCGTTATTCCACCGAAAAAAAAATCTCAAAATCCAACATACAACGTTTTTCCCGCCACCCCTTCAAATGATGGTTTGAGTTTGTTTTCTGAATCACATTGTGATTCGTTAGTGTAATCTTCTACACCAAAACCTCAAATAAAAATTGATTGCATTGATTTTCCATCTAATTATGAATCGTGTACATACATTGAGCTTCGTCTAGCTACAATCGGGCTCCATGAGTTTAGTGGATACGCTAAGGGTATTTATGATCTGCAGCCAATATTTCCAGACAAACAGTTACACACTGTTCCATCGTCAACAAACTCAATAATTAATAAAGGCTATGAACTAGATATGCTGATAAATTAGGAATCGAGAGGACAAAATATCATCCTCATAGTGAGAAACTGGATGCTTTATCTAAGTACTCAATTACAGAGTTTGTTGAGATTCAAACAGTTCTCTTGGTAGAAGATGCTGACCCTCAAACATCTGTCATATTAGAAGATGCTGACCCTTAAACGGATTTCTTGGTGATATATGCTGACCCCCAGAAGGCTCCCATGATGAAATATTCTGACCTTCAGACAGCTATGATAGAAGATGCTGACCTTCAAACCGTTTCACCTTCCCCAGGAAAATCAAGGTCAACTGGAAGACCTAAGAAAGATCGTAAGCGCAAAATGATTCATCAGTCAAGAGAGTCTAGGAAGACATTTTGTCAAACAAAGAGTACATAAATCAGCGAGGGAAAGGTGTGGAACCCAGAGAGTTCAGAGATTTTAATTGTAAATGCAGGTGTAATGAAAAAGTAAGTGTGATGGAGAGAGAAAAGGAGTTTAAAAATTTAGTAATTTGGATTCATATGAGGCAAAGGCATTGTATATGAGCAGTATGGTGACTGTAAATCCAATTGGTAGGAAAAGAAGAAAGATTCTGATAGAAGAAATTATTCTAGATTATATCATTTGGGTACTTTAGAGATGTGGAAATCAATGTTTTTGCACACTTTGAGAATTCTATCATGCAGAGTTGATGCATATCTTAAAAAACTAAACACTTGGAAACAATAGTTATTAAAGACAACAGGGGAAGTGTTAAAGGACAAAACAAAATAACGTCACAGCAAGAAGGTCAAATTGTGGACCACATTAACAAGTATCGCAGATACAAATCACTTTATTCGCGATCCAAGACTGAAAAGTAATATTTGCCCTATGACACCACCCTTTCAGTAATATATGCTATGTATAAAGAGGAGTACAGTAAGCCTGTTTCGTTTTCAACATACAAAAAAGTATTTTACAGCCAGTTTAACTTGAAAAGAAAACCACTAAAGAAAGACACCTACCTGCAGCATGTGTGATTCGTTAACGACCCAAAAAAACAAGTGCTAAAGGTGATATCAAAGCTGAGCTTGAAGAAAAGCATATAAGATACTAGAATGAAGCAAAATTTCACAAGATTTGATGAAAGCTAAGGAAAGCCCTGGTAAAGAAGTACTCACCTTTGATATGCAGGAGACCCTGCCTCTCCCCAAAATTTCGACCAACATTGTGCTCTACAAGCGAGTTCTATGGCTCATTCTTGGTCCAGCGGAAAGAATTTTTGTTTCCTTTGGCTTGAAGGAGAGGCGGGTAGAGGCGCACAATAAATAGGTTAATGCCTAAGAAAACATGTTGAAATCAATTTAGGAGAATAAACTGAGGAGTTCATTGTTTGGTCTGACTCGTGCGGAGGTAAAAACCAAAATATAAAAATGATCCTGGTGCTAAAAGCTATAATGGAGCTACATAGCTCTCTTAAGGAAATAACTATTCGTTTTCTCATCTCTGGACACCGTTTTTTGCCCAACGACTCAGTATTTTGAGACATAGAATGTGCCTTGAAACTTCAACAGTGCATATACATGCCTGATGACTATATCAACGTTATGTTAGGCTGTAGGAAAAAAAACTCGATGTTATTAGAATAGAAAAGATTGACTTTGTAGGAACAAGTAAGCTTGAAGCAAGCATTACAAACAGAAATAAAGACAGTAACTTGGCTAAAAACTCGTGAAATTGTGTTGTTGAGCAAGAACCCATTCAACATTTACATGAGCAGCACCTTCAATGGGGACGGGCAACAAGTAAGCTTACTTAAGAAACGATTAGGTCGTCCATCCTTTAGCATTCATAACTTTTGCCAAAACTTTGTGCAGCTCTGGCCAGATGGAAAACCAATCTCATTTCCAAAGCTAAAGACATCAAGAGTATTTTGCCGTAATACCTTCAGATGCTAAGAGTTCTATCAGAATATCTCATCTAAAGAAGAAATTGAGGATGGCATAGACGGATATGATGGTGTACTTGATTTCATTGTTGAAGAAGAGAGCTTGATGTACCTCACTGTTCAGTCAGCCTTCTTTCCTTCGCACTTGCACCGGCCGCTTCATCCTCCCTCTCTACTGCCGGTCCGGCCCACAGTCCATGTTGTTCCGAGCCGTCCGTGACGACTCCACCTCTGCTCACTGCGCCAGCGCTTCCTATTGGCTCGCGTGATGGACACTGTCTCTAATGGTTTCTCGCGCCAATAGGAAGCCCCCGTTTTCCCCATTGGTCAAGGCCGGGCAGTGGTGGAGGGTATATAACACGGTGATCTCTGGAGCTATTTTTTCAGTGGTGACCCAACCCTGGCGAACCACCTTTATGAAAGAGCATAATAAACCATCTTATTCGTTTGAAAGAGCATTTCATCGTCACTCCCTATCCTCCCACGACTATCCCCGACCTCCCACCGCGACTCCGTGTTGCCGGGACGGTTATCCTGCCTCCCACCGCGACTCTGTGTTGCTGGGACTGTTCCCTCCTGCACTCCCAACCGCGACTCCGTGTTGCCGGGACTCTGACCTATCACCCTCCAACCTTGACCGACCCTTCCAACGGTGAACCCACGGAATGGGATACACCTGCCGCGCCGGCAAGGCCCACCGACAAAAGAGTTTAAGGAAGACGACGACCACAACGAAACAATACTCCACCCGTGGACCCATCTACTACGATCACCAGACCCCCGAACGTCAACACTCCGCTCCAGCATCTTCAAGAGTCCCTGCACCCGAGCTGGCCAACTCCTCCCCTCGTCTTCCCCTTTCACCAACCATCCGACCCCCACCTACTCCGATTTCCCCCTTCAGCCCTGAGGGTTACCATCTTCACGCCCTGGCCACCCCAGAACCCGCCTATGTTTTCTCCCCCATCTCCCTTCCCTACCCCCATCCACTGGACCCGCGAGATCGACACATGGAAACCAAGGTCGCCCGGAAACTGGACTTCGACCAACTAAACCACCAGTTACCCCCGAAGTACCAGTGAGAGGGATAACAAGCTAACCATTAATTTAGCCTAAATATATTTTCAAAAGTTATTTACATATACCTTTTCACTGTTTGTATTATGCCTTATTTTAATTTAATTTTAATTGAATTGAATAAATAAATGTCTTAAGCAAAACTCAATATTATATTGTTATTGACTTATTGTTTATTCCTATTTACTGTTTATAGATTTGCAATAACAGACTAAATGACAAAATGGCAGCTGGTTTGATTATGCATAGCTAAATCTCACATTGGAGTCAAAAGAAATAGTAGACTAAGCGCCAAAAATCAATATCTTCTTATCTACTTAAATGTTTAAATGTTTGTTACCTAGGAATTAAAATTAATTTATTTAAAAAAAAATTATATGGGGGAAAAAATTATAAATATATATTATAACAATATTTTTCTTAGAATGTTGCTAAAAGCTCATTTACCCAAAATTTTGTTGGTGGTGCTTGGTCTGTTGATGCATAACGTGGTCCAATTTATCATTCATAGTTTCTTGTATAAAAAGTCCAAAGCTACTTTTCTGATTTATTTAAAATATATAATTGTGTCTTAATGCTTGCTCAGGTTATACACATGTATGCTAATTACTCTAATAGGGTAGGGTCACAAGAACACTCGTGTGGGTTTTCTAAGTGGGGAGGGGTGGTGGGGGATTGGAGTCCCACCTGCCGAGGGTGTGGCCCCCCCCCCCCTTGAGAGAAAATTTCAGGAATCTAGCCATGTGGGAGGGAATTTTAAAACATCTGACCATAATGCTGACCTAATTATATGTTTCAAGAGCCAGTTCTCACATAAAATAAGTTTCTGAAAAATAAAATTTAGTTGTAGCTGAACACATTGAAAAAAAACAACACTTTTTCACAAGCATAACAAAATTAAAAGAAAGATGTTGAAAAGGGGGTAGTAGAAAATCTCCATCTTTTATCTCTGTTAACTCTGATACTTATGATAGAAAGTTGTTGGTAGAAAATTGCAGCCAAATCACAAACACTCAATTTTATTTTTTCATTAGGAAAAAAAAAAAGTAAATATTGCAGTGTTAAGGGAGGCTTGAGCCCCCATTATCGCCCAATTATGGGGGCTAATGGGTAGGGATGAGGAAGGAAATATTGCATTTGCTTGGAAGGAGAGTGGGAAACCATTTAGAAAAAACTATCCCCAATAGACCGGACTGAGATTTGAACCTCAATCTCCATGTCATGATCAGGCCAATCTAACACTAGACTGATGCCTTAGACCATTTGGCCACTGTAGTGGGTCTCTTCTGATTCAGGGCATATTAGGTTGGTATCTTTGAAACATGATTACAAATACGCATGTGTGGGTAGTTCAACAGATTTATTTACTGACTAGTGAATATTACAGTCGAGATAACTATCCTGTGAAAGATACACTACATGAAAATATTTATCAAGATTATTATCATGGAAGCAATATATAACCAGGAGAAAACTGTACCAACATATATCAAGAAGATAACTGCACCAATATATTACCTTGAGATAACCGCACCAATATATTACCAGGAAAAAACAACCTTACCAATATTAAGTACAAGGATATAACAACGGCACCAATGTAAAGTACAAGCATATAAACAACTGCACCAATTAAAGTACAAGGATATAACAACTGCACCAATGTAAAGTACAAGGATATAACAACTGCACCAATATAAAGTACAAGGATATAACAACTGCACCAATATAAAGTACAAGGATATAACAACTGCACCAATGTAAAGTACAAGGATATAACAACTGCACCAATGTAAAGTACAAGGATATAACAACTGCACCAATATAAAGTACAAGGATATAACAACTACACCAATGTAAAGTACAAGGATATAACAACGGCACCAATGTAAAGTACAAGGATATAACAACTGCACCAATATAAAGTACAAGGATATAACAACGGCACCAATGTTAAAGTACAAGGATATAACAACTGCACCAATATAAAGTACAAGGATATAACAACTGCACCAATATAAAGTACAAGGATATAACAACTGCACCAATGTAAAGTACAAGGATATAACAACTGCACACAATATAAAGTACAAGGATATAACAATGGCACCAATGTAAAGTACAAGATATAACAACTGCACCAATGTAAAGTACAAGGATATAACAACTGCACCAATATAAAGTACAAGGATATAACAATGGCACCAATGTAAAGTACAAGTATATAACAACTGCACCAATGTAAAGTACAAGGATATAACAACTGCACCAATGTAAAGTACAAGGATATAACAACTGCACCAATATAAAGTACAAGGATATAACAATGGCACCAATGTAAAGTACAAGGATATAACAACTGCACCAATGTAAAGTACAAGGATATAACAACTGCACCAATATAAAGTACAAGGATATAACAACTGCACCAATGTAAAGTACAAGGATATAACAACTGCACCAATATAAAGTACAAGGATATAACAACTACACCAATGTAAAGTACAAGGATATAACAACGGCACCAATATAAAGTACAAGGATATAACAACTGCACCAATATAAAGTACAAGGATATAACAACGGCACCAATGTAAAGTACAAGGATATAACAACTGCACCAATATAAAGTACAAGGATATAACAACTGCACCAATATAAAGTACAAGGATATAACAACTGCACCAATGTAAAGTACAAGGATATAACAACTGCACCAATATAAAGTACAAGGATATAACAATGGCACCAATGTAAAGTACAAGGATATAACAACTGCACCAATGTAAAGTACAAGGATATAACAACTGCACCAATAAAGTACAAGGATATAACAATGGCACCAATGTAAAGTACAAGTATATAACAACTGCACCAATGTAAAGTACAAGGATATAACAACTGCACCAATGTAAAGTACAAGGATATAACAACTGCACCAATATAAAGTACAAGGATATAACAATGGCACCAATGTAAAGTACAAGGAATATAACAACTGCACCAATGAAAGTACAAGGATATAACAACTGCACCAATATAAAGTACAAGGATATAACAACTGCACCAATATAAAGTACAAGGATATAACAACTGCACCAATATAAAGTACAAGGATATAACAATGGCACCAATATAAAGTACAAGGATATAACAACTGCACCAATGTAAAGTACAAGGATATAACAACTGCACCAATATAAAGTACAAGGATATAACAACTGCACCAATATAAAGTACAAGGATATAACAACTGCACCAATGTAAAGTACAAGGATATAACAACTGCCCCCAATATAAAGTACAAGGATATAAACACGGCACCAATGTAAAGTACAAGGATATAACAACTGCACCAATATAAAGTACAAGGATATAACAACGGCACCAATGTAAAGTACAAGGATATAACAACTGCACCAATATAAAGTACAAGGATATAACAACTGCACCAATATAAAGTACAAGGATATAACAACTGCACCAATGTAAAGTACAAGGATATAACAACTGCACCAATATAAAGTACAAGGATATAACAACGGCACCAATATAAAGTACAAGGATATAACAACTGCACCAATGTAAAGTACAAGGATATAACAACTGCACCAATGTAAAGTACAAGGATATAACAACTGCACCAATATAAAGTACAAGGATATAACAACGGCACCAATGTAAAGTACAAGGATATAACAACTGCACCAATATAAAGTACAAGGATATAACAACTGCACCAATATAAAGTACAAGGATATAACAACTGCACCAATGTAAAGTACAAGGATATAACAACTGCACCAATATAAAGTACAAGGATATAACAACGGCACCAATATAAAGTACAAGGATATAACAACTGCACCAATGTAAAGTACAAGGATATAACAACTGCACCAATGTAAAGTACAAGGATATAACAACTGCACCAATATAAAGTACAAGGATATAACAACTGCACCAATGTAAAGTACAAGGATATACAACTGCACCAATATAAAGTACAAGGATATAACAACTGCACCAATGTAAAGTACAAGGATATAACAACTGCACCAATGTAAAGTACAAGGATATAACAACTGCACCAATATAAAGTACAAGGATATAACAATGGCACCAATGTAAAGTACAAGGATATAACAACTGCACCAATGTAAAGTACAAGGATATAACAACTGCACCAATATAAAGTACAAGGATATAACAATGGCACCAATGTAAAGTACAAGGATATAACAACTGCACCAATGTAAAGTACAAGGATATAACAACTGCACCAATTAAAGTACAAGGATATATAACAACTGCACCAATATAAAGTACAAGGATATAACAACTGCACCAATATAAAGTACAAGGATATAACAATGGCACCAATATAAAGTACAAGGATATAACAACTGCACCAATGTAAAGTACAAGGATATAACAACTGCACCAATATAAAGTACAAGGATATAACAACTGCACCAATATAAAGTACAAGGATATAACAACTGCACCAATGTAAAGTACAAGGATATAACAACTGCACCAATATAAAGTACAAGGATATAACAACGGCACCAATGTAAAGTACAAGGATATAACAACTGCACCAATATAAAGTACAAGGATATAACAACGGCACCAATGTAAAGTACAAGGATATAACAACTGCACCAATATAAAGTACAAGGATATAACAACTGCACCAATATAAAGTACAAGGATATAACAACTGCACCAATGTAAAGTACAAGGATATAACAACTGCACCAATATAAAGTACAAGGATATAACAATGGCACCAATATAAAGTACAAGGATATAACAACTGCACCAATGTAAAGTACAAGGATATAACAACTGCACCAATGTAAAGTACAAGGATATAACAACTGCACCAATATAAAGTACAAGGATATAACAACTGCACCAATGTAAAGTACAAGGATATAACAACTGCACCAATATAAAGTACAAGGATATAACAACTGCACCAATGTAAAGTACAAGGAATATTATAACAACTGCACCAATGTAAAGTACAAGGATATAACAACTGCACCAATATAATATACAAGGATATAACAATGGCACCAATGTAAAGTACAAGGATATAACAACTGCACCAATGTAAAGTACAAGGATATAACAACGGCACCAATGTAAAGTACAAGGATATAACAACTGCACCAATATAAAGTACAAGGATATAACAACTGCACCAATGTAAAGTACAAGGATATAACAATTGCACCAATATAAAGTACAAGGATATAACAATGGCACCAATGTAAAGTACAAGGATATAACAACTGCACCAATATAAAGTACAAGGATATAACAACTGCACCAATATAAAGTACAAGGATATAACAACGGCACCAATATAAAGTACAAGGATATAACAACTGCACCAATGTAAAGTACAAGGATATAACAACTGCACCAAATGTAAAGTACAAGGATATAACAACTGCACCAATATAAAGTACAAGGATATAACAATGGCACCAATGTAAAGTACAAGGATATAACAACTGCACCAATGTAAAGTACAAGGATATAACAACGGCACCAATGTAAAGTACAAGGATATAACAACTGCACCAATATAAAGTACAAGGATATAACAACTGCACCAATGTAAAGTACAAGGATATAACAACTGCACCAATATAAAGTACAAGGATATAACAATGGCACCAATGTAAAGTACAAGGATATAACAACTGCACCAATATAAAGTAAGAAGGATATAACAACTGCACCAATGTAAAGTACAAGGAAACAACAACTGCACCAATGTAAAGTACAAGGATATAACAACTGCACCAATATAAAGTACAAGGATATAACAACTGCACCAATGTAAAGTACAAGGATATAACAACTGCACCCATGTAAAGTACAAGGATATAACAACTGCACCAATATAAAGTACAAGGATATAACAACTGCACCAATGTAAAGTACAAGGATATAACAACTGCACCAATATAAAGTACAAGGATATAACAATGGCACCAATATAAAGTACAAGGATATAACAACTGCACCAATGTAAAGTACAAGGAATATAACAACTGCACCAATGTAAAGTACAAGGATATAACAACTGCACCAATATAAAGTACAAGGATATAACAATGGCACCAATGTAAAGTACAAGGATATAACAACTGCACCAATGTAAAGTACAAGGATATAACAACGGCACCAATGTAAAGTACAAGGATATAACAACTGCACCAATATAAAGTACAAGGATATAACAACTGCACCAATGTAAAGTACAAGGATATAACAACTGCACCAATATAAAGTACAAGGATATAACAATGGCACCAATGTAAAGTACAAGGATATAACAACTGCACCAATATAAAGTACAAGGATATAACAACTGCACCAATGTAAAGTACAAGGATATAACAACTGCACCAATGTAAAGTACAAGGATATAACAACTGCACCAATGTAAAGTACAAGGATATAACAACTGCACCAATATAAAGTACAAGGATATAACAACTGCACCAATGTAAAGTACAAGGATATAACAACTGCACCAATGTAAAGTACAAGGATATAACAATGGCACCAATGTAAAGTACAAGGATATAACAACTGCACCAATATAAAGTACAAGGATATAACAATGGCACCAATGTAAAGTACAAGGATATAACAACTGCACCAATATAAAGTACAAGGATATAACAACTGCACCAATATAAAGTACAAGGATATAACAACTGCACCAATGTAAAGTACAAGGATATAACAATGGCACCAATGTAAAGTACAAGGATATAACAACTGCACCAATATAAAGTACAAGGATATAACAATGGCACCAATATAAAGTACAAGGATATAACAATGGCACCAATATAAAGTACAAGGATATAACAATGGCACCAATGTAAAGTACAAGGATATAACAACTGCACCAATATAAAGTACAAGGATATAACAATGGCACCAATATAAAGTACAAGGATATAACAACTGCACCAATATAAAGTACAAGGATATAACAATGGCACCAATATAAAGTACAAGGATATAACAACTGCACCAATATAAAGTACAAGGATATAACAATGGCACCAATAATAACTAAAGAGCCAAAATATTTCAAGACATGTTTTCATGAACTTCTACTTAGAAACTTAAAATGAACATCAAAAGAAATTTAGAGTTCATTGTAGTAATTTTGTATTCATAAATACAAGCACAAAATAAAACTAGATTGACTATTTTTTGCTAAATTGATTGTTTGAACTAGGGGAACTTTGTCACAGGCCTATATTCGCGGTCATTTCTGTAGAAATACTGCAACAGCTTGCCTGCGTGTTTAGTTGAGGTACAAGCTCATCAACCATTTCTTCGTTGGACATTAGCTTCTTATTCACTTAGATTTGTATAAATGTAAAATAACACTATTGATAAACATTCACAAACAAAATTATGTAACTAAAATACAAATATCTAAATTTTAAACACGTGAAGCACAATAAAAAAGTTTAAATTGAATGTTATTTAGTATTTACCATTTAATAAATAGTATTTATTTACTTTATAGCATAATTTATAATTTATTAACTACATAACTACTGCAAATAAATATTTTTAAAAAATTGAAAGGTTACAGTGTGCACGAAACTTGACATACATAAGTCGGAATCGAAAATGTGTTTACTTGAAGCATAGTGGCTGTTTCATATTTAATGTTCATTTGATGCTTATTTTTCTATTTATATCTTAGCAAATCTTGCTAATAATAATAAATTAAAGAAATGTAACGAAAGCTAATTTAAAATAAGTTTTTGCAAGCATAGGGCCTAAGAATCTTTATGTGTAAATGTTAAATTTGTTATGTTGTTGGCATTGACAGAGAAAATTAAATCATAGGAATCTTGATTTCGCTATGTAGTAGACTTGTAGCCTGTGAGAAACTTAATCGTAGTTTTGTGGAAAGCAAACATAATAATTTACGAATTAATAAAAAGTAATACCTTTGTTTAGTATTAGTTGAATTAAAATAATTCAACTATGAATATCAGTTAAACACTATTTTTTTAAAAGTTGATAGAGGTTAAAATATTTGTTTCCCATAATCAACAAACCCTTTTTGTAAGGTATATCTTAGATTTATATTAGGCCTATATTTAGAGTTATATGAGTCTTTGAAAACTTAAACTTTGCTTCAACAATAAAAAATATTGCCAACTAAAATAACCATTTATGTTTAGTTCTTGTTATTTTGTACTGTTTTGCATAACAAATTATGTTAGGGGAAGGGCAGCATCATTTTTATTGTAAACTCATAGTAACCATTCAAGTTGTTTGTTGATGCCCCTTCTTAAATATTAAAATCAACACCTTGATTTCATTTGAGGATTTATGAGTTATTTTTATAGCAATTTTAATTGGTGTTTAAGGTGCTTTATTATTGTAATCAATATTGTTTTGGGATTTTATTTTTACATTTGATATCAAAACGTTTTTGTTTTATTTCTCATAAATGTTTTCACCATTTTTATATTAACGAAAATGTAACAACAAGGCAACTAGTATAAGTAGATTGAAAATTGAAATAAAAACACTAACACATCAACACCATCACAGACAAACTTCATTGCGATATAAACTCGTCAATAACACCACAGCACAAACAACTTTGCAATATAAGAAACAACACATCAACACCATCACAGACAAACTTCATTGCGATATAGACTCATCAATAACACCACAGCACAAACAACTTTGCAATATAAGAAACAACACATCAACACCATCACAGACAAACTTCATTGCGATATAGACTCATCAATAACACCACAGCACAAACAACTTTGCAATATAAGAAACAACACATCAACACCATCACAGACAAACTTCATTGCGATATAGACTCATCAATAACACCACAGCACAAACAACTTTGCAATATAAGAAACAACACATCAACACCATCACAGACAAACTTCATTGTGATATAGACTCATCAATAACACCACAGCACAAACAACTTTGCAATATAAGAAACAACACATCAACACCATCACAGACAAACTTCATTGCGATATAGACTCATCAATAACACCACAGCACAAACAACTTTGCAATATAAGAAACAACACATCAACACCATCACAGACAAACTTCATTGCGATATAGACTCGTCAATAACACCACAGCACAAACAACTTTGCAATATAAGAAACAACACATCAACACCATCACAGACAAACTTCATTGCGATATAGACTCATCAATAACACCACAGCACAAACAACTTTGCAATATAAGAAACAACACATCAACACCATCACAGACCAACTTCATTGCGATATAGACTCATCAATAACACCACAGCACAAACTTCATTGCGATATAGACTCATCAATAACACCACAGCACAAACAACTTTGCAATATAAGAAACAACACATCAACACCATCACAGACAAACTTCATTGCGATATAGACTCGTCAATAACACCACAGCACAAACAACTTTGCAATATAAGAAACAACACATCAACACCATCACAGACAAAATTCATTGCGATATAGACTCATCAATAACACCACAGCACAAACAACTTTGCAATATAAGAAACAACACATCAACACCATCACAGACAAACTTCATTGCGATATAGACTCATCAATAACACCACAGCACAAACAACTTTGCAATATAAGAAACAACACATCAACACCATCACAGCTAGGGCTTGGCAATACATTGATATATTGTGGAAAACCAGTCTAGTATTTACAAAATGATACATTGTGGTAGACATTGAATCATTTACTTTGATGCATATTTATAGTGAAACCTGCCTAAATTACAAGGGTCTAGGATAATTTTCCTCTAAAGTCACATTTCCATCTAGTGAGGGTGTGGATAAAAATTAAACCAGGGACATGCACGCAATTGAGATGAGATAAAATAAAATTCCATACTCGTTTATTTATTCACACTATAGTTGAACACATGCAAACAATCATGCAAATGCAAATTACTCACATTTTCTTAATTCTTTTCAGAAGTCAAGCAGGTTTTTCTGTACACAGTTTACACTCTTGGTTGCCTTAACTTTCCACAAACACTTTAGCTTGATAAATAGCACTAAGCATATCCGAATCATTCTTTTATAGGGAAAATTGCTGTAGTTCCTTTAAGCTTTTGACAGCATCTTTATAAATCTTCACTTTACACTTTTCTTCTTCCAAAACAATGTAATTTTCCTCTTCTTCTTCTTCTTCATCCTCCTCCTTCCAATTTTCTCTAAAATTCTCAACTAAGGCATCGATATCCATTATGTTTGGTTTGTTTTGCACGACTATGTATAAGTTGATGCAGTCCTTAGCATTGCAGTTATTGAAAGCAGCTTCATTCATGCACTTTTGTAAGTCCTGTTGGTCATTATCATTACAGCACTAGCAGTTACAGTTACTTGACCCTTAGAAAATCATGTTTTTTCGAAAACACTTTGTCACAGTTTCTGGTAACAATTTCTTCTTTGAATTAATACTCATGGATAGATTTTAATGGAGTTGTTTATTTCATTAAGGAATCTTTCATTAATAAAACTGAAAATGTTCTAAACTATTTCACACGTTGGAAAGTTAGATGTGGGGGTGGCATGTTGCGTTATTTGAAAAAACACATGCCTGTTTTGCTTTTTCATCCTGTCATTAAAAGCTTTTAACCATTCCTCAATGATATGTGACATCATCCACACCTTTTTGTTGGACCTCCACTTAACGGAAAGTTTCCATGTTCATGTTTATGAAGCATCGTGCCTTTACTATCTTACAGATAACTAAGGGTTTCTCCATTTCACTTGACATAAAACTACATAGAAAAGTGTCATATATATTCTATAGCAGGGATGTGTATAGGTTAAGTTGGTCAATCTGGACTGAACTGACTAGAGTAGTCATAGCAAGAAGTGATGGACAACATGTTCCGTTCTAAGACTATCTTTGTGCTTTTTGGGGTTAACACGTGCACGAGCTATGTGGTTCGTGTACAAGACTAAATATGTGTATATGTAAGGACACGACAGTTTGGTGACGAGGATGGGATTGATATGTAACCTATGATATAGGTCAAGTTTAGTGGAATTTGATATTAGCCAACCACACACATGGACGAACTACTCAAAGAGGTTGGAACACTTTTTCATTGCTAATGATATAATCAACGATAAGAAGAAATGGTCTATATTGTTTTGTGTGACCGGGGATAAAACATTTGATCGCTTAACTGCGTTACTTGCACCAGAGGATCCCGATTCTAAATCATTTGGTGATTTAGTTAGTGTTCTAAATGGCCATTTTGCGCCAAAGCACAATGAAATTGTACAAACTTTCAATTTCAGCAAAGGGGATCAGCGACCCAGCGAGTCAATTGCGGAATATGCTGCGTTTTGAGAAAGATGGCCAACCGTTGTAGCTTTGGAACATTTACAAATTGGATGGTGCGGGATCGTTTAGTGCAGAGGAAGTAGTGGGAACTTGCCAAGCCTGTCAAGAAAGCCGGAACAATCCACCACAGGCCCCAGTACAGTCATGTATAGCAACAACACGCTCGTGGATTCGTCTACACATTGACATGGCAGGGCCGATACAAAGAAAAACAAGTTTAATACTTGTGGATGCGCATTTTAAATGGCCCGAGGTCATACAGATGAAGTCTACAACATCAACGTGCATAATAATGGTACTAATAGACATTTTTGCTACATATGGGCTTCCAACAATCCTAGTAAATGACAATGGCCGTAATTTTGTGTTTGAGGAGTTTGAACAGTTTCTCAGGCTCAATGGAATTAAGCATTTAACAACAGCACCACATCACCCTGCAAGCAATGGGCAAGCAGAACGTATGGTTCAAACAGTTAAGAAACTTTTGGGAAGAATGACAGACGACGGGCATACTAGGCTTGCAAGAATCCTCCTTATGCTTCGGACAACCCCCACTGGAACTACAAGCCAAAGTCCAGCCCAGCTTCTGATGCATCGCCAACTCTGAACACACTTGGATGTGCTACATCCAGATGGACAACAACAGGCATTGCGGCACTCCCTCAAGATACGGAGAATATGCGAATCTTCACAGAAGGAGCAGCAGTCTGGGCAAGGCAGTATGGAGTAAAGAGGCCTAAATGAATGCCAGTAGTGGTCACTGACGTGTTACGGAGGAATATGTACCGTGTCAGTTTTAAGGAAGGACTTGGACAAACAATACATATAGACCAACTTCGAAAACGCTATGAAAGAACACCTCAACAAGAGGATACCTCAGAGAGACCATCTTCACAAGTTAAATCGGTAAGATACCCAGTTAAAGACCTTGTGACACATCAGAGAGCAAGACCACTTCAACAAACAGTGCTACCACCTTTGGCAAGAGGAGACCATGAGCAGTAACCAGTATAAAAACCCCAACCACAGGAACAGCAACCAACAGCACTGATGAACAACACAGATCAACAACCAACAACACCATAATCATGGCCTCTCCTGAGGCCACAGAGACAGTTACGTACTCCTGTGTACATGAGAGATTATGTGTAGATATCTAGGATGGGAGGAATGTAATATACTCTATAGCAGGGATGTGTATAGGTTAAGTTGGTCAATCTGGATTGAACTAACTAGAGTAGTCATAGCAGGAAGTGATGGACAACATGTTCCGTTCTAAGACTATCTTTGTGCTTTTGGTGTTAACACGTGTTCAAGTTATGTGGTTTGTGTACAAGACTAAATAAGTGTATATGTAAGGACACAACAAAAAGCATTTAATATTTCTTTGCACTATTTTCCTCTCAAACATTTTTCACCTTTCAAACACAGCGATTTATTCAGTAGTGGCAGAAGAACAGTCCAGTCTTGTCACCATTCGCTGTGTTTTAAGGTTCATAACCCTCGATTATTGAGGGCAATTTAGAAACCCATTGGTTTCACTATTTGCATCACCTGATTCACCACAAAGTTCTTAAAAAACTTTCTGGTGTATTTTGCGAAAACTCTCCAACCACTCGTTAAAAGGTTTGAATTCTCTTCCCCATTTTTTTAGCGACCTTTTTAGCATATTCCTGGACCATAGGACCCGGAACGCTGTGATTTTTTTTTTTTTTAATCTTAACACTGACAAACAACTCCCACACTATTTCATTAATGTCTTTGTTTGCAGTTTTCTTAAGTTCTTTTTATATTTCCATTTTCTTCTTTAAAATCTTGTACACTTGAGTTTTACCAATGTTTAACATCTTTATGATCTACTTAACAAACAATTTATCTCGCTCACTCCACATGAATCACTTTCACTCTTGTGTTAAGATCAAGCACAACTCTTGGCTTTGAAACCATAATGACAACTGTCAGACCTAAGTAAAAAATATAGACCTAGAATCCTCAATGAGTTAAATATCAGGAAGGGACAAACAATTGAATTTCAATACAGGTAGTGCTGTAGTTAAAATCTGAATTCCAAAGATGATTGACAAGTCATTAGTGCAGAAACTGGGAAGAACAGAGAAAACAATCAAAACTACAAAATTATGTAATCAGATAACAAAAGGACTACTAAGAAGAAAGGAAATATACCTGACC
This sequence comes from Timema cristinae, assembly GCA_039000515.1. Classification (NCBI taxonomy): domain Eukaryota; kingdom Metazoa; phylum Arthropoda; class Insecta; order Phasmatodea; family Timematidae; genus Timema; species Timema cristinae. The sequence continues at coordinate 34,488,818 of JBCFYV010001001.1, read as the reverse complement.
TCACATTTCAATTCCTTAAAATAAAGAGAGAGTTAAAGAAAACAAGAGTCTTCAAAATGTATATGATGCCCAGAATTTATCAAAACAATGCAGTCCAGATTGTTGGGAATTTTCCTTACAAAGGCTTATTTTGAATTTCGTTTCTGCGTTAGACAGTTTCTGTTTAATCCAGGGAATTTAACATAATGTTTTTCAGCCCTAAAGTCACGAGACCGAAAAATATTTCCTTTTAATAAAGGGTCCGTTGAAAGCTGGTTTCACTGTATTATGTTGTATCATCTACCACTAAATATCTTTTATATATATATATATGAGGCAACTTCTTTTCAATTTATTAGGTAGTTATATTATATTTGAAAGAAGGTACAGGAAAGGTGGATAGAAACATAAAAGGGGCGAACACAATATGTATTTCACAATGAAAAGAATTTCACACTTTACATTGCTGCCATTGGACAAAGAGTTTAAAGTGTGGGGATACACACACTGGACTGGACTTTACTTGACATGACTGGAGTCCAGTGTGATTTTCCATACAATGTTTATTTATTGTCTAGGCGCCACTGCGACCAGACTCGACTGGACTTGACATAATCTGCCGACTGGAGTGACTGGAGTCGGGTCCCAATTGGAAAACTAACTTGAGTCTGTTGCCCCCACCACTCTTAACAACACTATCTCCAGCACATGAGCAGTTGTCTACCATTTTCACATGTAAAATTTTATTTAAAGTATTTACAATTCTATTTCAAGTGTCTTATTCTTATTAAAAATAAGTTCTCAAATAATAAAATTCTATTTATTAAACTGTTCTAATATCATTATTATCATCTCTTCCTATTCGATAGCACTAACAAACAGCAATCCAAAAATTCTTCATCTGATTCGGATCTAGAACTTAAATCCAATAACTCTTGTCCAGAATTCATATTTATGCCTAGAGAAATGCAACTGAGATGTCTTAGACCACACAGTCAATTCAAGTCTGTTCGCTGTAGCCTCTTCGCATAGTCCGATCATGTCAAGTACAGTCCAGTCTGGTGGTCGTGGCGCCCTACCTTAATGGTTGCCTCTTTGTCCAGTGGCAGCAATGTAAAGTGGGAACCTTGTTCTTCTTTTCATTGTAAAAACCATATTACGTTTGTTCCTTATATGTTTTCCATCCACCTTGTACCTTTTTTAAAAACAATATATATATTTTAAGGACCTTCTCAAGTTTCTTGTTTTGAATTACTGTAGTAAGATAATAAAGTTACTCTTATAAACTATAAAATAATGCCAACTAAGCATTGGAACACCGCAATTGCTATTTTGTGTCCTAAATTCTATGTATAAAAATGTTGCTAAACATGCAATACATATTATTATTATTTATACAACTCTCTGATTCATCATCCTTCTTATTGTTGTATCATTATACTCGCGAAACATTGCACTGTCTACTAATAACTGTACGCTGATGCATATTACAAACATGGTTTGATTATTTGATTGATTAATGGCAAGTTTTCTCTACTCATTCCTATTGTAAATAAATAGTTTCATTTCCATTTTGAATTATTTCAACTATCGTCAAGTAATTTAAACTAATAGCTGATCAAGGTTGTCAAACACATTATTGATCTGTAAGAGTTGTGAACGAGTCCCACTGGTGTTAGATCTTGATTGCTAGGTAGAAGGTAGAGTCCCACTGGTGTTAGATCTTGATTGCTAGGTAGAAGGTCGAGTCCCACTGGTGTTAGATCTTGATTGCTAGGTAGAAGGTCGAGTCCCAACTGGTGTTAGATCTTGATTGCTAGGTAGAAGGTCGAGTCCCACTGGTGTTAGATCTTGATTGCTAGGTAGAAGGTCGAGCCCCACTGGTGTTAGATCTTGATTGCTAGGTAGAAGGTCGAGTCCCACTGGTGTTAGATCTTGATTGCTAGGTAGAAGGTCAAGTCCCACTGGTGTTCGATCTTGATTGCTAGGTAGAAGGTCGAGTCCCACTGGTGTTAGATCTTGATTGCTAGGTAGAAGGTCGAGTCCCACTGGTGTTAGATCTTGATTGCTAGGTAGAAGGTCGAGTCCCACTGGTGTTAGATCTTGATTGCTAGGTAGACGGTCGAGTCCCACTGTGTTAGATCTTGATTGCTAGGTAAACGGTCGAGTAGACATCCACACTGCATGCTGCACCACCATTTATTTGTTTATTGACTAAGGACTTGCCACTTGGACTGGAGTGTTTACTACTATTGTTATTGCCCAACCACCACAAATGTGTCAATATATTTACGCTGACATGAGGCATTGAGCACAGAAGATTGAACAATCCTGTAATTTGGGAAATGGGCAAAGAATACATCAATGGTTCTATTGGTTTTAAACCATTTACCATGGCAACTGGCAAGCATTTCACGAGAGGAAAGTTGTGCCCAGTTACAGACAAATTTTGTTGAAATTTTAAGGGACCAGTGATTCACCCAGAAATTTTTATTGACAGGGATACACAATATATTGAAGCTATTATGTCTTGGCCTTATTCCGATTGATAATTTTGAAGTGTTTTTGATAACTTTTTAATATAATGTAATCCTAGTCTTAAAATTTAATCTTTGCATTCAACAAATTTTTGTGGCTTTATATTATTAGTTTACTTAGTAGCGTTTTAATTTTTTACTAAAATTATCTTTAATTGATTTAAATTAAATGGTTAAAAATTATATAAATTATAATTATTTGGGCTATAGTCAGTAAATAAATCCACATTAAAACTAGGTTAGGGTTCAACAAATAACGGGTGCCTGATAACTATCAAGATTTTTTTTTTTTTTAAATAAATGTATTACAAAGATTATTCACTTAAATGTTTATTCCTGGCATCAAATTCTAGAGACCAGTTTCTTAATTGAATGGTTGTCAACCAAATAATTTCCCCACCACATTTTTTACCACACCCCACCTCTTTCACCCTCCTACCACCCCACCCTGATCATAAACCTAAAAAAAGTAATTGATTGTGAACACAGACCATATATATACATACATACATTCTTAGATACCACGGTTACATGAAATCGCGAACACCAAACTATTATATAACGTGATATTCATGTAACATACATATAAATGATAAAGTTTAATTGATAAATTATTCACAGTAAAATATTACTAACATTAATTAAAGTAATAATTTGTACTATACACCACGGTTTAGATACTATTCTCCATTCTTGTTGTGACATTCGCTGATGATGATTATGATGATTATACTTGATCAAGTAATGTAAATAGTAGGTGCTTTTGTGCTGCTGATAGTATGGCCGGTTCTTGCCTGGCGCTTGGTTTGAAACTTATAAACATTTTTATTTTTTATTATAAAAATAAAGTTGGGCAGCGGTAAACCGCAGTTACTGAATCACTAGATAGAGGGGGACCCTACTCTCTCTCACAATGTCGAAATGCTTAAATCACCCAGCCTAATTATTGTTTCATTTATTATCAAAAATATTTGTAATTTTTGGAGGAATACAATTTAGATACAAAACTGTCATTCATTCTTTTCACCTTATCAAAACAAGTAGGTGGTTTATTTGTTGACACTTTATACAGAAAAAAAAACCTTTATGAAACCAATTGAAATAATGAAAAAATGATGAAGGTAAATGAGTTTGAACCAGAGAAAGAACAACATTATTATGGTCTTTAGGAGTCACATTTCTAGAGTGAAAGATATTGATTATATTATATGATACAATAGCTCCCGTGGTAGCTGTATAGACAAGACAACTAAACATTTTAATCATGTAACTAATTTACTATTTAACCCAGTACCTCTTGTACATTTACTCAGAAATGCTACAATTTAATAATAATAATAATAATAAAATAATAATAATAATAAACTTTTTTTCAATTTGGGATAGATAAAAACAAAATATCAACAAATAAAATATCATTTATTTCTTATAGTAGTATTTTATTTCATACATTTTACAGGAAAACAAATTAAAATAATATTTTACTACAAATTATATTAACTTATAATATTTATGACATGTTTTAAATAAAACTAACAGTTTCGAGAGTAAAAAGATAATAAAATTATCGTATTTGATTCCATAATTAACTAAGTAGACCTTGTTGAAATATTGGTTCTTTATATACTATACAGATTTTTATTTACTCAAAATCGAAGAAGAAAAAGTTAATACTCTTCCAGAAATATTTATAGAACTGAGGACAACCTATTGTAACAAGGGCGGGTTACCTGGAAGGGTCGTCCCTGTGTGAACTGAGAGTTCTTTACAGGATATTAGGGTATGTTGCGACTAAACATGATAAAAATATGCACACGCACTTAGAGTGGGTTTTCCAAAATAGTTTTTCACCCTCCCTCCACAGAATTGCATGTATGCTTCCTATAAATAAAACCTTTATAATCCTTAAAACTATTAGCGTAGTTAGTACATAAGCTTATAACCTGAACAAGTAGTAAGATGCGGTGCTAAAAGAGAAAGTCATAATTACACCAAAATAAAATAAACAGCTAATTGATTACAATACAAAATGACTAGTTAAACATTTAAACACCAGTCTCTTATAATGTTCATTCATCATATAATTGACAGTCAAAGTTAATCTCACACCTCGTTTGGTTCCGTGCACGGTGCACCACACTCGTCTGCGCTATATAGACACTGGACACGCTGCCCACTCCCAGGCACACTAGCCTGGACACGCCAGTCCACTCACTTGGTTAGTCTCAATGCAGACTGGGGGTCCTTACAGAGAGTGCAAACAAATGACAAGTATGCCTGCCCAGCAGTCCGACACTGATCTCTCACTTTATAATGTTGGAACAACCATTTATTTTTGGGTTAATTTAATAAAAACCATTCAAATGTTTACTATTTTCTTTTATGTTTACGTCACACTTTGTGAAATTGCCCAAATTAACTTATCAGTTCCTTTAAAAAAATATGATAAAGGTATTTTATTCCATATATTACAGTTGGTTTTATTTTCTATTTAAATTGTAAACTTTCAACACTTTTAATTTATTCAAGGTATTTACTGACCAATACAAATTGCTTGGAAAACACACAACATCCAACCTCCTGGACATTAATTCATCACTGCGAAAAGGGAAACCCCCAATCACCAATGATACATTTTTTGTCTATGCCGGGAATCAAACTTCGGACTCTTACCTGAGTAGGCGGACATGCCAGCCGAGCTAAGTTGTCGCACCTAATAGACAATGTCAGAGATCTGTTAAAGTAGGCAGCACATGTGTGGCGCCAAGAACTATTCTTGTGTCAAGCGCTGAAAATCCTCACTGCTGGTCAACAATGAACATCGTTTGGATGCTATTGAACCAATCCAGCCAGTATTTATGTAAATTGCATTAGGGATGAGTAACATGCGTGTCAAATACAACTAGCTATCTATCATTTAACAATTTGAGGTACTTTCTTACTATTTCACTATTTTTGAAACTATAGTATTTTATACCAAAGAGTATTTGGATTGGTGAGAAGACACGGTAGTGTGTACATTCCTCGACTAATTGTCTCTAAAACTGGGCACGGGACCGCAACGAGGGGTCGTCTATTACCAGGTATGACTTTATTCAGAAAATGTGTCTTCCCACAAGGAGATATTTCTTGCTAGACTCTCCTTCTGTTGTCATTTAGTCACACTTTGGTAGTGCAACTTTTATTTTGCAGTTCTTGAGTTTGTGGCGCATGTAGATAGAAACAAATCACTTGAAACATTAAAGGGGCCCTCATTCTGCCAGTTCACCCTCGCGGTGTTTAGTCTACCGTAGCAAAGTCTTGTTTGTCGACACATTTTCTGAAAACTCCCAAACTTGTGGAGCTCTGTCCATATTTGTCCATCCTACTTGAAAATCATTGTCAGGTGATAATTTTTAGATAAATGGCTGGGCTACTTCAAATTATTGTGAACTATAAGATCGATTTTGTTTCCGTCGGGCAAAAACTTAATCAATTTTAATGTCATCTTTCTCTGTTTTTATAGAAAATGGCTGGACAGAACGAGATTGATGTTATTTTGATAACTGTTCTTTTCTCTCCCTTTAATGTTGGTTGTTTCTATCTATCATCAGTCCGGACCATGGACCCCCCCCGGGGCTCGGGGTACACGCTAGTCTAGTCCACTCGACTAGCAATGCCGCCTCTCCGCAAGAGCCAACCTATGTTAACCTCTAGTAACTCGTGAGTTTCAGTGTGTACTCACTCGTGTGGTTTTTCATTAGTGTTGTGGTCTGCATGTCCCAGTGCACTTCATTCTTGATGTTTTATTAGTTCAACAACCCTTTACTGACAACAACCCATCACATTGGTTTTCACTTGAATGTATCCATGTGCGCTTAAAAATATAAACATTTTATATTTTGTAAACTTGTTACTCATATTTTGGTTATGCTTGCAATATTAACTTGTATTTAAATATGTTTTACTTGTCTTTGTTCTTTTAGTTGAATAAGGAATTTAAAAAAAAAAAAGCTCATAAGCCTTGTATGATTTTTGTATTTCACTAATATAATAAATTATTTCTGACTAAAGTCATTCAAAGATTAAACGCCAAACAGTATGTGCTATGATCATAATCACAAGTATTTTTTATTATTGTGGCCAACCAAAGATATCTACAAATAGATTAATCTAACACCATATATTAAGATTGGTGTCAAGTATGCTGCTACTAAAACGTTCAGTACGAAGGGCATTACTGCTTTATTCATTTTTTATGTTAACTGTTTGAATGCCTTATTTTTAATTTTCGCCATAGTTAGTATGCAATCTAACTTTCAATTTGAGTTTGTTACTAAGATTCAACACAACGTATTCTGTAACTTATTTCTCGTCAGAGTTTGGAATGTTGTGATGCATCAAATTGTCGTTAGGTTGAGTTTCGTCACTGATAACTTCTTGTGGTGCATCTCATGTCCAAGGAATGCATTATATTTTGGATATTTCTGTATTTTTGGAACAAACTTAATATTAATCATTTTAGTTTTGTGTTTTTATGCATGGTTTGGTTGGAGCCTGAATTTTCATTTTTTTTTAAAGTATTTCTGACATTCAAGTACATTGTGTTGGCAGCCTGCAACAATCCAGGAACTTTGGAAATCACCAAGATGTTTCCTTGTGTAGTGCAATGCTTAATGTAATTCCCACCATTTAAATTTGAAGTTTAAACAAAACATTTTGTCATGAAGTTTTTTTAAAGTAGTTGTACACTAAATACGTTTTTAGCTTTTTTCTTATGCTTTCTAACTTAATGTAGCATTTGAATATGGTAATTAATAACACAATTATCTGTTATACTCATATATTAAACAAAATATATATCAAGGCTGAACAGCAGTCCACTAAATTGGAAAATGTAAGAGAATTTTGTGAAAAGCGTATACAATTTGACTAAAAACCAATAATAAATTACAGAATAGCAACTGACAAATAGTTTCAAATTAAATACAGTAAACTGCATTTCATGACAGCCATGTGTTTTCTTTCTAGTATCCTTTAATAAAAAAAATGCTAGGCAGTAATAGTTTTAGAAACATGTTTTGTATATTTTAAGAAAATATTGTAGAATATGTGATGTAAACTTGGTGATAAAGAATGTTTGTGTCTGCGCCCCATTGAATTTGTAGGGGTTTAAAAAATATGGTGCTGCGTCTTTACTGCAGTCACATGAAACTGGTTATAAAAACAACAGAAAAATTAGATTCTACATATTTTGAGGCAAACTCCTCTCGAAGCATATGTTTGTTGTGCAATTTCTTCACCCAGCCAATATTTATCAAGAATAAGGTACTTTGTTGCTTTGTTACTGGACCTAGGTTAACAATCTTCTCTGAAACCTTGTTTTTGATCAATTTCCTCACTAAATGGTTGCTAACTGTGCTTCATAAAACATAATGGTAAGGGACGATATTAAGTTTGGGTTTTGTTCCAGGCGCAAGAAAAAGTGCATTCGCTACATGGAGGCTGGCGAGAGCATGGACGAATGTAACCAGTCCGAGATGGGCAGCTGCGGGAGCACGGGAGAGGCCAACACCCCTCCAGATGACGACCAAGAGAGTCTACCCCACTCGCTGTCCTCACCTGGAGGATTGAGTGGTCTATCAAGTCTGACCAGTCCCTCCATGATCCTCCCTTCCCCTTCCACCAGTCTAGCGTCCCCCTCTGTCAGTCTAGCGTCTCCTTGCATGTCTCTACAGTCCCCCATGGAGTCTGGACCACTCACACCTAGTGGCTTGTCTCCCCACCCTCACCCCCTACCTCCACTTCCGCGTCTTCCTGTCGGTACTAATCCCCATGACATCAACAACCCACTGAGTGTGAATCAGCTGACAGGTCAGTGCATAAAGACAGAACCGGGAGTCAGTGAAAACAAGGATTCAAGCGCAAACAACCGCACGGTGATCAGCGTCACGTAGCATTTAGCCGCCCCGCGAGACAACCGCGACAGCAAGACTCGATGAACTCTATCTCCGCAAGAACTCGGCAGGGGCGCCACATTAGTAGAAATATATCAAGAGTTGACAGACAACAAAACTATTCAAAGATAACCATTGTGAACATAGTGGGTGTATTTAAAAAAGAAATGTATTAATACATTATTATTTTTAAAATCATCAAGCTCAAAAAATTTAACTATATAAATTATATTGTATTAAATTGTCAGTTTTTGCTACCAAAGTATACTTTCCCTCCCTCCATAATTTGGTTTAAATTTACAAAAACTCATTATCTTGTAGGGGTGCTGCATTCTTAGGGGTTTCTCAAACTTGTGAGTTAATCGACCCCTTGATGAGATTATATAAACTATCACCCATCCTAAACCAAATTACTTAAATATAATTAAAATAGAACCAATAATTAAATTTGATCATCTCTAAATGGTTTCTGCAAACCCCAGAAACAGAGCAATATATAAAACTGGGCTTGGTCTAAGTTGTCCATCACCCACCTGGACATCAACATTATTAGTCCCAAATTGTCAGTCAACCACCTGGACAATCAACATTATTAGTCCCGAATTGTCAGTCAACCACCTGGACTAACAACATTATTTGTCCCAAATTGTCAGTCAACCACCTGGACACTCAACATTATTAGTCCCGAATTGTCAGTCAACCACCTGGACTAACAACATTATTTGTCCCGAATTGTCAGTCAACCACCTGGACACTCAACATTATTAGTCCTGAATTGTCAGTCAACCACCTGGACAAACAACATTATTTGTCCCAAATTGTCAGTCAACCACCTGGACATCAACATTATTTGTCCCAAATTGTCAGTCAACCACCTGGACTAACAACATTATTAGTCCTGAATTGTCAGTCAACCACCTGGACACTCAACATTATTAGTCCTGAATTGTCAGTCAACCACCTGGACAAACAACATTATTTGTCCCAAATTGTCAGTCAACCACCTGGACACTCAACATTATTAATCCCAAGTTGTCCATCACCCACCTGGACTAACAACATTATTTGTCCCAAATTGTCAGTCAACCACCTGGACAATCAACATTATTAGTCCCGAATTGTCAGTCAACCACCTGGAATAACAACATTATTTTTCCCAAATTGTCAGTCAACCACCTGGACACTCAACATTATTAGTCCCAAGTTGTCCATCACTCACCTGGACTAACAACATTATTTGTCCCAAATTGTCAGTCAACCACCTGGACACTCAACATTATTAATCCCAAGTTGTCCATCACCCACCTGGACTAACAACATTATTTGTCCCAAATTGTCAGTCAACCACCTTGACACTCAACATTATTAATCCCAAGTTGTCCATCACCCACCTGGACTAACAACATTATTTGTCCCAAATTGTCAGTCAACCACCTGGACACTCAACATTATTAATCCCAAGTTGTCCATCACTCACCTGGACTAACAACATTATTTGTCCCAAATTGTCAGTCAACCACCTGGACAATCAACATTATTAGTCCCGAATTATCAGTCAACCACCTGGACAATCAACATTATTAGTCCCAAATTGTCAGTCAACCACCTGGACACTCAACATTATTAATCCAAGTTGTCCATCACCACCTGGACAAACAACATTATTTGTCCCAAATTGTCAGTCAACCACCTGGATATTCAACATTATTAGTCCCAAGTTGTCCATCACCCACCTGGACTAACAAAATTATTTGTCCCAAATTGTCAGTCAACCACCTGAACAATCAACATTATTAGTCCCAAATTGTCAGTCAACCACCTGGGCACTCAACATTATTAGTCCCAAGTTGTCCATCACCCACCTGGACTAACAACATTATTAGTCCCGAATTGTCAGTCAACCACCTGGACAATCAACATTATTAGTCCCAAGTTGTCCATCACCCACCTGGACACTCGACATTATTAGTCCCGAATTGTCAGTCAACCACCTGGACAATCAACATTATTAGTCACAAATTGTCAGTCAACCACCTGGACACTCAACATTATTAGTCCCAAGTTGTCCATCACCCACCTGGACTAACAACATTATTTGTCCCAAATTGTCAGTCAACCACCTGGACAATCAACATTATTAGTCCCAAATGGTCAGTCAACCACCTGGACAATCAACATTATTAGTCCCAAGTTGTCCATCACCCACCTGGACTAACAACATTATTAGTCCCAAATTGTCAGTCAACCACCTGGACATCAACATTATTAGTCCCAAGTTGTCCATCACCCACCTGGACTATCAACATTATTAGTCCTAAGTTGTCCATCAACCACCTGGAATATCAACATTATTAGTCCCAGGTTATAAGTCGCCCACCTGCAATATCAACATCATTAGTCCCAAAAGGGGCGATATTTACCAATTTGGGAAACCCTGATAGAAATTTGTTATTTGTATATTTAAATATTAGTTTTCAAATTAAGACTTGTGTTCATTTTGTTTTAAAAGCAAATTTGTTCTTTATATAACACACATAAAAGTCAGTATTTAGCAACTTATGTTGTGTGTTCAGTTAATGTCTACTTTAACATTCACACAGATGGAAATAAGTTGCATCTCTTCAGACATTGTAGACAAAGGTGAATGAGCTATCTCTTTTAGCTTCCCCGTAACTGTGCCATTACCGCTGTGATTGTGATTTATATGTGTTTTTTCAAAAACAACTCACCTTTCACATAAATAAAAACATCTAATACAACTATATTTTGATATAAGAATTATCAGCCAAGCCTACTTTTAACTCATACAATTTGAATCACTTTAGAAATAATACAATACTTTTAAAGTAAATAGTCCTTATTTTAACCAAATTTTAAGGGACCCAGTTCGGATACAGGAAATTAATTAATGCTTCATCCTTTAAATCCCTAAGCGATTACTCGACAAATAAAACACTTCAAGGTATGTTTGTGAATTTGAGCTTTTCTAGGCTTACTCATCTGTTAAATATCCATGCAAGCTGAAGCCTTTTTTTTTCAGAAATTTGCAGGGCTGAAATTAAGAAAAACATTATTTAAAATTAAATCATGCCAAATAAATGCTTTAAATATAAATAACATTCTTAAAAATGTTTAAAACATTTCTCACCTTCATGTTGGTGCCCCCTTCTCCCATCATTTTAACTCTCTGTATAGCTGAACTGGTGCACAGTTGTTGGTATTGGGGCTTCAAATAGTCATTGACAACTTGTGTGTCAGATATACAACTGAACAACCAGGTTTATGAGCATATCATTGCTAATTTTATGTAACTAAATAACGTTTTTGTTAATAATTACATAAATCATGTAAACAGCCATTAAAACAAGGGTACAAGCCAAAGATAAACCAGTTTTGTTGCTTGACACTACCACAAGTATAACCTCACAGCCAACACTTCAATTAAATTGTATTTATATGCTTAGAACATTCTTTTTATTACCACAAAGTTTGATTGTTTATTGTTGAATGCCTTCTTTTAGAAATTGTCCAGGCTTTAAAAATGTAAAATAATCATTTCTAAAAATAATATTTCAGGATTCTGCAACGTATTTAATGTTTTCACAGAAAACTATAAACAATTATCTTTAGAACAATTGTTTCAAATCCACAAAATGGATTATATTTAATTGTTGGAAGTATTTTTCATGAAAAGAGATATTTTTGGCCATTTCCATTATTGAAAGTAAGTTTTGAAAGTGTATGGTTATTTTTATAACTAGTATATTTCCTGATAGTCCTGGTTTTGTAAAGATCCTACTCTCCTACATCTCGAAATACTGACGGGCTTTGTGTAGTTTGTTAAAAGTGGGCTTGAGTGTAAATTATTTATTAATTGACATTATTTTGGCGGATGAGCTCCAGTTGTGCCACAGCTTGACTGCCAAACAATGTTGCCAGCCAAGTCAAATTCATGGCAATGTGTAGTTTTAAATTCTACATGTATTACATTAGTTACACCTTTTAACAAATTCAATCAAAGTAACAATGTAACATTAAGCAATTTAAGAGACAACCATTCTTCTCCTCATTAGCAACAATGTAAAGTAGAGGTGAATGGTGTTACATAACATTTTGGAGTAAAGCCTTACCTGGAACTTTGTAAGTTTCTTCATTAAATTATAGACTTGTAGTTGTTAATGAAATGTAGTAAATGAAGCAGAAATTAAAGTTTTGAGGAAGCTGCCTTGTGGCAGTGAAATAGTGAAGTGTTTATACTTAATTTATGCTTCATTTCCTACAATTGCATGCTGTTTATTAAGGGATTTATTATAACTAAGGCTCTGATGTTTATTACCTTAAAAATTCGCTAAATATGCCCTTAAAAATACCAACATATGTCCTAAAAACTAACAAATATACACTTAAAATGTTTTGTTATTGACAATGGATTTTATTAAAAATATGCCTAAAATCAAGGAAGTAACTTGCAGTAAAATAAATTAGCCGACAAATCTTTTAACTATGCATTAAAAAGAATTATCAATATAAATATTCAATTTCACCTTATTTAACTCCCTAACTTGTGGCATTTTTAAAATGTGGACAGATAGAATTTACACTGAACTGATTTAGTATCGCACTGACTGAGTAGGTCACAAGACTAAAACTAATTCACAGAAACATTCTATATATAATCATTAAGAAATTTTAATTGAAATATGACTTTATGCCCCCAAAATTGTGGAAATATGACTTAAAATTGAAAACTACCCAAAATATGCACTTAAATGCAAAATAAAAGTGTGTATTTGGAGTCAGAGTAGCATAAAAAAAATGTATAATTCACTAAGCATTAAATTTGAGGTGAAACTAAAAATAAGATACATGATAAATATTCGAGCCCTAATTATAACATTGATACATTTTTTTACATATTATGTAATGTCTAGCACAACAATGTTTCATGTTAAATAAAATGTTCCAGGCAATGCTTTAACATGGGTTATTTTCACAAAGCTCATCTTTCCAAACATGTTAACATTTAAAGTTTAAATCCTTGTATGATATTATTTTCTCGTGTCTCTTGCAGATTTAGATAAGTTTATATTTCACTAAACATGCTTACTACAACCATTTAAAAAATATGGTTATTGTACCACTAGACATCAAGGCTGAACAAATTTGATCCACACATGACCTAAGTGACTGATTTCACCATAGGTGTGCGCGGAGTGAGGCTAATAGGGGTGCAGGCATGAAGACAAGGAGGGGGTCAAAGCACCCCCTCACCTACCCCCTTCCTGAGAATATATTTGAATTTTTTTAAAAATAATATCAAAATTAAAAACAAGAAAGAATTAATGTTTTATTTTACAAGATTATAATTTGTAAAACAAACAATATAAATTACAATGTCCCTTCTTGGAAGCAGTTATAAAAAAATATTTGGTACTTTGTTCTCTTGTAACTACAACTTTTTTTTTTTAATCTTGTGGGGGTGCGATGGTTCTCATAGCAACAATGCCACCCACGCTGTGCATGCCTATGGCTTTCACTAATCTCAGCTATTTGATGTACATAATGTAACTGGATGTTATTTTTTTTACCGTTGAGCCATTAAAGCTGGTCATTAAAATCAAGTAGTCTTTGTGTGTATAGTTGTCATTATTTTGAGGCAAACACTTGACCTGAGACGGTGGGATATGGTTGATATGATTACTCAAAATTTGAGCTCTAAACTTTGTGATCAAAATTGAAAGTGAACCACTTTGTCTTCCTATTGGCCACAAAATCTCAAGTTTCCCGATCAATCTTGCCGGGTTACCTCGGCACAGACACAAGACAACTTTTGCCATGCTTGCAAACCTTTTACAAAATGGTCCACATCAAACAGCAAAAAAATGGATTCACAATTTGTATGAAACCGAGATAAAAAGAACAAACATCAAAAATGCATGAAAAGCGTTAATTTTGAATTAATACTCATGAATAGATTTTAATGGAGTTGTTTAATTCATTAAGGAATCTTTCATTAATAACACTGAAAATGTTCTAAACTATTTATCAGAGAGCTGAACTTTTTACAAACTGAAAAAATATGTATATCTTATTTGTGATCCAAACAAATTTGGTACTAATCTTCTAATTTCAGTCAATTTTAATACCACAGAATTGAATATTTTTTTTTACTGTGGGAGTTTTGAGAATTTTAAGATTTCACATCCTTATTGCAAATCCATAATTTTAACCCCACCAATAATAACTAGTATTGATATATTTTGGATTAAAAATATACTAAAAAATTGTTAATTATTATTACTAATTCCAATTTTCATTTATTGAGAGCTAAATATTTTCCTCTGTGCAAGTTGGTCATTTGATTAAAAAAGTTTTATCATTGGTTGTTCTAAAGTGTCAAAAGATGATCCTTCGATCCTGTAGAGCACATTTTATTTGAATAGAGTACAAACTGCAGCTGTGTCGAACAAACTGAAGCCATTTTGGAACCTAAAGTTCTTATTTTCTAATAATACTTGTTGTATTATATCAAATTGATACTTTGAATGTTTCACACTCAAATTATTTCATTATTAGTAATCATTTTAGTTAATTTTTTATCACTTTTCTTTTTAAGTGCTCTTGAATATTTTACTATTTCCAAAAACAAGCCATTTACTGTGTAACTTGTAAACTGTTGATTTTATGAGATATATGTTTTGTAAAATATAATTGTCAATGTAATGTGTAATCAAGATCTCATAAAGTTAAATTATCTGTGTTTAATTTTAAGCTGTTGTGTTAATTCTTCTGTAGTTTTTTTTTTTTTTTTTTGCAATTGATGTTGTATGCAATTTTCAATTTTGTGCCAAGTATTTTTGTTGTAAAGTTAATTAATTAGAGACTTTTTTTTATAACTATCAAGCGCCCACAGTGAAAACTGTCCCTTTCCTTCTGATAGTTTTGCTGACGTGTTACGTTGTCGTGCTGGGGTGGTGTGTATGTTCCTTCTTTACACAGGACTGTAAACCAGAATTTGACGAGTTAATGTACAAAGTGTGTTTTGCAATTGTGTCAGAAGACAATCATTGGTCATGCAATGCCGAGGTTTGAGAACAATTGATGACCAAGTTCATAAAACTGTTTGTATAGAACACTTGTTGAAAGTATAAACAATTGTAATTATATGAAGACAAGAAAAGAAAAATTAGTGTCAATTTTATTGAGCTACTGATGTTTCATAGCTACAAAAAATAGTGTTTTTCGTATAAAAATAAACGTAATATACATATATATGTAATTATTATTTTATTGTTAAATTACGTTGTTTATTTTTTTTATTGAAAGAATGAAAGTGTTATAATGTTCCTCATGCTTCAACCTTTATTTGTCATATTTGTATTATTTCTATATCATTTTTGTTATATTTAAAAATTATAATTCAAAAAACAAATATCACTTATGCTGTCAGTGATTGTCATAAATATATTCTTATATCATGAATCTCACAAACAGAACAAAATATTTGTATGACGAAGTTGTGACGGTTGTCCAACACAACAACATTTCAAACAACATTCTTTAACAACCAAAGCTTCTACTTATGTCATTGTCATCAATAAATGTTTGAATTTTTTTTTTTGTTCTGATGTGATATGAAAGTGTATAGTTCATTTTGTTTATTTGTGTTGACTTTTAAAAAAATATTTACGTAATCAGTTGATGGAAAGAATTTATTGCGCTTTGTACTGGATGTTAATTATTTGAAGGCCCTACAATGTTGTTAGTGTGTACTTGACCTGTGTAGTTGTCTCCTCAACATTAATTTTGAACATCACAAAACTTTTCTTAGTGCAATCAATTGTTGGGGAGTTGGCTACACCATTGTGCCCCTTAGCAAAGTGAACTAGTGTGTTGAGTCAACATGACCATTGGCATTGAAAGCAACAGTTTTAAATAAATAATTCCATGATAATGACATTCCTGACTTATTATTTGTTGCATGACCACACTTCCCTTTCCTCTTTTCAAGGCCAATAAACAAACTTTCCGAATATACAGGTGGTATTAGCTTTATTGAACTCAAAATAATGGTGAGTCTTAAAAAGGCAGGCTTTGCAAGTTATGTTGGAATTAAGTTCCATGGTAATCAACAGTCCACCTCTTCTTTCAGGCCCGAGACTATTGCCTCTTGGCAATCAACAGTCCATTCCTTCCTTCAAGGTTGAGATTATAGTCCACTAGCAATCAACAGTCCATTCCTTCTGTCAGGGTTGAGATTATAATCCACTAGCAATCAACAGTCCTTTCCTTCCGTCAAGGTTGAGATTATAGTCCACTAGCAATCAACAGTCCATTCCTTCTGTCAGGGTTGAGATTATAATCCACTAGCAATCAACAGTCCATTCCTTCCGTCAAGGTTGAGATTATAGTCCACTCCTTCCTTCACATCTTAAAATAATGGACTGTTGGCTCTTGTTGGTACGTAGATGTTGACTGCTCTCCAGCTAGATTAAAATGACAGTCGGAAATCATTCCTTGTCCTGCCGGTGATCCAATATGGTGTGTTGTTTCATGAAGTTTGCCAAATAATGGAAATGATTAATTACATTAAAGATGTAGAAGAGGAATAACCAATTTATCTTACAAAGAAATCTCCAGGATTTATTTAATATTAAGGGAATTTAATCTTTGATACTGTTTTAATGGAGGAAACAATGTGTGAAGTGTTGTATCCTCTTGTTGAACACCTGGAAAGACTAGATAGTTGAGGTCTGTCAGTGTTGACTACGAACAAATTATTGATCACCCTCAGCTGTAATCAGTTGAGTTTTGGGCCATATTTTACTTAAACATTTAATTGTTAAAGTAAAATCTATATTTAATGATAGCCTATAGGTCAGGGTGTCTACCATCCGGGAAAACGGGAATAGCCGGGAATTTGAAGTGATCGGGAAAAAAACGGGAATAAGTCGGGAATTTGGTAAATCACAATAAAAATCCGGGAAAATGATATTTTACTCAAAATATGAAATACAATAATCAATAAATTATAATGTATTTTTTTTGTTTGTAGCTGTGTAATATATTTTTAATTCCTAATAAACAATTTTAATTCAAATTTTAAAACTTATAATTATATAAAAAAAAGATTAATTGAAAAATGAGGGTTGGAAGGGGGGGGGGGGGGCGAGTTAGAAGGATTTGACATACTCTTTTTAGTCAGAATTTTAAGAAATGATCAGGGAAAAGGTCGGGGATTTCATTGGTTAAGTTTAGTAGACACTATGAGAGGTCTGTCTACCTTGCCAATAATAGTTGAGTGTTTATAACCAATGAAGTGTAAAAATGTTAAGTTTGGCTGTGCAGTCACTTAAAGAAACTAGTTGCAGTAGAATCCCTACTAATCATCATCATCACCATGACCTGTTTCCAGCCTATGGACGGATATATTTAGTAAAATACCTCCATCTCCCTGTCTTCCACCATTCTTCCTCCTTCACTATCTTCCACTCTCCTCCTCTCACTTGCTATCTGTTCCTCCCATCTCTTCTTTGGTCTCTTCCCTACATACTTCATATCCATTGAGTTTCTTGGAATCCTCTCCCCTTACCATCCTAATTACATGTCCATACCATCTCATCCTAGCTTCCTCTACTACCTTCATTCCTAATCCTATCTCTTCTGGTGACAGCTAGCAAGCTCGTCACAAACTTCATTCCCTTGTCCCCAGCTTTCCTTGTTTCTCTTTTATCCAAAGTCAAGTTTCCGCTGCATACGTTACTATGGGTATGACGTATGATCCCCAACTATCCGACCTAAACAGGACTGTCAGGTGGTCGGATAGCCCAATTCTCGGGTAATACAGAAAATAGGGGATAGGCCGGGGCAAAACAAATTAAAATTAAATGATTTGTTGAATAGATATGAAATAAGGCTTAGTAATAGCTACATAGTATAAATTATGAAATAGATTACAAAACTTTTATTTCATTTATGTAAACAGAACAAAATATTTTATATCAATTAAATGTAACTATTTTATTATATTATTGTATTATGCAAAATGTAAAAGTCACTGTTTAAAAAATGGGTGATTGAAGTTTTGTTTCCCAGTTTACTTCTTTTCTGAATGTGGGGAATGACAGGCCTCCACCGTGGTTCGATTCCACGTTAAACTGTAGGTCCTCCATTTCATCTCACAATCACCCTACCATTACATATTAGCGTAAGTGCGCATAACCCGAACGGGTAGTAAGACGGTGCTAATAATAATAATAATACTTCTTTTCCTTGTGGCAAGGTCATCACTAGTATGTTACATATGTCAGATATAGTGGCTCTATACTGTGTAGTGAAATATTATTAAAATCACACAGTAAAACCTCTTAAAATAGGTTATATCCTTTGAGTTAAGGTGTATTTAAAATAGTTCTAGGTCCAGAATATGGCAAATGAAATTAATCTAGTCCTTTAGCATGAAATCCAGAAAATTAAATCCTCTTCTCTCTCTTTTTTTTCGCTTGGGTTGATTATCGGGTCATTTATGGATATACTTATCTGTCATTTTTATCAAAATATTTGTCAAGTTGATAATTTATACCAAACAGGGGTTAAGAAGACCCACTAGGCCTTCTTTTTAAATAAATGTTTAGCATTTAAAAAAAACTTCTAGTGTTCATAATCATTATAAACACATAAGTGCATGCATAGGTTCTTGTGTTGTCAATATTACGATTTTTTGTTTCTCAACTTGTGAGCTTAATAAAATTACTTCATTCACATTTACCATGTTAATAATTACTTTCTTTCACACATTGTTAATTCATGACAATGTTACAAAAGATAATTAAAACTATAAATAAATAGCCTATAGCAGGGTATATTGCCATGGCCGTCTCTAGTAAAGGCCGAGGCACGCGACATTTGGCAACAGTGCATCAACGTGCTACTGTTGGGAGTACACACTCACCAGTGCCGTTGTAATTATATGCGTAGCACCTCATATTTTGTTGCTGTGTTTTCCTTTGCAGTATTTTAATGTAATTTGTTGCCATGCCGAGCTCTTGTGTTGTTCCTGAATGTAAGAGCAACTATGCTTTAAGAATATGAACAGAAGGATACATCAGATGTTTTAAATTTACAAAAGATAAGGTTAATTATGATCATTGAATACGAGAGATACCGAGACGTGATTTGTAATCAAAAGATAGGTCTGTTGTTTGTATTCAACATTTTTACAGTACTGATTTGATCTCGGTAGAAAAATATACCGATAAAAATGGTAAAGTGTGCGAGTTTCCACTTCAGTAGCTTATTTTATTTAAAGGTGCCGTTCTTAAAATATTTCATAATCTACCATTTTATCTTACAATTGCAAAATCTACTAAATGAAAAAATGCAGACAGAAGGCATAAACTCTAAAGGATTCAGGAGAGCAAAAATATAAATTAGCACTTTAACCAAATCCTAGAAAAAGACTATGAAAGTATTCAGTTTTGATGAACCAGGTTTTCTTAGTATTTGTGGGTGAGATTTAAGTTGGCCTCAAACTTGGATTCTAGCTCTTGTTGCGACTCTTTGAAGAATAAAAATAATTGGGAGGACCAATATTTTAACACATTGAATCAGAGTGGACTTTCTGTCCCACATGATTTCATTTTAAGTATTTGAACCCGCCTCGATGGCGTAGTTGGCTAACACACTTGTGTTGAGCTCGACTGCTGAGGACGGGGAGATCGAGGTTCGAATCTCGGTCGGGTAAACTGGGGGTGATTTTTCCTAAAATGATTTTCCACTCTCCCTCCACGCAAATGTGGGTTCACTTCCTCTAATTCAACCTACCCAATTCCTAATCCATTAGTGTAATTAGTACTTAAAGCGTATAACCCGAATGGGTAGTAAGATGCAGTGCTAAAAATTTTTTTTTTTTAAGTATTGAAAGCATATTTTATGAATAACACAAATGCTAGTATTTTAGAACTACAAATCCAATAACACCTAATCAAGAAACTATTATTTGTGTTTTAAGTAAACCGCAATTCAGAATGATGAAAGTCTGCAAGACGCTCTTGAGTAACTTATGAGTGCTTGAGAGGCAAAAAATGTGTAGATTTTCTTAATAGGGCCATAAACATAATTAGGCCAGGGTCATGTATTTTTAATCAGATAAAATTCACAGAAAACTGGAAAATATTTTGTTTGCTTTATTTTGGGGACCTAATTAACATACTAATTTTTCCCCACTGTGCAAGGTCTGTGTTCACCACAACAAAGGAAATAAAACACTAAAATTACATTTTCTTTCAATATCTCCTTTTAAATTAGTTTAACTCTAAAAAAATGGGTGTGTGTACTTATGTACGCGCGTGAGAAGTTATACTTCTTTGGCATCATTAAAAAATTGAATAGTACCATTAATAGTCGTCAAATCTAAACTAAAAGAATCTTAGATTGATGAATAAGATTTATTGTAGAGAACTAGATATTAGAAATTAATAATAAGTATTTAAAATTGAAAATTAATAATTTAATAATATATATGACATAATTTGTACTAAATATTATAAGATTCTTAATTTTAAATATTTATTATTGATTATTTAATATTTTAAAAGTAAATGAATATAATTCAAAAATTGAATTTAAGTTTATTCATTTTTTAAATATTTATTATTTTCTTAATTTAATATTCACTTTTATTTTTATCAAAAAGTTTTCATTAAATTTGTTCATTTATTTTTATAAATATTTTTTATTTATTCAATTTAATAATAAATATTAAAAATTAATATTTTAATTTGATGTTCGATTTAAATTTTTATTACAAATTTTTTATTAAATGTTTTATTAATTTTATTTCTTTATTTTGTAAATATTAAATAACCAATAATAAATATTTAACAATAATAATTTAATAATATTTAGTATTAATTATGTTAAATAATAATTTATATCAATAAATAATACATACGGATAGTTAACCTCAATTATATTGGAGCACTTGAAAAAGTCTATAAGCACAATTTTTTTCACTAATATTTACGAATAGTAAATAATATTAATCAAAATATTCAATTTAAATCACTACTAAATATAATTTATTAGCACATATATAATTCGCACTTGTATGAAACTAAAACATGTGTTGTGAATGAAGAAACTAGAAACATGTGGATAAATATTATATATATGAAAACAGTGATCAGAGGCGACGAGCATACCATAGAGAAAGGAATAACATAGTATACATTTCTCTATGAGCGTACCAACATGCGCGACTAACAGAGGTTCTATTTCTATTTTGTTGGTAGCTTTTTTTTTTTTCGAGACTTAATGAGCGGTTTAGCTTCACCCTGTTACTTTTGTGTTACAGTGATGCGCGCGCATCTTAAAATTTCACTCTCATCATTTTTCATAACGCGCCTAAAGAAGTATAACTTCAAAAAAAAGTCATTACCATGATTAAAAAGAATACAATTTTCTATAAAAATGTTCCTAAGCATATTTATTGTGTGAGTGATAGTTTCAAAGTTATAGCCATAGCCAGGACAATTCACCACAAGAATGAAAAAACCTAAAATTATTTTCTTTTAATATCTCCTATTAAGTTAGTTTAACAGTAAAAATAGTTATAACCATAATTAAATAGAATTAAATGTTGTATGAAATTGTTCATTAGCATATTTATCATGTGATGGATAGTTTCTAAATTATAGTCATAGGGAGTGTAGCATTTATTGCAACCACACTGAATTATTGTTTTATGTTGACATATCTCACTTCCTAGTTCCTACGTTATTTGATATTTAATTGTAATGTTTGAAAAATAATTAATACATTTTATCACCAAATATTCATGGCTTGGTATGCCAAAAACTAATAAATATGAGTTATATCTATCTAGTTTTTATACTTGTTTCCACATAACCATTAGGTAGAGTATATGGCATGTGTTTTTTAGCCTAATCCACTTCAATTTTTTATTTCATCTTTATTCGTTTGGAAGTTGAGGGTTGACAAATCTCCTCTTTATAAATCCTTTCATTTCCTTGGTCACTCTCGTTTGGATTTGTTTCATTTTCTAACTAAAAGAACCTCGATGTTCTCTTCGGTCATGATGTTGGTGAGTTGAACATCTATTTCTTGGTCATAATCCAAATTCTACTCTTAAGTTTTCAATGTTTGTGCACGATTTGTCCCTGACAATTTATGCGAATGATGGAACATCCTCATAGTCCAACTCTTATAAAGCTGCAAGCTCCTTTAGAGCCTTTAGCACATTTGCAGTATATGGTCTTTAGTAGCCTTTGTGGATACCTGGGTCTTTAGGGTCTGTAATGGGAAGCAGGCCGTACTTTGTGTTCTTCCAACCCCAATCCGTTAGGCTCTTGGGATTTCCATACTATTGCTGAACTTGCTGGTACATTCAGAATGAATGCTGATGTGCAGCTGCCAGAGTAGGAGGCAAAGATGCGAGATTGAATGTAGTCTACTTTTTATTAAAGATATCGCAAATAATTGGAATCTTAGATCGTCTAACGAGTTTTCACTGCTCAGGGCTCTGTAAAGGGCTGCAATAAATTGCTGTCTTGCCGTGTTGATCACATCTTGATGTGCATTTGAATCTTTGAAAATCTGCACGATTTTCTGTAGCTTCTTGTCTATCTTCAATATTTTAAAACATTTTAACTTACTTTGTCTGAAAAATGTGGAAGTTGTGTCGCAGACACAAAATGCTTGTAGAAACAAAATGTGTTCCTTCAATTCTTTGGGAAAGTTGAAGTTGTTGGAGTGAGATGGTGCTAGTGCTGTAAGTAACGCTAACAGATCAATATCTTCACGGACTATAATATCACAATCGTAACTGCATGATATATCAATTATTATTGTGGTATTGATAATCAGGGAATCAGCAACCTAATCAGCTTGTTTAACAACAAAACCCTAATTTTCGAGCTTCTAACATAATATGGAGATGAGGTGGTTTATTCATAGAATTTAATTGGAATTTCTCTTGAGACACAGTTACTGTCACCAACTCCTCGAACAGTACACTAATCATCATATGGCTCTTCAAGTTTTGATAATGCTCTACTGATTTTGTGCGTTTGGCTTCTTCCCATGCATCAACAACTATGATACTCTTTCCTTTATAGTATTACTAACATATTTCACGTACTTTATTAAGATTGAAGAGAACGTCTCTTTTCGATGCCAATACATGATGAATAAATTGGCCGTCTACAATGTGATCTCCACATGAAGGTGAAAACAATTCATACTAAAAAGATTTTCTAGTTTATCACATTCCCAATTCCTCAAAGAGTGAAAGTGAATAAGGAGCCAATTCAAACCAAAAATACTGCTGTGAGTATTTATCTAATTTCTTAGTCAGCCTTTTTTTTTTTCTTTTTTTTTTCAATTTAGTAACATTTTTTTGCCCTGACGCCTGGCCTATATGAAGAACATATTGTAAGAAAAGAAATGATGCTTTAATAGTTTACAAAATTAACAAAATAAATGATCTATTTTTACCAAATTGTTTTGATCCATAGGGACATAACCAAATTCATAGTATTTGTGTAGTAAAAGTTTTGTAGATTTTCTTCAAAGGACCACAAACATTATGAACAGCATATTTTTAACAAGTAAATATTGTAAAAAATATATATATATCACAACAATAAAAGAAAACTAGTCATTTTATATTTTTTGTACATTGTGTAGTTTTATGTTAAAACGTTTAGGTGACAACAATAAAAATAATAATAACTAAAATATAATTCTGAATAAATAAACATTTTATTGATTTAAGTTTAGCTTTTGTAATAATAAGTGTTGTTTCATTACTGAGTAAAGTTTATACATTATTTAAAAATAATTAATTTTTATTATTTTGTGTTACTAATCTATGTTAATTCAGCTCAATAGACCATTGTAATATAAATACATAAACACACAACAATGAATTCATCAAATTGTTTGAAAATAATATAAAGCAATAGCTTATATTTCATGACATATAAAAGACAAACACACTTCATTCTTTTCATTCATTTCTTCTTCCAAATTCTTTACACTTTCACAGCTACACATTGTTTTTAAATTTTTGGAAATATACCCTTTTTAAAATAAAGAGATGTGTAAATATTATTATTATTATTATTATTATTATTATTATTATTATAATTATTATAGTTATAATAATAATAATAATTATCATTATTATTATTATTATTATTATTATTATTATTATTATTATTAGCACCGCGTCTTACTACCGTTCGGGTTATACGCACTTACGCTAATGTGTAATGGTAGGGTGATTGTGAGATGAACTGGAGGACGTACAGTTTAACGTGGAATCCGAACCATGGTGAAGGCCTGGCATTCCACACATTCACAAGTTGTGATTAATACACGTCTTGTCAGAGGTGAAGGAAGGGTTTGGTAATCAGATAAATCTGTGCCGGGCCGAGGATTGAACCCCGGCCGCCAGCATAGAAGTCTGACACCTTTCCATATGGGACTACATGATTGAACTATCGCTACTACCAGGGGTAACCCAAGGGCTTAGTACGCCCTAGGCGAAACCTAAAATTGGTGCCAAAGTCATATTCTATACCATCTGTAAGCCTACCTACCAACAAGCTTACCTATTACCACCCGGTCCAGATTAAGGCATGTGTCAAGTTATATAATAAAGCTATTAATATTGAAGAATTCACTAAATGTAATGTGAGAAAAACAATAAAAAAGTTTTCAATAATATAATACTTTTTACTATACTAATACTATTCCTATTTTATCTGCAGACAGCGGATTAGCATAAAATCCAATTACACTGAAATAGTCTATAATTATATATGTCCAGTATTATTATATTACTTGCTATTAATTTACAGTACTATAAATCCACTGAGTATAATGTACTGTATAATTTAATAGTTACTATAGTATTAATAGTTAATATGTTGATAAAACTAACGGCACTCACCATGATTGTTAAACATTTGCAAACAACTTTGTCTCTGAATAAAACTATCCATGTATGATATGTACAGTAGCCCCATGGCTTCTTTGGTGCTGACTGACAGCTCACAGCTGACTTCTGACAGTCAACATTTAGTATATACCTAAATTTTGACCGTCAGAAGTGACAGCTGCTAAACATATGTTTTTGCAGAACATATGGTTCGGTGTAGGGATACATAATTTGATCTGGTAGCTTTTCAAAGCTTTTAGCTGTCAGCTGTGAGCTGTCAGTCAGCACCAAAGAAGCCATAGGGCTACTGTATGTAAGATTAACAATCATTCATTGGGGAACTAACTTCTAAGGGCCCCAAGTTCTACTTGGCACAGGGCCCACAAAAGTGTTAAGCCCGCCACACATTGGAGGCAGGGCAGGCGCAGCAGAGGGGGAGGTGAGGAAGAAGAATATTTGTAATACACGTGTTCTTGTGGGTTATCACACATTGGACAGAGTGCAGGTGCAGTGTAGGGATAACTCTTTCAAACCTCTCTCTGGTTGTAGTAGGAGTACAGTTTTCTTGTGTCCTCTGTGCCTCTGAAAGATGAGCTGTGGGAAAAGGTTGCTATTGAACTGAATTACTCGAGCGGTAAGTGTAATATTCTATATTTTTGTAGTTAGTGAAATTTATCTACTGTAGTTTGTATAATAAATTATAAGAATTAGATTTTACTAAACACTGCGCATAAAGTAAATCATAATTTTTGTCTTTTTTCCCGTTTTTTACTAAGAGAGTAAAGTAGAATTAAATTATTTAATTTTGAGTCTGATTTGGAATCCAAATCTGTCAGAAGTTCATCTAATTCATACGCCATATCATGTCTTGTACCACTGGGTGAAAGCTCTCTGACTCGCTTGAAATCTGTGGTGCCTTGCAGAAACCTCTTCCTATGCTATACCTGCCCTCTACCAGGAATGTGTTCAATGTGTGGTGCCTTGCAAAAACCTCTTCCTGTGCTATACCTGCCCTCTGCCAGGACTGTGTTCAATGTGTGATGCCTTGCAGAAACCTCTTCCTGTGCTATACCTGCCCTCTACCAGGACTGTGTTCAATGTGCGGTCCCTTGCGGAAACCTCTTCCTGTGCTATACCTGCCCTCTGCCAGGACTGTGTTCAATGTGTGGTGCCTTGCAGAAACCTCTTCCTGTGCTATACCTGCCCTCTACCAGGACTGTGTTCAATGTGTGGTGCCTTGCAGAAACCTCTTCCTGTGCTATCCCTGCCCTCTGCCAGGACTGTGTTCAATGTGTGATTCCTTGCAGAAACCTCTTCCTGTGCTATCCCTGCCCTCTGCCAGGACTGTGTTCAATGTGTTGTGCCTTGCAGAAACCTCTTCCTGTGCTATCCCTGCCTTCTGCCAGGACTGTGTTCAATGTGTGGTGCCTTGCAGAAACCTCTTCCTGTGCTATCCCTGCCCTCTGCCAGGACTGTGTTCAATGTGTGGTGCCTTGCAGAAACCTCTTCCTGTGCTATACCTGCCCTCTAACAGGACTGTGTTCAATGTGCGGTACCTTGCGGAAACCTCTTCCTGTGCTATACCTGCCCTCTAACAGGACTGTGTTCAATCTGCGGGGACTTGCAGAAACCTCTTCCTGTGCTATCCCTGCCCTTTGCCAGGACTGTGTTCAATTTGCGGGGACTTGCAGAAACCTCTTCCTGTGCTATCCCTGCCCTCTGCCAGGACTGTGTTCAATGTGTGGTGCCTTGCAGAAACCTCTTCCTGTGCTATCCCTGCCCTCTGCCAGGACTGTGTTCAATGTGTGGTGCCTTTTAGAAACCTCTTCCTGTGCTATACCTGCCTCAACCAGGACTGTGTTCAATGTGCTGTACCTTGCGGAAACCTCTTCCTGTGCTATACCTGAACTCTGCCAGGACTGTTTTCAATGTGTGGTGCCTTGCAGAAACCTCTTCCTGTGCTATGCCTGCCCTCTGCCAGGACTGTGTTCTTTGTGCGGTCCCTTGCAGAAACCTCTTCCTGTGCTATCCCTGCCCTCTCTTAGGACTGTGTTCAATGTGTGATGCCTTGCAGAAACCTCTTCCTGTGCTATCCCTGCCCTCTGCCAGGACTGTGTTCAATGTGCGGTCCCTTGCGGAAACCTCTTCCTGTGCTATACCTGCCCTCTGCCAGGACTGTGTTCAATGTGTGGTGCCTTGCGGAAACCTCTTCCTGTGCTATCCCTGCCCTCTACTAGGACAGTGTTCAATGTGTGATGCCTTGCAGAAACCTCTTCCTGTGCTATCCCTGCCCTCTACCAGGACTGTTTTCAATGTGCAGTCCCTTGCGGAAACCTTTTCCTGTGCTATGCCTGCCCTCTACCAGGACTGTGTTCAATGTGCGGTCCCTTGCGGAAACCTCTTCCTGTGCTATCCCTGCCCGCTGCCAAGACTGTGTTCAATCTGCGGTGACTTGCAGAAACCTCTTCCTGTGCTATCCCTGCCCTCTGCCAGGACTGTGTTCAATCTGCGGTCCCTTGCAGAAACCTCTTCCTGTGCTATCCCTGCCCGCTGCCAAGAATGTGTTCAATCTGCGGTGACTTGCAGAAACCTCTTCCTGTGCTATCCCTGCCCTCTGCCAGGACTGTGTTCAATCTGCGGTGACTTGCAGAAACCTCTTCCTGCGTTACCTGCCCTCTGCCAGGACTGTGTTCAATGTGTGGTGCCTTGCAGAAACCTCTTCCTGTGCTATCCCTGCCCTCTGCCAGGACTGTGTTCAATGTGTGGTGCCTTGCAGAAACCTCTTCCTGTGCTATACCTGCCCTCTGCCAGGACTGTGTTCAATGTTGGTGCCTTGCAGAAACCTCTTCCTGTGCTATACCTGCCTCTGCCAGGACTGTGTTCAATTTGGATGCTTGCAGAAACCTCTTCCTGTGCTATACCTGCCCTCTGCCAGGACTGTGTTCAATGTGTGGTGCCTTGCAGAAACCTCTTCCTGTGCTATACCTGCCCTCTGCCAGGACTGTGTTCAATGTGTGGTGCCTTGCAGAAACCTCTTCCTGTGCTATACCTGCCCTAGCCAGGACTGTGTTCAATTGTGGTGCTTGCAGAAACCTCTTCCTGTGCTATACCTGCCCTCTGCCAGGACTTTGTTCAATGTTTGATGCCTTGCAGAAACCTCTTCCTGTGCTATCCTGCCCTCTCCAGGACTGTGTTCAATTGTGTGAGCTTGCAGAAACCTCTTCCTGTGCTATACCTGCCCCTGCCAGGACTGTGTTCAATGTGTGGTGCCTTGCAGAAACCTCTTCCTGTGCTATCCTGCCCTCTGCCAGGACTGTTGTTTCAATCGTGTCTGGGATTGTCATTGGCTGAAAACCTCTTCCTGTGCTATCCTGCCCTCTGCCAGGACTTTGTTCAATGTGTTGATGCCTTGCAGAAACCTCTTCCTGTGCTATCCTGCCCTCTGCCAGGACTGTGTTCAATGTGTGATGCCTTGCAGAAACCTCTTCCTGTGCTATACCTGCCCTCACCAGGACTGTGTTCAATGTGTGGTGCCTTGCAGAAACCTCTTCCTGTGCTATACCATGCCCTCTGCCAGGACTGTGTTCAATGTGTGTGCCTTGCAGAAACTTCTTCCTGTGCTATCTGCCCTCTCCAGGACTGTGTTCAATTGTGTGCTTGCAGAAACCTCTTCCTGTTGCAGAAACCTCTTCCTGTGCTATACCTGCCCTCTGCCAGGACTGTGTTCAATGTGCGATCCTTGCAGAAACCTCTTCCTGTGCTATCCTGCCCTCTGCCAGGGACTGTGTTCAATCTGCGGTGCCCTTGCGAGAAACCTCTTCCTGTGCTATCCCTGCCCCTGCCAGGACTTTGTTCAATGTTTGATGCCTTGCAGAAACTCTTCCTGTGCTATCCTGCCCTCTCCAGGACTGTGTTCAATGTGTGGTGCCTTGCAGAAACCTCTTCCTGTGCTATCCTGCCCTCTGCCAGGATGTGTTCAATGTGTGTGCCTTGCAGAAACCTCTTCCTGTGCTATACCTGCCCTCTGCCAGGACTGTGTTCAATGTGGGTGCCTTGCAGAAACCTCTTCCTGTGCTATCCCTGCCCTCTGCCAGGACTTGTTCAATGTTTGTGCCTTGCAGAAACCTCTTCCTGTGCTATCCTGCCCTCTGCCAGGACTGTGTTCAATGTGCTGGTCCTTGCAGAAACCTCTTCCTGTGCTATCCCTGCCCTCTGCCAGGACTGTGTTCAATGTGTGGTGCCTTGCAGAAACCTCTTCCTGTGCTATCCTGCCCTCTCCAGGACTGTGTTCAATGTGTGGTGCCTTGCAGAAACCTCTTCCTGTGCTATATCCTGCCCTCTGCCAGGACTGTGTTCAATGTTTGGATGCCTTGCAGAAACCTCTTCCTGTGCTATCCCTGCCCTCTGCCAGGACTGTGTTCAATGTGTGGTGCCTTGCAGAAACCTCTTCCTGTGCTATACCTGCCCTCTGCCAGGACTGTGTTCAATCTGCGGTGCCTTGCAGAAACCTCTTCCTGTGCTATCCTGCCCTCTCCAGGACTGTGTTCAATTGTGGTGCCTTGCAGAAACCTCTTCCTGTGCTATCCCTGCCCTCTGCCAGGACTGTGTTCAATCTGCGGTCCCTTGCAGAAACCTCTTCCTGTGCTATCCTGCCCTCTGCCAGGACTGTTGTTCAATGTTGTGTGCCTTGCAGAAACCTCTTCCTGTGCTATACCTGCCCTCTGCCAGGACTGTGTTCAATGTGTGGTGCCTTGCAGAAACCTCTTCCTGTGCTATACCTGCCCTCTGCCAGGACTGTGTTCAATGTGTGGTGCCTTGCAGAAACCTCTTCCTGTGCTATCCCTGCCCTCTACTAGGACTGTGTTCAATGTTTGATGCCTTGCAGAAATCTCTTCCTGTGCTATACCTGCCCTCTGCCAGGACTGTGTTCAATGTGTGGTGCCTTGCAGAAACCTCTTCCTGTGCTATCCCTGCCCTCTTCCAGGACTGTGTTCAATCTGCGGTGCCTTGCAGAAACCTCTTCCTGTGCTATCCCTGCCCTCTGCCAGGACTGTGTTCAATCTGCGGTCCCTTGCAGAAACCTCTTCCTGTGCTATACCTGCCCTCTACCAGGACTGTGTTCAATCTGCGGTCCCTTGCGGAAACCTCTTCCTGTGCTATCCCTGCCCTCTACCAGGACTGTGTTCAATGTGTGGTGCCTTGCAGAAACCTCTTCCTGTGCTATACCTGCCCTCTGCCAGGACTGTGTTCAATCTGCGGTCCCTTGCAGAAATCTCTTCCTGTGCTATACCTGCCCTCTACCAGGACTGTGTTCAATGTGTGGTGCCTTGCAGAAACCTCTTCCTGTGCTATACCTGCCCTCTGCCAGGACTGTGTTCAATGTGTGGTCCCTTGCAGAAACCTCTTCCTTTGCTATCCCTGCCCTCTGCCAGGACTGTGTTCAATCTGCGGTCCCCTGCAGAAATCTCTTCCTGTGCTATACCTGCCCTCTACCAGGACTGTGTTCAATGTGTGGTGCCTTGCAGAAAACTCTTCCTGTGCTATACCTGCCCTCTGCCAGGACTGTGTTCAATCTGCGGTGCCTTGCAGAAACCTCTTCCTGTGCTATCCCTGCCCTCTGCCAGGACTGTGTTCAATCTGCGGTGCCTTGCAGAAACCTCTTCCTGTGCTATCCCTGCCCTCTGCCAGGACTGTGTTCAATCTGCGGTCCCTTGCGGAAACCTCTTCCTGTGCTATACCTGCCCTCTACCAGGACTGTGTTCAATGTGTGGTGCCTTGCAGAAAACTCTTCCTGTGCTATACCTGCCCTCTGCCAGGAATGTGTTCAATGTGTGGTCCCTTGCAGAAACCTCTTCCTGTGCTATCCCTGCCCTCTGCCAGGACTGTGTTCAATCTGCGGTCCCTTGCGGAAACCTCTTCCTGTGCTATACCTGCCCTCTACCAGGACTGTGTTCAATGTGTGGTCCCTTGCAGAAACCTCTTCCTGTGCTATCCCTGCCCTCTTCCAGGACTGTGTTCAATCTGCGGTGCCTTGCAGAAACCTCTTCCTGTGCTATTCCTGCCCTCTTCCAGGACTGTGTTCAATCTGCGGTGCCTTGCAGAAACCTCTTCCTGTGCTATCCCTGCCCTCTGCCAGGACTGTGTTCAATGTGTGGTGCCTTGCAGAAAACTCTTCCTGTGCTATACCTGCCCTCTGCCAGGAATGTGTTCAATGTGTGGTCCCTTGCAGAAACCTCTTCCTGTGCTATCCCTGCCCTCTGCCAGGACTGTGTTCAATGTGTGGTGCCTTGCAGAAACCTCTTCCTGTGCTATCCCTGCCCTCTGCCAGGACTGTGTTCAATGTGTGGTGCCTTGCAGAAAACTCTTCCTGTGCTATACCTGCCCTCTGCCAGGAATGTGTTCAATGTGTGGTCCCTTGCAGAAACCTCTTCCTGTGCTATCCCTGCCCTCTGCCAGGACTGTGTTCAATGTGTGGTGCCTTGCAGAAAACTCTTCCTGTGCTATACCTGCCCTCTGCAGGACTGTGTTCAATGTGTGGTCCCTTGCGGAAACCTCTTCCTGTGCTATACCTGCCCTCTACCAGGACTGTGTTCAATGTGTGGTGCCTTGCAGAAAACTCTTCCTGTGCTATACCTGCCCTCTGCCAGGACTGTGTTCAATCTGCGGTGACTTGCAGAAACCTCTTCCTGTGCTATCCTGCCTCTGCCAGGACTGTGTTCAATCTGCGGTGCCTTGCAGAAACCTCTTCCTGTGCTATCCCTGCCTCTGCCAGGACTGTGTTCAATCTGCGGTCCCTTGCGGAAAACCTCTTCCTGTGCTATACCTGCCCTCTACCAGGACTGTGTTCAATGTGTGGTCCTTGCAGAAACCTCTTCCTGTGCTATCCTGCCCTTCCAGGACTGTGTTCAGTCTGCGGTGCCTTGCGGGAAACCTCTTCCTGTGCTATTCCTGCCCTCTTCCAGGACTGTGTTCAATTGCTGGTGCCTTGCAGAAAACTCTTCCTGTGCTATCCCTGCCCTCTGCCAGGACTGTGTTCAATCTGCGGTGCCTTGCAGAAAACCTCTTCCTGTGCTATCCCTGCCCTCTTCCAGGACTGTGTTCAATCTGCGGTGCCTTGCGGAAACCTCTTCCTGTGCTATACCTGCCCTCTACCAGGACTGTGTTCAATCTGCGGTGCCTTGCAGAAACCTCTTCCTGTGCTTACCTGCCCTCACCAGGACTGTGTTCAATGTGTGGTGCCTTGCAGAAACCTCTTCCTGTGATATCCATGCCCTCTAGCCAGGACTTTGTTCAATGTTTGGTGCCTTGCAGAAACCTTCTTCCTGTGCTATCCCTGCCTCTCTCCAGGACTGTGTTCAATGTGTGGTGCCTTGCAGAAACCTCTTCCTGTGCTATGCCTGCCCTCTACCAGGACTGTGTTCAATGTTTGTGCCTTGCAGAAACCTCTTCCTGTGCTATACCTGCCCTCTGCCAGGACTGTGTTCAATGTGCGATCCTTTGCAGAAACCTCTTCCTGTGCTATCCCTGCCCTCTGCCAGGACTGTGTTCAATCTGCGGTGCCTTGCGGAAACCTCTTCCTGTGCTATCCCTGCCCCTGCCAGGACTTTTGTTCAATGTTTGTGCCTTGCAGAAACCTCTTCCTGTGCTATCCCTGCCCTCTGCCAGGACTGTGTTCAATGTGTGGTGCCTTGCAGAAACCTCTTCCTGTGCTATCCCTGCCCTCTGCCAGGACATGTGTTCAAGTGTGGTGCCTTGCAGAAACCTCTTCCTGTGCTATACCTGCCCTCTGCCAGGACTGTGTTCAATTGTGGTGCCTTGCAGAAACCTCTTCCTGTGCTATCCCTGCCCTCTGCCAGGACTGTTGTTCAATGTGTGATGCCTTGCAGAAACTTCTTCCTGTGCTATACCTGCCCTCTGCCAGGACTGTGTTCAATCTGCGGTCCCTTGCGGAAACCTCTTCCTGTGCTATACCTGCCCTCTACCAGGACTGTTTCAATGTGTGGTGCCTTGCAGAAACCTCTTCCTGTGCTATCCTGCCCTCTTCCAGGACTGTGTTCAATCTGCGGTGCCTTGCAGAAACCTCTTCCTGTGCTATTCCTGCCCTCTTCCAGGACTGTGTTCAATCTGCGTTGCCTTGCAGAAACCTCTTCCTGTGCTATCCCTGCCCTCTGCCAGGACTGTGTTCAATTGCGGTGCCTTGCAGAAACCTCTTCCTGTGCTATCCTGCCCTCTGCCAGGACTGTGTTCAATCTGCGGTGCCTTGCAGAAACCTCTTCCTGTGCTATCCTGCCCTCTGCCAGGACTGTGTTCAATCTGCGGTGCCTTGCAGAAACTTTTCCTGTGCTATCCCTGCCCTCTGCCAGGACTGTGTTCAATCTGCGGTCCTTGCAGAAACCTCTTCCTGTGCTATACCTGCCTCTACCAGGACTGTGTTCAATCTGCGGTCCCTTGCGGAAACCTCTTCCTGTGCTATCCCTGCCCTCTACCAGGACTGTGTTCAATGTGTGGTGCCTTGCAGAAACCTCTTCCTGTGCTATACCTTCCCTCTGCCAGGACTGTGTTCAATCTGCGGTCCCTTGCAGAAATCTCTTCCTGTGCTATACCTGCCCTCTACCAGGACTGTGTTCAATGTGTGGTGCCTTGCAGAAACCTCTTACTGTGCTATACCTGCCCTCTGCCAGGACTGTGTTCAATGTGTGGTCCCTTGCAGAAACCTCTTCCTTTGCTATCCTGCCTCTGCCAGGACTGTGTTCAATCTGCGGTCCCCTGAAGAAATCTCTTCCTGTGCTATACCTGCCCTCTACCAGGACTGTGTTCAATGTGTGGTGCCTTGCAGAAAAACTCTTCCTGTGCTATACCTGCCCTCTGCCAGGACTGTGTTCAATCTGCGGTGCCTTGCAGAAACCTTTTCCTGTGCTATCCCTGCCCTCTGCCAGGACTGTGTTCAATCTGCGGTGCCTTGCAGAAACCTCTTCCTGTGCTATCCCTGCCCTCTGCCAGGACTGTGTTCAATCTGCGGTCCCTTGCGGAAACCTCTTCCTGTGCTATACCTGCCCTCTACCAGGACTGTGTTCAATGTGTGGTGCCTTGCAGAAAACTCTTCCTGTGCTATACCTGCCCTCTGCCAGGAATGTGTTCAATGTGTGGTCCCTTGCAGAAACCTCTTCCTGTGCTATCCCTGCCCTCTGCCAGGACTGTGTTCAATCTGCGGTCCCTTGCGGAAACCTCTTCCTGTGCTATACCTGCCCTCTACCAGGACTGTGTTCAATGTGTGGTCCCTTGCAGAAACCTCTTCCTGTGCTATCCCTGCCCTCTTCCAGGACTGTGTTCAATCTGCGGTGCCTTGCAGAAACCTCTTCCTGTGCTATTCCTGCCCTCTTCCAGGACTGTGTTCAATCTGCGGTGCCTTGCAGAAACCTCTTCCTGTGCTATCCCTGCCCTCTGCCAGGACTGTGTTCAATGTGTGGTGCCTTGCAGAAAACTCTTCCTGTGCTATACCTGCCCTCTGCCAGGAATGTGTTCAATGTGTGGTCCCTTGCAGAAACCTCTTCCTGTGCTATCCCTGCCCTCTGCCAGGACTGTGTTCAATGTGTGGTGCCTTGCAGAAACCTCTTCCTGTGCTATCCCTGCCCTCTGCCAGGACTGTGTTCAATGTGTGGTGCCTTGCAGAAAACTCTTCCTGTGCTATACCTGCCCTCTGCCAGGAATGTGTTCAATGTGTGGTCCCTTGCAGAAACCTCTTCCTGTGCTATCCCTGCCCTCTGCCAGGACTGTGTTCAATGTGTGGTGCCTTGCAGAAAACTCTTCCTGTGCTATACCTGCCCTCTGCCAGGAATGTGTTCAATCTGCGGTCCCTTGCGGAAACCTCTTCCTGTGCTATACCTGCCCTCTACCAGGACTGTGTTCAATGTGTGGTGCCTTGCAGAAAACTCTTCCTGTGCTATACCTGCCCTCTGCCAGGAATGTGTTCAATGTGTGGTCCCTTGCAGAATCCTCTTCATGTGCTATCCCTGCCCTCTGCCAGGACTGTGTTCAATGTGTGGTCCCTTGCGGAAACCTCTTCCTGCGTTACCTGCCCGCTGCCAGGACTGTGTTCAATCTGCGGTGACTTGCAGAAACCTCTTCCTGCGTTACCTGCCCACTGCCAGGACTGTGTTCAATGTGTGGTCCCTTGCAGAAAACCTCTTCCTGTGCTATCCCTGCCCTCTGCCAGGACTGTGTTCAATCTGCGGTGACTTGCAGAAACCTCTTCCTGTGCTATACCTGAACTCTGCCAGGACTGTGTTCAATGTGTGGTCCCTTGCGGAAACCTCTTCCTGTGCTATACCTGCCCTCTACCAGGACTGTGTTCAATGTTGTGGTCCCTTGCAGAAACCTCTTCCTGTGCTATACCTGCCCTCCACCAGGACTGTATTCAATCTGCGGTGCCTTGCAGAAACCTCTTCCTGTGCTATCCCTGCCCTCTGCCAGGACTGTGTTCAATCTGCGGTGCCTTGCAGAAACCTATTCCTGTGCTATCCCTGCCCTCTTCCAGGACTGTGTTCAATCTGCGGTGCCTTGCAGAAACCTCTTCCTGTGCTATTCCTGCCCTCTTCCAGGACTGTGTTCAATCTGCGGTGCCTTGCAGAAACCTCTTCCTGTGCTATCCCTGCCCTCTGCCAGGACTGTGTTCAATGTGTGGTGCCTTGCAGAAAACTCTTCCTGTGCTATACCTGCCCTCTGCCAGGAATGTGTTCAATGTGTGGTCCCTTGCAGAAACCTCTTCCTGTGCTATCCCTGCCCTCTGCCAGGACTGTGTTCAATCTGCGGTGCCTTGCAGAAACCTCTTCCTGTGCTATCCCTGCCCTCTGCCAGGACTGTGTTCAATCTGCGGTGCCTTGCAGAAACTTCTTCCTGTGCTATCCCTGCCCTCTGCCAGGACTGTGTTCAATCTGCGGTCCCTTGCAGAAACCTCTTCCTGTGCTATACCTGCCTTCTGCCAGGACTGTGTTCAATGTGTGGTGCCTTGCAGAAACCTTTCCTGTGCTATACCTGCCCTCTGCCAGGACTGTGTTCAATGTGTGGTGCCTTGCAGAAACCTCTTCCTGTGCTATACCTGCCCTCTGCCAGGACTGTGTTCAATGTGTGGTGCCTTGCAGAAACCTCTTCCTGTGCTATCCCTGCCCTCTACTAGGACTGTGTTCAATGTTTGATGCCTTGCAGAAATCTCTTCCTGTGCTATTACCTGCCCTCTGCCAGGACTGTGTTCAATGTGTGGTGCCTTGCAGAAACCTCTTTCCTGTGCTATCCCTGCCCTCTTCCAGGACTGTGTTCAATCTGCGGTGCCTTGCAGAAACCTCTTCCTGTGCTATCCCTGCCCTCTCCAGGACTGTGTTCAATCTGCGGTCCCTTGCAGAAACCTCTTCCTGTGCTATACCTGCCCTCTACCAGGACTGTGTTCAATCTGCGGTCCTTGCGGAAACCTCTTCCTGTGCTATCCTGCCCTCTACCAGGGACTGTGTTCAATGTGTGGTGCCTTGCAGAAACCTCTTCCTGTGCTTATACCTCCCTCTGCCAGGACTGTGTTCAATCTGCGGTCCTTGCAGAAACTCTTCCTGTGCTATACCTGCCCTCTACCAGGACTGTGTTCAATGTGTGGTGCCTTGCAGAAACCTCTTCCTGTGCTATACCTGCCCTCTGCCAGGACTGTGTTCAATTGTGTGGTCCCTTGCAGAAACCTCTTCCTTTGCTATCCCTGCCCTCTGCCAGGACTGTGTTCAATCTGCGGTCCCTGAGAAAACTCTTCCTGTGCTATACCTGCCCTCTACCAGGACTGTGTTCAATGTGTGGTGCCTTGCAGAGAAACTCTTCCTGTGCTATACCTGCCCTCTGCCAGGACTGTGTTCAATCTGCGGTGCCTTGCAGAAACCTCTTCCTGTGCTATCCCTGCCCTCTGCCAGGACTGTGTTCAATCTGCGGTGCCTTGCAGAAACCTCTTCCTGTGCTATCCCTGCCCTCTGCCAGGACTGTGTTCAATCTGCGGTCCCTTGCGGAAACCTCTTCCTGTGCTATACCTGCCCTCTACCAGGACTGTGTTCAATGTGTGGTGCCTTGCAGAAAACTCTTCCTGTGCTATACCTGCCCTCTGCCAGGATGTGTTCAATGTGTGGTCCTTGCAGAAACCTCTTCCTGTGCTATCCCTGCCCTCTGCCAGGACTGTGTTCAATCTGCGGTCCCTTGCGGAAACCTCTTCCTGTGCTATACCTGCCCTCTACCAGGACTGTGTTCAATGTGTGGTGCCTTGCAGAGAAACCTCTTCCTGTGCTATCCCTGCCCTCTCCAGGACTGTGTTCAATCTGCGGTGCCTTGCAGAAACCTCTTCCTGTGCTATCCTGCCCTCTTCCAGGACTGTGTTCAATCTGCGGTCCCTTGCGGAAACCTCTTCCTGTGCTATACCTGCCCTCCAGGACTGTGTTCAATGTGTGGTCCTTGCAGAAACCTCTTCCTGTGCTATACCTGCCTCTGCCAGGACTGTGTTCAATGTGTGGTGCCTTGCAGAAACCTCTTCCTGTGCTATATCCTGCCCTCTGCCAGGACTGTGTTCAATGTGTTGTGCCTTGCAGAAACCTCTTCCTGTGCTATCCTGCCTCTCCAGGACTGTGTTCAATGTGGGTGCCTTGCAGAAACCTCTTCCTGTGCTATCCTGCCCTCTGCCAGGACTGTGTTCAATGTGTGTGCCTTGCAGAAACCTCTTCCTGTGCTATACCTGCCCTCTGCCAGGACTGTGTTCAATCTGCGGTCCTTGCAGAAACTCTTCCTGTGCTATCCCTGCCCTCTGCCAGGACTTGTGTTCAATCTGCGGTCCTTGCAGAAACCTCTTCCTGTGCTATCCTGCCTCTGCCAGGACTGTGTTCAATGTGGTCCTTGCAGAAACCTCTTACTGTGCTATACCTGCCCTCTGCCAGGACTGTGTTCAATGTGTGGTCCCTTGCAGAAACCTCTTCCTTTGCTATCCCTGCCCTCTGCCAGGACTGTGTTCAATCTGCGGTCCCCTGAAGAAATCTCTTCCTGTGCTATACCTGCCCTCTACCAGGACTGTGTTCAATGTGTGGTGCCTTGCAGAAAACTCTTCCTGTGCTATACCTGCCCTCTGCCAGGACTGTGTTCAATCTGCGGTGCCTTGCAGAAACCTTTTCCTGTGCTATCCCTGCCCTCTGCCAGGACTGTGTTCAATCTGCGGTGCCTTGCAGAAACCTCTTCCTGTGCTATCCCTGCCCTCTGCCAGGACTGTGTTCAATCTGCGGTCCCTTGCGGAAACCTCTTCCTGTGCTATACCTGCCCTCTACCAGGACTGTGTTCAATGTGTGGTGCCTTGCAGAAAACTCTTCCTGTGCTATACCTGCCCTCTGCCAGGAATGTGTTCAATGTGTGGTCCCTTGCAGAAACCTCTTCCTGTGCTATCCCTGCCCTCTGCCAGGACTGTGTTCAATCTGCGGTCCCTTGCGGAAACCTCTTCCTGTGCTATACCTGCCCTCTACCAGGACTGTGTTCAATGTGTGGTCCCTTGCAGAAACCTCTTCCTGTGCTATCCTGCCCTCTTCCAGGACTGTGTTCAATCTGCGGTGCCTTGCAGAAACCTCTTCCTGTGCTATTCCTGCCCTCTTCCAGGACTGTGTTCAATCTGCGGTGCCTTGCAGAAACCTCTTCCTGTGCTATCCCTGCCCTCTGCCAGGACTGTGTTCAATGTGTGGTGCCTTGCAGAAAACTCTTCCTGTGCTATACCTGCCCTCTGCCAGGAATGTGTTCAATGTGTGGTCCCTTGCAGAAACCTCTTCCTGTGCTATCCCTGCCCTCTGCCAGGACTGTGTTCAATGTGTGGTGCCTTGCAGAAACCTCTTCCTGTGCTATCCCTGCCCTCTGCCAGGACTGTGTTCAATGTGTGGTGCCTTGCAGAAAACTCTTCCTGTGCTATACCTGCCCTCTGCCAGGAATGTGTTCAATGTGTGGTCCCTTGCAGAAACCTCTTCCTGTGCTATCCCTGCCCTCTGCCAGGACTGTGTTCAATGTGTGGTGCCTTGCAGAAAACTCTTCCTGTGCTATACCTGCCCTCTGCCAGGAATGTGTTCAATCTGCGGTCCCTTGCGGAAACCTCTTCCTGTGCTATACCTGCCCTCTACCAGGACTGTGTTCAATGTGTGGTGCCTTGCAGAAAACTCTTCCTGTGCTATACCTGCCCTCTGCCAGGAATGTGTTCAATGTGTGGTCCCTTGCAGAATCCTCTTCATGTGCTATCCCTGCCCTCTGCCAGGACTGTGTTCAATGTGTGGTCCCTTGCGGAAACCTCTTCCTGCGTTACCTGCCCGCTGCCAGGACTGTGTTCAATCTGCGCGGTGACTTGCAGAAACCTCTTCCTGCGTTACCTGCCCACTGCCAGGACTGTGTTCAATGTGTGGTCCCTTGCAGAAACCTCTTCCTGTGCTATCCCTGCCCTCTGCCAGGACTGTGTTCAATCTGCGGTGACTTGCAGAAACCTCTTCCTGTGCTATACCTGAACTCTGCCAGGACTGTGTTCAATGTGTGGTCCCTTGCGGAAACCTCTTCCTGTGCTATACCTGCCCTCTACCAGGACTGTGTTCAATGTGTGGTCCCTTGCAGAAACCTCTTCCTGTGCTATACCTGCCCTCCACCAGGACTGTATTCAATCTGCGGTGCCTTGCAGAAACCTCTTCCTGTGCTATCCCTGCCCTCTGCCAGGACTGTGTTCAATCTGCGGTGCCTTGCAGAAACCTATTCCTGTGCTATACCTGCCCTCTACCAGGACTGTGTTCAATCTGCGGTGCCTTGCAGAAACCTCTTCCTGTGCTATCCCTGCCCTCTGCCTTTGCAGCACCCGCCCTGCGTCCAATGTGCAGCGGGCCTTAATCCTGGCCTGACTCCCATTCATGATTCATGTCTAATATTTCTCTGCCCTTTTTTTATTGTTTTTTTCAGTGTAATAATAACAAAATAGTGTGCATAAAACATGAACAGACACCATGCTAAAAACATTTTTTTTAAAAAGACAATATTTATTGGCCATTACTAAAAATAGAATATTATAATTGTATATAATATAATGCGCGATGAAAAATAGAAATAATAGGGCATTAAAATACTAGAATAAAGATGTTCTTTGCAGCCGAGGTTTTAAGCTGGGAGGTATTTCAATTATGAGTATAACTCGATTTGATATAAACATGGCACTAATATATAGTGTTATAATCAATGGAAGCACTCTTTACTTGTAGAGACAACAATTTGATGCTACCTATGCAAGGCTGGACAAAATATATTGAAAAGTATATAGTGGACAGTGGAGGGTCTTAAAATATAAGGTACCTATGG
This sequence comes from Timema cristinae, assembly GCA_039000515.1. Taxonomy (NCBI): domain Eukaryota; kingdom Metazoa; phylum Arthropoda; class Insecta; order Phasmatodea; family Timematidae; genus Timema; species Timema cristinae. Next base: position 34,448,037 of record JBCFYV010001001.1, on the reverse strand, counting down.
GTAATAAGGCCTAGCTAAGGGAGATTTGAAATAAAATGTAAACTACTGCATCTAATCAATCTTGCATTATCATAGGAACAACTTATAAACTTAAAATGGCAACTTCTACCATAAATGAAAACAAAATTAAACATTTTATAAAAAAATGCAAATAGACCTACTTTGGTAGGGTGATAAGACTTATGACTAAAACATATTTAATCATACGAATTAGAAACTATTTCTGGTACTTGAGCTCAAAAATCAAATAATCATAGTATAATTCACAATGAAATCTTTCAAAAACATGATAATTATGTCTCACCTAACAACCATCAGGGGACTCAAGGACATCAAGATCCCCTGCTGATAAACCAACGACTCCTCATGATACCATTTGCCGCATCCTGTGCACTGTCTCGTATCATCCTCACATCTATGACAATACCATCATCCTGTTTTCATCTGTGAAGTATTAGCATCCTTTATAATGTCAAATTTTACACATTTTTCTTTTTTATTATTCTGGTCAGAAAGGCCTTTCCAGAAAATTGATTTTTGATCTTTAGTAAACCACCCTTAATTTTAGGGCTGGATATCCAATTCAAAAAATCTCTTGGGGGGAAACTCATGAAAACCCCAGATACCAAGTTTTAGACTGATTAGTACAATAATTTTGGCTCTAGCTCGAGGTACAGACAAACGATATTGCGAAAACCACTTTTTTGTTTTAGTAGGTCATGAAACATTGACATTTATCATAATCTCGAGTTTGATTTTTTGGATGATCACAATACTTTCTCTATGAGGTGTTAAGAGAAGGTAAAAAAATGAGGATAAAAAGGCCTGTTGCTCATTTTGATAGGCTTTAATACCCACTGGTCTCCAAATTAAAAGAAAATCATAAAAAATATTTTGATGACAACTAATTCAAACAACAAAAATCATAAAAACGTGAACTAAAAGATATAGCGTACAAATTTACATAGTTTAGAGGTGACCTGGCGGTCTAGGGGTAAGGTGTCGGACTTCTGTGCTGGGGTCCAGGGTACAATCCTCGGTCCCGCTTTCCTCGCTTGAATTTTTCTGCCAGTTAGATGCATCTAGTCTAGTAGTTATTTGAAACGGTCTTCTCCTGCAAATTTTAGACAATATAATGCATCAAGTCATTTGGAGTTTGATTTAAGGCCATTTTTCAGCTTTATATTCGATAATTTCAAGGGTTTTTAAATATATCTACGGGAGGATTTATTCCAGGTAGGGGAGAATTATTTCCAGGAGGGTAGAGACCCCCCACAGTTCCGCCGCTCCTGCTGTCCTCACATACTCTATATTCGGTGTTTGTGGATGAACTGCTCTCAGGTGATTATTAGTCTTCTTTGATGTGTGGTAGTCTACTATCTCTATGTGGAACAATGTTCGTTACTCGCTATGCACAAATATTCGGACATGAAAACCAATTTTTTTCCACACTTGTGTGAGTCATATCGGACATTGGTTAATCATGGACAAATAATACATATATGTGGACTCGGCTTAAGAAGTGTCTGCGTGTATAATTTATCTGTGTTGTATTTTCTTTCTAAAATTTGAACTTTCGTTTTGTTTTTTGTATTCATTTTCTAACTTTCACAGGGGGGGGGGGTCAACTGACCCTTTGAACCCCTACCTCTTAATCCGCACCTGTGCATTTACATAGATTTTTTTTTATCACCATGTCTTACTGACCGTTTGGTTTATAGGCCCACACTTAAATACTGATTAGGTTAATGCATTGGGAATGAGGTAGCCTATATTTCTAGGGAGTGTACCCGCATTTGCTAAAAAGGAGTGGGGAAACCCATTTATGAAAAACCATCCTGAGCACATCCGACCGAGGTTTGGACCCCGATTTCCCTGTCATCGGCAGTCTAGTCTACTGTGAAAGTGGCGCGTTTGGACCATGCGCTACTGAGGCGAGTAAAGTATATTTAATTTCGGTTATGAATAAAACTATATTAATACTAATAATAGCTATCATTGGCCTTTACAAATTATTATTGATGCAAATTGTTCTTAGGTTTAATAAGAAATTAACCAAAAATAGCAGATTTATCGGACGGAGACCTACTTACACTTATTTTATCATGCAGAGTATCCGCATTAAAAAAAAAGTTCATCTAAACAAAAATAAAATAAAGTTTGGCCTTTTTACTTCATATATTTCAATAAATGAATATAAAATCATGTTTTTAAACAGCCCAGTAGCACCAATAGTTTAATATTTCTCTGGGTTGCCTTGTTTTCATGTTTTGGCATTACCACGAGAGTCGTCTTTCTTCCTAATGAGTTGGCCTCTAATAGGACCCTTACATGATCTGTCAGACTGTCAGTAATAATACAGTAGTAATTAATACTGACAGTCTGACTGATCGTGTAGGGGAAGTACTGATGGACTGATGGCCGGACTGACTAATATACTGATGTGATCCTAATTGTCTCATCAGATCAGTCTTGCAAGTGGTGGAAGAGGCTGACGGTAATACTGACAGTAGTACTGATCGTGTGTACGTTCGTCAGTACTTCCTTCAGTCTCAGTAGCAAACATGGACTACACGACTCTTTCTTGTCATCCATGTTGTTGCGCGTTGCATGCAGGAACTGAGACTGATAAAAATAATGACGCGAAGAATGACCATGTACGGTCTCGTAAATACTGATGCGGACTGACAATCTGTCAGTCTGATCGTGTAAGGGCCCTATAAACCTTTCTACAAACATCTCCTGTTTATTACCCTCCCTTAAACTAATCTACGCCTCCCCCCAGCTTTTATTTTCTATACAAATTCACATCTTGAAGATATTAGTGATATAGTCAGTTCAAGTCAAGTGCGAGAGAGATAGTGTCCATCTCTATCTCCTTCACTCTTTACCGGGCCGTTCCGATTCGGACCACAACGAAAGTTCTTCAGTATCTCGAAAAAAAAGTTTGTCATCACTAGCCTGAGATATTTTATCCGTGCTAGCCTGTGCATAGCTTTAAACGTAAGGGCATTGTTCAATTAACCAAACTTCTTGGCATCACCCACTGGGTTTCTGGGTTTCGGTGTTTTCAAGAAACCTGTGGCGCAAATTCAGCACTAAATATTAGCATCGGTTTCAGAATGTGTGCGGTTTGTGATGCCGCCAACCTCACGGACCTCCCTGCATCGGCCAGAAACCATAAATCAAGGCTGTTTAGACACAAGGGCTTCTTCCCCAACGACGAAACCACACTCTGTCGTCAGGACGTCATCTTGGAGGATCCTCTTACATCGAAGAACTATCACGGAGTCACGTGTCTACTTCGGTCACAGTATATATCAACTCAATATGCATGGTTCAGGGATTTAGGTTAGGTGGGGGGGTGTCTCCTCAAACCGGATGAGATCCTGCTCTAATTAGGGCCAAGCAAGCAGAAGAGCGTGGCACACACCTTCAGCGCCTAGCAACAGTTGAGTTATCCGCTGGTCGTGGCAGGTCATGAGGTCAACCGGTTGCATTCTTTTCCGAGCAGAGACACACGCGCTGTTTTCATCGCGCATCCATCAACTACGGAGTTCAAAGCCTCGTTGGTCCGCCCACTCCGTAGCCACAACAACAATCCAGGAAGGATTGCTTAGCGGCGTCCGGCTCCCGCGGCAAGAAAATGGAAAATACGAGTCCGATGTTAGACGGAATGCTGCGTTCTGGAGGAGAAGTAGGGGCAGTGTCGGTCGCAACTAGCTTTCACGTGCCCTGTGTGAGGTTTTATTTTTTGGATTCTTAATTATTTTTGGGGGGTGGGGGGCAGAACAATAATAAAACATATAGGAAATAACAATTGCTTATAAATAATGTTTGTGTAAAAATAAATGAGCAATAATTATTTTAACTACACCTCTTTGGCTTTCATTTCGGCAAATTCACTGATTACTCATCATAATTAATATCTTTACCGAGACTATATTCAATATAAGCTATGGATATATTGGACAATCGTTCTTGTCTGGAAGTCGATCTTAAATAAGTCTTAATTGTTTTAACTTCCTAGAACTTCTCGGACTCGCTCGGTTCACCGACATCTGAACCCGCACGGTAGTCATATTTATTATTATTATTATTATTATTATTATTATTATTATTATTATTATTATTATTATTATTATTATTATTAGAACCGCGTCTTACTACCCGTTCGGGTTATACGCACTTACGCTAATGTGTAATGGTAGGGTGATTGTGAGATGAACTGGAGGACCTACAGTTTAACGTGGAATCCGAACCATGGTGGAGGCCTGGTATTCCACACATTCACAAGTTGTGATTAATACACGTCTTGTCAGAGGTGAAGGAAGGGTTTGGTAATCAGATAAATCTGTGCCGGGCCGAGGATTGAACCCCGGCCGCCAGCATAGAAGTCTGACACCTTACCATATGGGACTACATGATTGAACTATCGCTACTACCAGGGGTAACCCAAGGGCTTAGTACGCCCTAGGCGAAACCTAAAATTGGTGCCAAAGTCATATTCTATACCATCTGTAAGCCTACCTACCAACAAGCTTACCTATTACCACCCGGTCCAGATTAAGGCATGTGTCAAGTTATATAATAAAGCTATTAATATTGAAGAATTCACTAAATGTAATGTGAGAAAAACAATAAAAAAGTTTTCAATAATATAATACTTTTTACTATACTAATACTATTCCTATTTTATCTGCAGACAACGGATTAGCATAAAATCCAATTACACTGAAATAGTCTATAATTATATATGTCCAGTATTATTATATTACTTGCTATTAATTTACAGTACTATAAATCCACTGAGTATAATGTACTGTATAATTTAATAGTTACTATAGTATTAATAGTTAATATGTTGATAAAACTAACGGCACTCACCATGATTGTTAAACATTTGCAAACAACTTTGTCTCTGAATAAAACTATCCATGTATGATATATACAGTAGCCCCATGGCTTCTTTGGTGCTGACTGACAGCTCACAGCTGACTTCTGACAGTCAACATTTAGTATATACCTAAATTTTGACCGTCAGAAGTGACAGCTGCTAAACATATGTTTTTGCAGAACATATGGTTCGGTGTAGGGATACATAATTTGATCTGGTAGCTTTTCAAAGCTTTTAGCTGTCAGCTGTGAGCTGTCAGTCAGCACCAAAGAAGCCATAGGGCTACTGTATGTAAGATTAACAATCATTCATTGGGGAACTAACTTCTAAGGGCCCCAAGTTCTACTTGGCACAGGGCCCACAAAAGTGTTAAGCCCGCCACACATTGGAGGCAGGGCAGGCGCAGCAGAGGGGGAGGTGAGGAAGAAGAATATTTGTAATACACGTGTTCTTGTGGGTTATCACACATTGGACAGAGTGCAGGTGCAGTGTAGGGATAACTCTTTCAAACCTCTCTCTGGTTGTAGTAGGAGTACAGTTTTCTTGTGTCCTCTGTGCCTCTGAAAGATGAGCTGTGGGAAAAGGTTGCTATTGAACTGAATTACTCGAGCGGTAAGTGTAATATTCTATATTTTTGTAGTTAGTGAAATTTATCTACTGTAGTTTGTATAATAAATTATAAGAATTAGATTTTACTAAACACTGCGCATAAAGTAAATCACAATTTTTGTCTTTTTTCCCGTTTTTTACTAAGAGAGTAAAGTAGAATTAAATTATTTAATTTTGAGTCTGACTTGGAATCCAAATCTGTCAGAAGTTAATCTAATTCACACGCCATATCATGTCTTGTACCACTGGGTGAAAGCTCTCTGACTCGCTTCAAATCTGTGGTGCCTTGCAGAAACCTCTTCCTATGCTATACCTGCCCTCTACCAGGAATGTGTTCAATGTGTGGTGCCTTGCAGAAACCTCTTCCTGTGCTATCCCTGCCCCCTGCCAGGACTGTGTTCAATGTGTGGTGCCTTGCAGAAACCTCTTCCTGTGCTATCCCTGCCCTCTGCCAGGACTGTGTTCAATGTGTGGTGCCTTGCAGAAACCTTTCCTGTGCTATCACTGCCCTCTGCCAGGACTGTGTTCTATGTGCGGTCCCTTGCAGAAACCTATTCCTGTGCTATCCCTGCCCCTGCCAGGAATGTGTTCAATGTGTTGTGCCTTTCAGAAACCTCTTCCTGTGCTATCACTGCCCTCTGCCAGGACTGTGTTCAATGTGTGGTGCCTTGCAGAAACCCTCTTCCTGTGCTATCCCTGCCCCCTGCCAGGACTGTGTTCAATGTGTGGTGCCTTGCAGAAACCTCTTCCTGTGCTATCCCTGCCCTCTGCCAGGACTGTGTTCTATGTGCGGTCCCTTGCAGAAACCTATTCCTGTGCTATCCCTGCCCTCTGCCAGGACTGTGTTCTATGTGCGGTCCCTTGCAGAAACCTCTTCCTGTGCTATCCCTGCCCGCTGCCAGGACTGTGTTCAATGTGTGGTGCCTTGCAGAAACCTCTTCCTGTGCTATACCTGCCCTCTACCAGGACTGTGTTCAATGTGCGGTCCCTTGCGGAAACCTCTTCCTGTGCTATACCTGCCCTCTGCCAGGACTGTGTTCAATGTGTGGTGCCTTGCAGAAACCTCTTCCTGTGCTATCCCTGCCCTCTGCCAGGACTGTGTTCTATGTGCGGTCCCTTGCAGAAACCTATTCCTGTGCTATCCCTGCCCTCTGCCAGGACTGTGTTCAATCTGCGGTCTCTTGCAGAAACCTCTTCCTGTGCTATACCTGCCCCCTGCCAGGACTTTGTTCAATGTGTGATGCCTTGCAGAAACCTCTTCCTGTGCTATCCCTGCCCTCTGCCAGGACTGTGTTCAATGTGTGATGCCTTGCAGAAACCTCTTCCTGTGCTATCCCTGCCCTCTGCCAGGACTGTGTTCAATGTGTTGTGCCTTGCAGAAACCTCTTCCTGTGCTATACCTGCCCTCTACCAGGACTGTGTTCAATGTGTGGTGCCTTGCAGAAACCTCTTCCTGTGCTATGCCTGCCCTCTACCAGGACTGTGTTCAATGTGCGGTCCCTTGCGGAAACCTCTTCCTGTGCTATACCTGCCCTCTGCCAGGACTGTGTTCAATGTGTGATGCCGTGCAGAAACCTCTTCCTGTGCTATGCCTGCCCTCTGCCAGGACTGTGTTCAATGTGTGGTGCCTTGCAGAAAACTCTTCCTGTGCTATACCTGCCCTCTGCCAGGAATGTGTTCAATCTGCGGTCCCTTGCGGAAACCTCTTCCTGTGCTATACCTGCCCTCTACCAGGACTGTGTTCAATGTGTGGTGCCTTGCAGAAAACTCTTCCTGTGCTATACCTGCCCTCTGCCAGGAATGTGTTCAATGTGTGGTCCCTTGCAGAAACCTCTTCATGTGCTATCCCTGCCCTCTGCCAGGACTGTGTTCAATGTGTGGTCCCTTGCGGAAACCTCTTCCTGCGTTACCTGCCCGCTGCCAGGACTGTGTTCAATCTGCGGTGACTTGCAGAAACCTCTTCCTGCGTTACCTGCCCACTGCCAGGACTGTGTTCAATGTGTGGTCCCTTGCAGAAACCTCTTCCTGTGCTATCCCTGCCCTCTGCCAGGACTGTGTTCAATCTGCGGTGACTTGCAGAAACCTCTTCCTGTGCTATACCTGAACTCTGCCAGGACTGTGTTCAATGTGTGGTCCCTTGCGGAAACCTCTTCCTGTGCTATACCTGCCCTCTACCAGGACTGTGTTCAATGTGTGGTGCCTTGCAGAAAACTCTTCCTGTGCTATACCTGCCCTCTGCCAGGACTGTGTTCAATCTGCGGTGACTTGCAGAAACCTCTTCCTGTGCTATCCCTGCCCTCTGCCAGGACTGTGTTCAATCTGCGGTGCCTTGCAGAAACCTCTTCCTGTGCTATCCCTGCCCTCTGCCAGGACTGTGTTCAATCTGCGGTCCCTTGCGGAAACCTCTTCCTGTGCTATACCTGCCCTCTACCAGGACTGTGTTCAATGTGTGGTCCCTTGCAGAAACCTCTTCCTGTGCTATCCCTGCCCTCTTTCAGGACTGTGTTCAATCTGCGGTGCCTTGCAGAAACCTCTTCCTGTGCTATTCCTGCCCTCTTCCAGGACTGTGTTCAATCTGCGGTGCCTTGCAGAAACCTCTTCCTGTGCTATCCCTGCCCTCTGCCAGGACTGTGTTCAATCTGCGGTGCCTTGCAGAAACCTCTTCCTGTGCTATCCCTGCCCTCTTCCAGGACTGTGTTCAATCTGCGGTGCCTTGCAGAAACCTCTTCCTGTGCTATACCTGCCCTCTACCAGGACTGTGTTCAATCTGCGGTCCCTTGCAGAAACCTCTTCCTGTGCTATACCTGCCCTCTACCAGGACTGTGTTCAATCTGCGGTCCCTTGCAGAAACCTCTTCCTGTGCTATACCTGCTCTCTACCAGGACTGTGTTCAATGTGTGGTGCCTTGCAGAAACCTCTTCCTGTGCTATACCTGCCCTCCACCAGGACTGTATTCAATCTGCGGTGCCTTGCAGAAACCTCTTCCTGTGCTATCCCTGCCCTCTGCCAGGACTGTGTTCAATCTGCGGTGCCTTGCAGAAACCTATTCCTGTGCTATACCTGCCCTCTACCAGGACTGTGTTCAATCTGCGGTGCCTTGCAGAAACCTCTTCCTGTGCTATCCCTGCCCTCTGCCTTTGCTGCACCCGCCCTGCGTCCAATGTGCAGCGGGCCTTAATCCTGGCCTGACTCCCATTCATGATTCATGTCTAATATTTCTCTGCCCTTTTTTTATTGTTTTTTTCAGTGTAATAATAACAAAATAGTGTGCATAAAACATGAACAGACACCATGCTAAAAACATTTTTTTAAAAAAGACAATATTTATTGGCCATTACTAAAAATAGAATATTATAATTGTATATAATATAATGCGCGATGAAAAATAGAAATAATAGGGCATTAAAATACTAGAATAAAGATGTTCTTTGCAGCCGAGGTTTTAAGCTGGGAGGTATTTCAATTATGAGTATAACTCGATTTGATATAAACATGGCACTAATATATAGTGTTATAATCAATGGAAGCACTCTTTACTTGTAGAGACAACAATTTGATGCTACCTATGCAAGGCTGGACAAAATATATTGAAAAGTATATAGTGGACAGTGGAGGGTCTTAAAATATAAGGTACCTATGGGTAATAAGGCCTAGCCAAGGGAGATTTGAAATAAAATGTAAACTACTGCATCTAATCAATCTTGCATTATCATAGGAACAACTTATAAACTTAAAATGGCAACTTCTACCATAAATGAAAACAAAATTAAACATTTTTATAAAAAATGCAAATAGACCTACTTTGGTACGGTGATAAGACTTATGACTAAAACATATTTAATCATACGAATTAGAAACTATTTCTGGTACTTGAGCTCAAAAATCAAATAATCATAGTATAATTCACAATGAAATCTTTCAAAAACATGACAATTATGTCTCACCTAACAACCATCAGGGGACTCAAGGACATCAAGATCCCCTGCTGATAAACCAACGACTCCTCATGATACCATTTGCCGCATCCTGTGCACTGTCTCGTATCATCCTCACATCTATGACAATACCATCATCCTGTTTTCATCTGTGAAGTATTAGCATCCTTTATAATGTCAAATTTTACACATTTTTCTTTTTTATTATTCTGGTCAGAAAGGCCTTTCCAGAAAATTGATTTTTGATCTTTAGTAAACCACCCTTAATTTTAGGGCTGGATATCCAATTCAAAAAATCTCTTGGGGGGGAAACTCATGAAAACCCCAGATACCAAGTTTTAGACTGATTAGTACAATAATTTTGGCTCTAGCTCGAGGTACAGACAAACGATATTGCGAAAACCACTTTTTTGTTTTAGTAGGTCATGAAACATTGACATTTATCATAATCTCGAGTTTGATTTTTTGGATGATCACAATACTTTCTCTATGAGGTGTTAAGAGAAGGTAAAAAAATGAGGATAAAAAGGCCTGTTGCTCATTTTGATAGGCTTTAATACCCACTGGTCTCCAAATTAAAAGAAAATCATAAAAAATATTTTGATGACAACTAATTCAAACAACAAAAATCATAAAAACGTGAACTAAAAGATATAGCGTACAAATTTACATAGTTTAGAGGTGACCTGGCGGTCTAGGGGTAAGGTGTCGGACTTCTGTGCTGGGGTCCAGGGTACAATCCTCGGTCCCGCTTTCCTCGCTTGAATTTTTCTGCCAGTTAGATGCATCTAGTCTAGTAGTTATTTGAAACGGTCTTCTCCTGCAAATTTTAGACAATATAATGCATCAAGTCATTTGGAGTTTGATTTAAGGCCATTTTTCAGCTTTATATTCGATAATTTCAAGGGTTTTTAAATATATCTACGGGAGGATTTATTCCAGGTAGGGGAGAATTATTTCCAGGAGGGTAGAGACCCCCCACAGTTCCGCCGCTCCTGCTGTCCTCACATACTCTATATTCGGTGTTTGTGGATGAACTGCTCTCAGGTGATTATTAGTCTTCTTTGATGTGTGGTAGTCTACTATCTCTATGTGGAACAATGTTCGTTACTCGCTATGCACAAATATTCGGACATGAAAACCAATTTTTTTCCACACTTGTGTGAGTCATATCGGACATTGGTTAATCATGGACAAATAATACATATATGTGGACTCGGCTTAAGAAGTGTCTGCGTGTATAATTTATCTGTGTTGTATTTTCTTTCTAAAATTTGAACTTTCTTTTTGTTTTTTGTATTCATTTTCTAACTTTCACAGGGGGGGGGGGGTCAACTGACCCTTTGAACCCCTACCTCTTAATCCGCACCTGTGCATTTACATAGATTTTTTTTTATCACCATGTCTTACTGACCGTTTGGTTTATAGGCCCACACTTAAATACTGATTAGGTTAATGCATTGGGAATGAGGTAGCCTATATTTCTAGGGAGTGTACCCGCATTTGCTAAAAGGAGTGGGGAAACCCATTTATGAAAAACCATCCTGAGCACATCCGACCGAGGTTTGGACCCCGATTTCCCTGTCATCGGCAGTCTAGTCTACTGTGAAAGTGGCGCGTTTGGACCATGCGCTACTGAGGCGAGTAAAGTATATTTAATTTCGGTTATGAATAAAACTATATTAATACTAATAATAGCTATCATTGGCCTTTACAAATTATTATTGATGCAAATTGTTCTTAGGTTTAATAAGAAATTAACCAAAAATAGCAGATTTATCGGACGGAGACCTACTTACACTTATTTTATCATGCAGAGTATCCGCATTAAAAAAAAAGTTCATCTAAACAAAAAATAAAATAAAGTTTGGCCTTTTTACTTCATATATTTCAATAAATGAATATAAAATCATGTTTTTAAACAGCCCAGTAGCACCAATAGTTTAATATTTCTCTGGGTTGCCTTGTTTTCATGTTTTGGCATTACCACGAGAGTCGTCTTTCTTCCTAATGAGTTGGCCTCTAATAGGACCCTTACATGATCTGTCAGACTGTCAGTAATAATACAGTAGTAATTAATACTGACAGTCTGACTGATCGTGTAGGGGAAGTACTGATGGACTGATGGCCGGACTGACTAATATACTGATGTGATCCTAATTGTCTCATCAGATCAGTCTTGCAAGTGGTGGAAGAGGCTGACGGTAATACTGACAGTAGTACTGATCGTGTGTACGTTCGTCAGTACTTCCTTCAGTCTCAGTAGCAAACATGGACTACACGACTCTTTCTTTTCATCCATGTTGTTGCGCGTTGCATGCAGGAACTGAGACTGATAAAAATAATGACGCGAAGAATGACCATGTACGGTCTCGTAAATACTGATGCGGACTGACAATCTGTCAGTCTGATCGTGTAAGGGCCCTATAAACCTTTCTACAAACATCTCCTGTTTATTACCCTCCCTTAAACTAATCTACGCCTCCCCCAGCTTTTATTTTCTATACAAATTCACATCTTGAAGATATTAGTGATATAGTCAGTTCAAGTCAAGTGCGAGAGAGATAGTGTCCATCTCTATCTCCTTCACTCTTTACCGGGCCGTTCCGATTCGGACCACAACGAAAGTTCTTCAGTATCTCGAAAAAAAAGTTTGTCATCACTAGCCTGAGATATTTTATCCGTGCTAGCCTGTGCATAGCTTTAAACGTAAGGGCATTGTTCAATTAACCAAACTTCTTGGCATCACCCACTGGGTTTCTGGGTTTCGGTGTTTTCAAGAAACCTGTGGCGCAAATTCAGCACTAAATATTAGCATCGGTTTCAGAATGTGTGCGGTTTGTGATGCCGCCAACCTCACGGACCTCCCTGCATCGGCCAGAAACCATAAATCAAGGCTGTTTAGACACAAGGGCTTCTTCCCCAACGACGAAACCACACTCTGTCGTCAGGACGTCATCTTGGAGGATCCTCTTACATCGAAGAACTATCACGGAGTCACGTGTCTACTTCGGTCACAGTATATATCAACTCAATATGCATGGTTCAGGGATTTAGGTTAGGTGGGGGGGTGTCTCCTCAAACCGGATGAGATCCTGCTCTAATTAGGGCCAAGCAAGCAGAAGAGCGTGGCACACACCTTCAGCGCCTAGCAACAGTTGAGTTATCCGCTGGTCGTGGCAGGTCATGAGGTCAACCGGTTGCATTCTTTTCCGAGCAGAGACACACGCGCTGTTTTCATCGCGCATCCATCAACTACGGAGTTCAAAGCCTCGTTGGTCCGCCCACTCCGTAGCCACAACAACAATCCAGGAAGGATTGCTTAGCGGCGTCCGGCTCCCGCGGCAAGAAAATGGAAAATACGAGTCCGATGTTAGACGGAATGCTGCGTTCTGGAGGAGAAGTAGGGGCAGTGTCGGTCGCAACTAGCTTTCACGTGCCCTGTGTGAGGTTTTATTTTTTGGATTCTTAATTATTTTTGGGGGGTGGGGGGCAGAACAATAATAAAACATATAGGAAATAACAATTGCTTATAAATAATGTTTGTGTAAAAATAAATGAGCAATAATTATTTTAACTACACCTCTTTGGCTTTCATTTCGGCAAATTCACTGATTACTCATCATAATTAATATCTTTACCGAGACTATATTCAATATAAGCTATGGATATATTGGACAATCGTTCTTGTCTGGAAGTCGATCTTAAATAAGTCTTAATTGTTTTAACTTCCTAGAACTTCTCGGACTCGCTCGGTTCACCGACATCTGAACCCGCACGGTAGTCATATTTATTATTATTATTATTATTATTATTATTATTATTATTATTATTATTATTATTAGAACCGCGTCTTACTACCCGTTCGGGTTATACGCACTTACGCTAATGTGTAATGGTAGGGTGATTGTGAGATGAACTGGAGGACCTACAGTTTAACGTGGAATCCGAACCATGGTGGAGGCCTGGTATTCCACACATTCACAAGTTGTGATTAATACACGTCTTGTCAGAGGTGAAGGAAGGGTTTGGTAATCAGATAAATCTGTGCCGGGCCGAGGATTGAACCCCGGCCGCCAGCATAGAAGTCTGACACCTTACCATATGGGACTACATGATTGAACTATCGCTACTACCAGGGTAACCCAAGGGCTTAGTACGCCCTAGGCGAAACCTAAAATTGGTGCCAAAGTCATATTCTATACCATCTGTAAGCCTACCTACCAACAAGCTTACCTATTACCACCCGGTCCAGATTAAGGCATGTGTCAAGTTATATAATAAAGCTATTAATATTGAAGAATTCACTAAATGTAATGTGAGAAAAACAATAAAAAAGTTTTCAATAATATAATACTTTTTACTATACTAATACTATTCCTATTTTATCTGCAGACAACGGATTAGCATAAAATCCAATTACACTGAAATAGTCTATAATTATATATGTCCAGTATTATTATATTACTTGCTATTAATTTACAGTACTATAAATCCACTGAGTATAATGTACTGTATAATTTAATAGTTACTATAGTATTAATAGTTAATATGTTGATAAAACTAACGGCACTCACCATGATTGTTAAACATTTGCAAACAACTTTGTCTCTGAATAAAACTATCCATGTATGATATATACAGTAGCCCCATGGCTTCTTTGGTGCTGACTGACAGCTCACAGCTGACTTCTGACAGTCAACATTTAGTATATACCTAAATTTTGACCGTCAGAAGTGACAGCTGCTAAACATATGTTTTTGCAGAACATATGGTTCGGTGTAGGGATACATAATTTGATCTGGTAGCTTTTCAAAGCTTTTAGCTGTCAGCTGTGAGCTGTCAGTCAGCACCAAAGAAGCCATAGGGCTACTGTATGTAAGATTAACAATCATTCATTGGGGAACTAACTTCTAAGGGCCCCAAGTTCTACTTGGCACAGGGCCCACAAAAGTGTTAAGCCCGCCACACATTGGAGGCAGGGCAGGCGCAGCAGAGGGGGAGGTGAGGAAGAAGAATATTTGTAATACACGTGTTCTTGTGGGTTATCACACATTGGACAGAGTGCAGGTGCAGTGTAGGGATAACTCTTTCAAACCTCTCTCTGGTTGTAGTAGGAGTACAGTTTTCTTGTGTCCTCTGTGCCTCTGAAAGATGAGCTGTGGGAAAAGGTTGCTATTGAACTGAATTACTCGAGCGGTAAGTGTAATATTCTATATTTTTGTAGTTAGTGAAATTTATCTACTGTAGTTTGTATAATAAATTATAAGAATTAGATTTTACTAAACACTGCGCATAAAGTAAATCACAATTTTTGTCTTTTTTCCCGTTTTTTACTAAGAGAGTAAAGTAGAATTAAATTATTTAATTTTGAGTCTGACTTGGAATCCAAATCTGTCAGAAGTTAATCTAATTCACACGCCATATCATGTCTTGTACCACTGGGTGAAAGCTCCCTGACTCGCTTGAAATCTGTGGTGCCTTGCAGAAACCTCTTCCTATGCTATACCTGCCCTCTACCAGGAATGTGTTCAATGTGTGGTGCCTTGCAGAAACCTCTTCCTGTGCTATCACTGCCCTCTGCCAGGACTGTGTTCAATGTGTGATGCCTTGCAGAAACCTCTTCCTGTGCTATCCCTGCCCTCTGCCAGGACTGTGTTCAATGTGTGTGCCTTGCAGAAACCTCTTCCTGTGCTATCCCTGCCCTCTACCAGGACTGTGTTCAATCTGCGGTGCCTTGCAGAAACCTCTTCCTGTGCTATCACTGCCCTCTGCCAGGACTGTGTTCAATGTGTGGTGCCTTGCAGAAACCTCTTCCTGTGCTATCCCTGCCCTCTGCCAGGACTGTGTTCAATGTGTGGTGCCTTGCAGAAACCTCTTCCTGTGCTATCACTGCCCTCTGCCAGGACTGTGTTCTATGTGCGGTCCCTTGCAGAAACCTATTCCTGTGCTATCCCTGCCCCTGCCAGGAATGTGTTCAATGTGTGTGCCTTGCAGAAACCTCTTCCTGTGCTATCACTGCCCTCTGCCAGGACTGTGTTCAATGTGTGGTGCCTTGCAGAAACCTCTTCCTGTGCTATCCCTGCCCCCTGCCAGGACTGTGTTCAATGTGTGGTGCCTTGCAGAAACCTCTTCCTGTGCTATCCCTGCCCTCTGCCAGGACTGTGTTCTAATTGCGGTCCCTTGCAGAAACCTATTCCTGTGCTATACCCCGCCCTCTGCCAGGACTGTGTTCTATGTGCGGTCCCTTGCAGAAACCTCTTCCTGTGCTATCCCTGCCCGCTGCCAGGACTGTGTTCAATGTGTGGGCCTTGCAGAAACCTCTTCCTGTGCTATACCTGCCCTCTACCAGGACTGTGTTCAATGTGCGGTCCTTGCGAAACCTCTTCCTGTGCTATACCTGCCCTCTGCCAGGACTGTGTTCAATGTGTGGTGCCTTGCAGAAACCTCTTCCTGTGCTATCCCTGCCCTCTGCCAGGACTGTGTTCTATGTGCGGTCCCTTGCAGAAACCTATTCCTGTGCTATCCCTGCCCTCTCCAGGACTGTGTTCAATCTGCGGTCTCTTGCAGAAACCTCTTCCTGTGCTATACCTGCCCCCTGCCAGGACTTTGTTCAATGTGTGATGCCTTGCAGAAACCTCTTCCTGTGCTATCCTGCCCTCTGCCAGGACTGTGTTCAATGTGTGATGCCTTGCAGAAACCTCTTCCTGTGCTATCCCTGCCCTCGCCAGGACTGTGTTCAATTGTGTTGTGCCTTGCAGAAACCTCTTCCTGTGCTATACCTGCCCTCTACCAGGACTGTGTTCAATGTGTGGTGCCTTGCAGAAACCTCTTCCTGTGCTATGCCTGCCCTCACCAGGACTGTGTTCAATTGCGGTGCCTTGCGGAAACCTCTTCCTGTGCTATACCTGCCCTCTGCCAGGACTGTGTTCAATGTGTGATGCCGTGCAGAAACCTCTTCCTGTGCTATGCCTGCCCTCTGCCAGGACTGTGTTCAATGTGGGTCCTTGCAGGAAAACTCTTCCTGTGCTATACCTGCCCTCTGCCAGGAATGTGTTCAATCTGCGGTCCCTTGCGGAAACCTCTTCCTGTGCTATACCTGCCCTCTACCCGGACTGTGTTCAATGTGTGGTGCCTTGCAGAAACTCTTCCTGTGCTATACCTGCCCTCTGCCAGGAATGTGTTCAATGTTGGTCCCTTGCAGAAACCTCTTCATGTGCTATCCCTGCCCTCTGCCAGGACTGTGTTCAATGTGTGGTCCCTTGCGGAAACCTCTTCCTGCTTACCTGCCCGCTGCCAGGACTGTGTTCAATCTGCGGTGACTTGCAGAAACCTCTTCCTGCTTACCTGCCCACTTCCAGGACTGTGTTCAATTGTGGTCCCTTGCAGAAACCTCTTCCTGTGCTATCCTGCCCTCTGCCAGGACTGTGTTCAATCTGGGTGACTTGCAGAAACCTCTTCCTGTGCTATACCTGAACTCTACAGGACTGTGTTCAATGTGTGGTCCTTGCGGAAACCTCTTCCTGTGCTATACCTGCCCTCTACCAGGACTGTGTTCAATGTGGGGCCTTGCAGAAACCTCTTCCTGTGCTATTCCTGCCCTCTTCCAGGACTGTGTTCAATCTGCGGTGCCTTGCAGAAACCTCTTCCTGTGCTATCCCTGCCCTCTGCCAGGACTGTGTTCAATCTGCGGTGCCTTGCAGAAACCTCTTCCTGTGCTATCCCTGCCCTCTTCCAGGACTGTGTTCAATCTGCGGTGCCTTGCAGAAACCTCTTCCTGTGCTATACCTGCCCTCTACCAGGACTGTGTTCAATCTGCGGTCCCTTGCAGAAACCTCTTCCTGTGCTATACCTGCCCTCTACCAGGACTGTGTTCAATCTGCGGTCCCTTGCAGAAACCTCTTCCTGTGCTATACCTGCTCTCTACCAGGACTGTGTTCAATGTGTGGTGCCTTGCAGAAACCTCTTCCTGTGCTATACCTGCCCTCCACCAGGACTGTATTCAATCTGCGGTGCCTTGCAGAAACCTCTTCCTGTGCTATCCCTGCCCTCTGCCAGGACTGTGTTCAATCTGCGGTGCCTTGCAGAAACCTATTCCTGTGCTATACCTGCCCTCTACCAGGACTGTGTTCAATCTGCGGTGCCTTGCAGAAACCTCTTCCTGTGCTATCCCTGCCCTCTGCCTTTGCTGCACCCGCCCTGCGTCCAATGTGCAGCGGGCCTTAATCCTGGCCTGACTCCCATTCATGATTCATGTCTAATAGTTCTCTGCCCTTTTTTTATTGTTTTTTTCAGTGTAATAATAACAAAATAGTGTGCATAAAACATGAACAGACACCATGCTAAAAACATTTTTTTAAAAAAGACAATATTTATTGGCCATTACTAAAAATAGAATATTATAATTGTATATAATATAATGCGCGATGAAAAATAGAAATAATAGGGCATTAAAATACTAGAATAAAGATGTTCTTTGCAGCCGAGGTTTTAAGCTGGGAGGTATTTCAATTATGAGTATAACTCGATTTGATATAAACATGGCACTAATATATAGTGTTATAATCAATGGAAGCACTCTTTACTTGTAGAGACAACAATTTGATGCTACCTATGCAAGGCTGGACAAAATATATTGAAAAGTATATAGTGGACAGTGGAGGGTCTTAAAATATAAGGTACCTATGGGTAATAAGGCCTAGCCAAGGGAGATTTGAAATAAAATGTAAACTACTGCATCTAATCAATCTTGCATTATCATAGGAACAACTTATAAACTTAAAATGGCAACTTCTACCATAAATGAAAACAAAATTAAACATTTTTATAAAAAATGCAAATAGACCTACTTTGGTACGGTGATAAGACTTATGACTAAAACATATTTAATCATACGAATTAGAAACTATTTCTGGTACTTGAGCTCAAAAATCAAATAATCATAGTATAATTCACAATGAAATCTTTCAAAAACATGACAATTATGTCTCACCTAACAACCATCAGGGGACTCAAGGACATCAAGATCCCCTGCTGATAAACCAACGACTCCTCATGATACCATTTGCCGCATCCTGTGCACTGTCTCCTATCATCCTCACATCTATGACAATACCATCATCCTGTTTTCATCTGTGAAGTATTAGCATCCTTTATAATGTCAAATTTTACACATTTTTCTTTTTTATTATTCTGGTCAGAAAGGCCTTTCCAGAAAATTGATTTTTGATCGTTAGTAAACCACCCTTAATTTTAGGGCTGGATATCTAATTCCAAAAATCTCTTGGGGGAAAACTCATGAAAACCCCAGATACCAAGTTTTAGTCTGATTAGTAAAATAATTTTGGCTCTAGCTCGAGGTACAGACAAACGATATTGCGAAAACCACTTTTTTTGTTTTAGTAGGTCATGAAACATTGACATTTATCATAATCTCGAGTTTGATTTTTTGGATGATCACAATACTTTCTCTATGAGGTGTTAAGAGAAGGTAAAAAAATGAGGATAAAAAGGCCTGTGGCTCATTTTGATAGGCTTTAATACCCACTGGTCTCCAAATTAAAAGAAAATCATAAAAAATATTTTGATGACAACTAATTCAAACAACAAAAATCATAAAAACGTGAACTAAAAGATATAGCGTACAAATTTACATAGTTTAGAGGTGACCTGGCGGTCTAGGGGTAAGGTGTCGGACTTCTGTGCTGGGGTCCAGGGTACAATCCTCGGTCCCGCTTTCCTCGCTTGAATTTTTCTGCCAGTTAGATGCATCTAGTCTAGTAGTTATTTGAAACGGTCTTCTCCTGCAAATTTTTGACAATATAATGCATCAAGTCATTTGGAGTTTGATTTAAGGCCATTTTTCAGCTTTATATTCGATAATTTCAAGGGTTTTTAAATATATCTAGGGGAGGATTTATTCCAGGGAGGGGAGAATTATTTCCAGGAGGGTAGAGACCCCCCACAGTTCCGCCGCTCCTGCTGTCCTCACATACTCTATATTCGGTGTTTGTGGATGAACTGCTCTCAGGTGATTATTAGTCTTCTTTGATGTGTGGTAGTCTACTATCTCTATGTGGAACAATGTTCGTTACTCGCTATGCACAAATATTCGGACATGAAAACCAATTTTTTTCCACACTTGTGTGAGTCATATCGGACATTGGTTAATCATGGACAAATAATACATATATGTGGACTCGGCTTAAGAAGTGTCTGCGTGTATAATTTATCTGTGTTGTATTTTCTTTCTAAAATTTGAACTTTCGTTTTGTTTTTTGTATTCATTTTCTAACTTTCACAGGGGGGGGGGGGGTCAACTGACCCTTTGAACCCCTACCTCTTAATCCGCACCTGTGCATTTACATAGATTTTTTTTATCACCATGTCTTACTGACCGTTTGGTTTATAGGCCCACACTTAAATACTGATTAGGTTAATGCATTGGGAATGAGGTAGCCTATATTTCTAGGGAGTGTACCCGCATTTGCTAAAAAGGAGTGGGGAAACCCATTTATGAAAAACCATCCTGAGCACATCCGACCGAGGTTTGGACCCCGATTTCCTGTCATCGGCAGTTAGTCTACTGTGAAAGTGGCGCGTTTGGACCATGCGCTACTGAGGCGAGTAAAGTATATTTAATTTCGGTTATGAATAAAACTATATTAATACTAATAATAGCTATCATTGGCCTTTACAAATTATTATTGATGCAAATTGTTCTTAGGTTTAATAAGAAATTAACCAAAAATAGCAGATTTATCGGACGGAGACCTACTTACACTTATTTTATCATGCAGAGTATCCGCATTAAAAAAAAAGTTCATCTAAACAAAAAATAAAATAAAGTTTGGCCTTTTTACTTCATATATTTCAATAAATGAATATAAAATCATGTTTTTAAACAGCCCAGTAGCACCAATAGTTTAATATTTCTCTGGGTTGCCTTGTTTTCATGTTTTGGCATTACCACGAGAGTCGTCTTTCTTCCTAATGAGTTGGCCTCTAATAGGACCCTTACATGATCTGTCAGACTGTCAGTAATAATACAGTAGTAATTAATACTGACAGTCTGACTGATCGTGTAGGGGAAGTACTGATGGACTGATGGCCGGACTGACTAATATACTGATGTGATCCTAATTGTCTCATCAGATCAGTCTTGCAAGTGGTGGAAGAGGCTGACGGTAATACTGACAGTAGTACTGATCGTGTGTACGTTCGTCAGTACTTCCTTCAGTCTCAGTAGCAAACATGGACTACACGACTCTTTCTTGTCATCCATGTTGTTGCGCGTTGCATGCAGGAACTGAGACTGATAAAAATAATGACGCGAAGAATGACCATGTACGGTCTCGTAAATACTGATGCGGACTGACAATCTGTCAGTCTGATCGTGTAAGGGCCCTATAAACCTTTCTACAAACATCTCCTGTTTATTACCCTCCCTTAAACTAATCTACGCCTCCCCCCAGCTTTTATTTTCTATACAAATTCACATCTTGAAGATATTAGTGATATAGTCAGTTCAAGTCAAGTGCGAGAGAGATAGTGTCCATCTCTATCTCCTTCACTCTTTACCGGGCCGTTCCGATTCGGACCACAACGAAAGTTCTTCAGTATCTCGAAAAAAAAGTTTGTCATCACTAGCCTGAGATATTTTATCCGTGCTAGCCTGTGCATAGCTTTAAACGTAAGGGCATTGTTCAATTAACCAAACTTCTTGGCATCACCCACTGGGTTTCTGGGTTTCGGTGTTTTCAAGAAACCTGTGGCGCAAATTCAGCACTAAATATTAGCATCGGTTTCAGAATGTGTGCGGTTTGTGATGCCGCCAACCTCACGGACCTCCCTGCATCGGCCAGAAACCATAAATCAAGGCTGTTTAGACACAAGGGCTTCTTCCCCAACGACGAAACCACACTCTGTCGTCAGGACGTCATCTTGGAGGATCCTCTTACATCGAAGAACTATCACGGAGTCACGTGTCTACTTCGGTCACAGTTATATCAACTCAATATGCATGGTTCAGGGATTAGTTAGGTTAGGTGGGGGGGTGTCTCCTCAAACCGGATGAGATCCTGCTCTAATTAGGGCCAAGCAAGCAGAAGAGCGTGGCACACACCTTCAGCGCCTAGCAACAGTTGAGTTATCCGCTGGTCGTGGCAGGTCATGAGGTCAACCGGTTGCATTCTTTTCCGAGCAGAGACACACGCGCTGTTTTCATCGCGCATCCATCAACTACGGAGTTCAAAGCCTCGTTGGTCCGCCCACTCCGTAGCCACAACAACAATCCAGGAAGGATTGCTTAGCGGCGTCCGGCTCCCGCGGCAAGAAAATGGAAAATACGAGTCCGATGTTAGACGGAATGCTGCGTTCTGGAGGAGAAGTAGGGCAGTGTCGGTCGCAACTAGCTTTCACGTGCCCTGTGTGAGGTTTTATTTTTTGGATTCTTAATTATTTTTGGGGGGTGGGGGGGAGAACAATAATAAAACAAATAGATCTTTACCGAGACTATATTCAATATAAGCTATGGATATATTGGACAATCGTTTTGTCTGGAAGTCGATCTTAAATAAGTCTTAATTGTTTTAACTTCCTAGAACTTTTCGGACTCACTCGGTTCACCGACATCTGAACCCGCACGGTAGTCATATTTATTATTATTATTATTATTATTATTATTATTATTATTATTTTTATATTTTATTATTATTATTATTATTATTATTAGCACCGCGTCTTACTACCCGTTCGAGTTATACGCACTTACGCTAATGTGTAATGGTAGGGTGATTGTGAGATGTAATGGAGGACCTAAAGTTTTAACGTGGAATCCGAACTACGGTGGAGGCCTGGCATTCCACACATTCACAAGATATCTTGTCAGAGGTGTAGGAAGGGTTTGGTAATCAGATAGATCTGTGCCGGGCCGAGGATTGAACCCCGGCCGCCAGCACAGAAGCCTGACACCTTACCCCTAGACTGCCAGGTCACCGATAGTCATATTTAAAATTGGAAAATATAATTATTATATTTAACTTATTTTTTGTCATGTCCATTTGACGGCATGAGCCGTGTGTGCACCTGTCTAGTTACGGCACTGAGTAGGGTATCGGGTGAGCTTCAAATACCCTCTGTATAGGTTTGTTCATTGAAAGGGGCTAAGGGGGTGCGTTTGGGGGGGGGGGCAGTATGCAGGTCAGCAACATGTATCATCTCACTTCTACAACGCTACACAGTAAAAGTTCTCAATATAATTTAAATAATACTAAACAAACATCTGATAATACACATGCCAAAAATACTATGACCCGTTACTTAAAAATAACATCCTTGACAATTCATCTCCAAATCAAACGTTAAGACACGCTTGGATAAAAAAAAATCCCACCTCCTTCCTAGATTCATCTTCGAAATCAAGCGATTAAGAAGCTTGGGAAATCCCACCCCTTCTAACATCACACAAAAAAAAAAATTGTCCCAAAAATCTCAGTCCCGCCACCTTAAAAAGACCTAACCTGCCAAGTTTCATTATTTCAGCTCAAATGGTGTGGAAAAGAGAAAAACCACCCCCTGCTGATCAACCCCTAATGGCTAGATTTCTAAAAATCTTCTAAAATCTCTGTTCCGTTGGGTAAAAAGACCTTTGCTAAGTTTCAGCTTTTCAGTTCAAGCGGTTTGGAAAAACCACCCCCTCCCCGTTTCACTCCTCCAAACCTCGTCATTTAGCGAGTAGCTAGGCCAGCCGGATTCACACATGAAGCTACGCTATACTATGCAATGCCAAGCTACATACTATGTTTTAAATTCGCTAGCCAAGTATTTAAACGAACCAGTTCACACACATCACGCTATGCTATGCATGCCAAGCTATATACTATGTTTTAAATTCACTAGCCAAGTATTTAAACGAACCAGTTCACACACATCACGCTATGCTATGCGATGCCAAGCTAATACTATGTTTTAAATTCACTAGCCAAGTATTTAAACGAACCAGTTCACACACATCACGCTATGCTATGCGATGCCAAGCTATATACTATGTTTTAAACTCGCTAGCCAGTATTTAAACGAACCAGTTCACACACATCACGCTATGCTATGCGATGCCAGCTATATACTATGTTTTAATCACTAGCCAAGTATTTAAACGAACAGTTCACACACATCACGCTATGCTATGCGATGCCAAGCTATATACTATGTTTTAATCACTAGCCAAGTATTTAAACGAACCAGTTCACACACATCACGCTATGCTATGCGATGCCAAGCTATATACTATGTTTTAAATTCACTAGCCAATATTTAACGAACCAGTTCACACACATCACGCTATGCATGCGATGCCAAGCACATAATGTTAAATTCGCTAGCCAAGTATTTAAACGAACCATTCCACACACACGCTATCTATGCGAGCAAGCTATATACTATTTTTAAATCACTACCAAGTATTTAACGAACCATTCACACACATCACCATGCATGCATGCCAGCTAATACTATGTTAAATTCACTACCAAGTATTTAAACGACAGTTCACACACATCACGCTATGCTATGCGATCCAGCTATATATATGTTAAATTCCTACAAGTATTTAAACGAACCTTCACACACATCACGCTAGCAGCGGTGACCTGGTGTCTAGAGTAAGGTGTCAGACTTCGTGCTGCGCCGAGTTCGATCTCGTCCCGCACAATTATATTGCCAAACCTCCTCACCTCCGATAAACTGTATTAATCACAACTTATTAATATGGAATGCCATGCCCACCGTAGTTCGGATTCATGTTAAACTGTAGGCCTTCAATTTAATTTCACGATAGCCCTACCATTTTACACATTAGCGTAAGTGCGTATAACCCGAACGTGTAGTAATACGCGGTGCTAATAATAATATAGCGTAGCACAGCGTAGTTTTATGTGTGAATCCAGCATAAGTGCCAGGTGGGCGCTTACTTGAAAGGAAAGTAACACATATAGTAGAGTCTGGGTCACAGAGAAGACATACAGTAGACCTACAGCCTCCAGGTTTAAATGGCTGCGTTCCGTGGGAGAGTTTGAGTCCAACATGGGTATCGCTACGTGCCTTCAAGGGGTATTTAAAAAAACTCATTTTAAACACAAATATTCATCTCGAGTCACAAAGTTAGGTTTGGGTAGCGACCCAGCCTCCTCTTCACATAACCCTACCTTCCAAAGAGCTTACGCAGACTGGACATTACGATTACAATGGTCCCAAAGTGAATCGTTGAACAACTGCACATTTGTAAGTGCTCTTATCACTGAGCATTGACACCAGCGAGCCCCGGTGTTGATGGACTCAACCTGTCTCAAGGAGTGCAGAGAAACTTCCGTAAGGCTGGGGAACTGGTGTGTCCTTGTCTGTGGCCTGGGTTCTTTTTCTTAGAACTTGGTATTCTGGAAATTGAGACTTTCAGACAATGATTGCCACCCCTATATAAATACGGCTAGTGGTCAACAAAGGACCCCAGTTCGAGTTCAGGCTAGTGTAGGGAGTGGGCCAGCGTACCTGGGAGTGGACCAGTGTGTCCGAGAGTGGGCCAGTGGGTCCAGTGAGGGGACCAGTGTGTCCGAGAGTGGGCCGGTGGGTCCAGTGAGGGGACAGTGTGTCCGAGAGTGGGTCAGGGGTCCGTGAGTGGACCAGCGATCAGTGGGTCCAGTGAGGGGACCAGTGTGTCCGAGAGTGGGCCAGTGGGTCCAGTGAGGGGACCAGTGTGTCCGAGGAGTGGGCCAGTGGGTCCAGTGAGGGGACCAGTGTGTCCGAGAGGGGCCACGTCCGGTCGAGTGGCTCAGTGTGTCCGAGAGTGGGCCAGCGTCCGGGAGTGGACCAGTGTGTCCGAGAGTGGGCCAGTGGGTCCAGTGAGGGGACATGTGTCCGGGAGTGGCCAGTGTGTCCGAGAGGTGAGCCAGTGGGTCCGTGAGTGGGACCAGTGTGTCCGAGAGTGGGTCAGTGTGTCCGGTGAAGTGGACCAGTCGTTCCAGTGAGTGGGACCAGTGTGTCCGAGAGTGGGTCGTGGGTCCAGTGAGGGGACCAGTGTGTCCGAGAGTGGGCCAGTGGGTCCAGTGAGGGGACCAGTGTGTCCGAGAGTGGTCGAGGGTCAGTGAGGGACCAGTGTGTCCGAGAGTGGGTCATGGGTTCAGTGAGGGACCAGTGTGTCCGAGAGTGGGTCAGATGGGTCCAGTGAGGGACCATGGTCGGAGTGCAGTGTGTCCGAGAGTGGGCCAGTGTGTAGGTGCCAGTGTCGAGGTGGACCAGTGTGTCCGAGAGTGGGCCAGTGGGTCCAGTGAGGGGACCAGTGTGTCCGAGAGTGGCGAGTCAGAGGGGCAGTGTCAGTGTGGTCGTGGTCCGTGAGGGGCCAGTGTGTCCGAGAGTGGCCGTGGGTCCAGTGAGGGACCAGTTGTCCGGAGTGGACCAGGTCCGTGAGTGGACAGTGTGTCCGGAGTGGCCAGTGGGTCAGTGAGGACCAGTGGTCGAGAGTGGGCAGTGGGTCCAGTGAGGGACATTGGTCCATGGAGGACCTGTGTCCGAGAGTGGCCAGTGGGTCCATGAGGGACCATGTGTCGGAGTGGCCGGTTCGTGAGGGACCAGGTGTCGGAGGGGCCAGGTCCGTGAGGGACCAGTGTGTCGAGAGTGGCGTGGGTCAGTGAGGGGACCATGTGTCCGGAGTGGGCCGTGGTCCAGTGAGGGGCAGTGGTCCGAGATGGGCTGTGTAGGGGGACAGTGGTCCGGAGTGGGCCAGTGGTCATGAGTGGATCAGTGTGTCCGGAGTGGGCAGTGGGTCCAGTGAGGGACCAGTGTGTCCGAGAGTGGCCAGTTCCGTGGTCAGTGTCCAGGAGTGGACCAGTGGTCCGGAGGGGCAGTGTGTCCGAGTGGGCCAGTGGGTCCAGTGAGTGGATCAGTGTGTCCGGGAGTGGACCAGTTTCCGAGTGTGGACCAGTGGTCCGGAGTGGGCCAGGGTCCGGAGGGGACAGTGTGTCCGAGAGTGGGCAGTGGGTCAGGGGGAGGGGGGGGGGGGGGGGGGGGGGGGGGGGGGGGGGGGGGGGGGGGGGGGGGGGGGGGGGGGGGGGGGGGGGGGGGGGGGGGGGGGGGGGGGGGGGGGGGGGGGGGGGGGGGGGGGGGGGAGGCCTGAGTGGGCTGGAGAGGGTGCAGGGGGGTGTCGGTGGTCGTGGGTCCGAGACCGTGGAGGGTGGAGGGGCGGGTCAGGGGGGCGGTTGAGGGTCAGGTAGTGGCGTGGTCAGAGGGGCCGTTGTGGAGGGGGTGGTCGAGGGGGCAGTGTGTCCGTGTGGACCAGTGTGTCGAGAGTGGGCGATGGTCAGTGGCAGTGTGTCCGAGAGGGTGGGCATCGTGGTCAGAGGTGTCCAGTGAGGGGACCAGTGTGTCCGAGAGTGGGCCGGTGGGTCCAGTGAGGGGACCAGTGTGTCCGAGAGTGGGTCCCGTGGGTCCAGTGAGGGGACCAGTGTGTCCGAGAGTGGGCCAGTGGGTCCAGTGAGGGACCAGTGTGTCCGAGAGTGGGCCAGTGGGTCCAGTGAGGGGACCAGTGTGTCCGGAGTGGGTCCAGTGTGTCCGAGAGTGGGCCAGTGGGTCCAGTGAGTGGACCAGTGTGTCCGAGAGTGGGGCCAGTGTGGGTCCAGTGAGGGGACCAGTGTGTCCGAGAGTGGGCCAGGCTGTCCGAGAGTGGGCCAGTGGTCCAGTGAGGGACCAAGTGGGCTCAGTGAGTGGACCAGTGTGTCCGAGAGTGGGCCGTGGGTCCAGTGAGGGGACCAGTGTGTCCGAGAGTGGGTCAGTGGTCCAGTGAGGGGACCAGTGTGTCCGAGTGGGCAGTGGGTCCAGTGGGTGTCCATGTGTCGGAGTGGGCTAGTGGGTCCAGTGAGGGCAGTGTGTCGAGATGTGGCCAGCGCTCCGGTGAGTGTGACCGGTGTCGAGTGGCCGTGGTCCAGTGAGGACCAGTGTGTCCGGAGTGGGCCAGTGGTCAGTGGTGGCGTGTGTCGGAGTGACGTGTTCGAGAGTGACCAGTGTCCAGGAGGACAGTGTGTCCGGAGTGACTGTGTCGAGAGTGGGTCAGTGGGTTCAGTGAGGGGACCAGTGTGTCCGAGAGTGGGCCAGTGGTCCGAGAGTGGGTCGTGGTCCAGTGAGTGGACCAGTGATGTCCGAGAGTGGGTCAGTGGGTCCAGTGAGGGGACCAGTGTGTCCCGAGAGTGGGCCAGTGTGTCCGTGAGGGGACCAGTGTGTCCGAGAGTGGCAGTGTGTCCAGTGAGGGGTCCATGTGTCG
The DNA here is from genome assembly GCA_039000515.1 of Timema cristinae. NCBI lineage: Eukaryota > Metazoa > Arthropoda > Insecta > Phasmatodea > Timematidae > Timema > Timema cristinae. The sequence goes on along the minus strand of JBCFYV010001001.1, from coordinate 34,420,292 downwards.
GGAGTGGGTCAGTGTGTCCGAGAGTGGGTCAGTGGGTCCAGTGAGTGGACCAGTGTGTCCGAGAGTGGGTCAGTGGGTCCAGTGAGGGGACCAGTGTGTCCGAGAGTGGGCCAGTGTGTCCGAGAGTGGGTCAGTGGGTCCAGTGAGGGGACCAATGTGTCCGAGAGTGGGCCAGTGAGTCCGAGAGTGGGTCAGTGGGTCCAGTGAGGGGACCAGTGTGTCCGAGAGTGGGTCAGTGGATCCAGTGAGGGGACCAGTGTGTCCGGGAGTGGGCCAGTGGACCGGTGTCCGAGAGTGGGCATGTGTCCAGTGAGAGGACCAATGTGTCCGAGAGTAGTGGGTCAGGTCGAGTGTGGGTGACCATGTGTCGGAGTGGGCTCCAGTGTGTCCGAGAGTGGGCCAGTGGGTCCAGTGAGGGGACCATGTCGAGTGGCTTCCGTGAGTGGCCAGGGTCCGGAGTGGGTCAGTGGGTCCAGTGAGTGGATCATGTGTCCGAGAGTGGGTCAGTGGGTCCAGTGAGTGGACCAGTGTGTCCGAGATGGCATGTGGGGCGGTGCCGAGTGGGATGGGTCCAGTGAGTGGATCAGTGTGTCCGGAGTGGAAGTCGGGGGCCATTGTCGAGTGGGCCAGTGGGCCGTGAGTGGGACCAGTGTGTCCGGAGGTGGGTCCAGTGGGGCCAGTGGTCGATGGGCCAGGCTGTCCGTGAGTGGACCAGTGTGTCCGAGAGTGGGCCAGTGGGTCGTGGTGGGCCAGTGTGTCGAGAGTGGGCCAGTGGTGTCCGGAGTATAGTGTGGTGACCAGCGCTTCCGGTGAGTGGACCAGTGTGTCCGAGAGTGGGCAGTGTAAGGGACTCACCTGGGTCATGACAGTGTGTCCGGAGTGCAGTGGGACAGGTTCCGAGTGGCAGTGGGTCCGTGATGGCATGGTCCGAGAGTGGACCAGTGTGTCGAGAGTGGTCAGTGGGTCCAGTGAGTGGATCAATGTGTCCGGGAGTGGACCAGCGCTTCGGTGAGTGGACCAGTGTTTCGAGAGTGGGCCAGCGCTTCCAGTGCGTGGACAAGCGTCTTGGGATGACCAGTGAGTTCAGTAAGTGGGCAAGTGTGTCCGGGAGTTGAACGTGTCCTAGGTTTGGTATGATCGTCGGGGTCATTTGCGGGATGGTGTTGTGGACTAGTGTGTTGGTGGTCAGTGTAGAACAGGGGTCAGCAACCTACGACACGTGAGCCAAGAATGACACGCAGAACGATTTTCATTGGCACGCCGAGCGATTTGAATAAAGATAATAAAAAAACTTTATTTTTGTTGAAAACCATTGATATGAGTAATAATTTTAATAACGTGTTCTATGTTTCAATGATTTAACTGTTTGGTTTCAAAATTTCAAAATAATGTCTTTAGAATTTTAATATTGCAAAAAAAAAAAAAAATCACAGCTTTTGTATTTATTCTGATTTATCTGATGTATATTAAAATATTAAATATTCAAAAAACAGTTGTTTAATGTATTCTATTTAAAAACATGTTGTCGCATTTATATTTTACAAGATCAACTTAAATTTGTTTTAATAGTTGTTACTAGTTAACCAGTATAAAATATCAACGATCTGGGTGGGCTTAGGTTGGTTGGCACGCTGATAGGCTTAGCAATATTACTTCGGCACAACATTACTGAAAGGTTGCCGACCCGTGTAGGACATACTGAATGACGCAGGTATCGACCGTGAATAATGTGTATTGACTGAAATTTAAAAATGACACCTGGACACGGCAATCGAACCCGGGACCTTTGGCTTAGTACGTCACTGCTCTAACCACTGAGCTATCCAGGATTCATCTCGTGCCCAAGGTCATTCTTCACTCATATTTTTAGGCAGAGAGTCTATGATGGACTTAGGGAAATCGTCTGCTACAAATGTGTGATTTCTAATATCAGATAACCCAGCCATCTGCGACTCGGTAGTTGGCTTATGCGCCACATGTACAATTATTATTATAATTGTTTGTGATGCATCTTATTAAGAATCAATTTTCAGAATATGATATCTGTGTGGAGTGATCCCTCTCTAAATGCATACATAATAGCGTCGGCTATTGGATTCTTTATAAAAGTTTAGTTAAAGATTATTATTAGCACCGCGTCTTACTACCCATTCGGGTTATACGCACTTACGCTGATGTGTAATGGTAGGGTGATTGTGAGATGAAATGAAGGACCTACAGTTTAACGTGGAATCCGAACCACGGTGGAGGCTGGCATTCCCCACATTCACAAGATGTCTTGTCAGAGGTGAAGGAAGTGTTTGGTAATCAGATAAATCTTTGCCGGGATCGAGGATTGAACCCCGGTCCCCAGCATAGAAGTCTGACACATTACCCTAGACCACCAGGTCACCCTGAATTTAGTTAAATAGTTTATATATTTTATAAATCAGCTATTTATTTTATTTTAATCTATTTTATGTGTTTTCATTTATTTATTAATTTTCATATTTGGTTACTACTTTTATCATTTCATTCAGTAACTTTTATCAATTATAACTAAGTTAGTGTGTTTGCTTTATTGTTAATAAGCAAAACCTTGAGTATTCGATGTGCGTTTGTCACTTGTGTTTAATCAATAACGTAGGTGTTACGTGGCTCCTGGAAAGAAATCGTGTTTCGTATACCTATCCCACCTTCATGTGGTTCAAGCATTCCAAATGTTGAACCTACCATTCGACCTACCATCACGTGACCTCCGAAGTCGTATGAGGACTATCTCAAGCATAGCCCCTTGGTTCACGGGTCTTGGGAGTATGGCGATAGTCGGAGAGTCAGGGCTTTCGTCGCTATGTATCATAATATATTATATTAAAATATTGTATATATTTGAAAGGCTCCCATAGTAAATTTTGTTTGGTTATATCTATCACCATACAATAAATAGTGTTTAATTTGAAATATACTTAGGCTTACAATATGTGTCATGCCATTTGAACATTCGACTGTGTAAATCACGGTACATATTTTAATAAACAAAATGACATAAAACAAGAGTTTTAAAAAGTACTTCCAGCTGTGAAGATGGTCCTTCCTAAATAAATAACGTGTGAATATAAACAACTATCGTTTGTGAAAGAACTAATGCGCTAGAAACGAAAGTTTTTATTGGACAATATGGACCAAACAAATAATAATTAATATTAGCACCGCGTCTTACTACCGTTCTGGTTATACGCTTTAAGTACTAATTACGCTAATGGATTAGGAATTGGGAAGGTTGAATTAGAGGAAGTGAACCCGCATTTGCGTGGAGGGAGAGTGGAAAACCATTTAGGAAAAACCACCCCCAGTGACCGAGATTCGAACCTCGATCTCCCCGTCCTCAGCAGTCGAGCTCAATACGACAAGCGCGTTAGCCAACTACGCCACCGAGGCGGGTTACCGTAGAGTTGACCCCTCGCGAGTAAAAAAAAAAGTATCAGAAGTTTACTACATGTCTGTGCGCGGCAAACGATAGAAACTATAAAAATATCAACCTTTGGGATTTGGAAGTGAAGGAGGGGGAGGGGGCTGCTGTGGGGCTAGTCCCTCAATGTAAACAAATCATTTTTGGGTTTATGAAAAGGGACAAATTGCATTCATAAAAACATACTTGTTTGAACATGTAGTGTTTGTGGTGGGGCTTCATGGACGTTAATCTCACACGGGACTGTAGTCTTGGACCTAAGAGTCTTTTTTTTTTGTCGGGACATTTAAAAAAACACGATTTAATGAAGATGTGACGCCTTCATGCTATCCGAACTGTGACGGGAGGACACGGAGATGCCCGGACGAGCAATCAACAGTGCATTTGGGTCAAACAGCTGAGCTGAAGTCAGAGATAGAGGAAAACCAAACAAGCCGGCAGAAGCAGATGTTGTTTACAGTTGAGGTGCACAGATAATATTGCTGAAGATGTCCAAGGTACTTCTATTGTTCTCACGGTGAGTTGTGCGGGCTTTATTTGACATTGATACTGGCATGTTAGTTGAAAATGTAACGTTTTATCCACGTTTCAAGGTCAGGCACTAATTGGAAATTAACTCCCTAAACATCCTTTTTTTTACATACAAATGACAGTTCAGAAAACACAAAAACACATTTTACTTTCTATCGACCCCTCGGAGAAAAAGTATCGTGATCGTCAAACAATTTGTCGACGTTTCATGACCCCTTGAAACAAAAGAAAGGAGTTTTCGAAATGCCGTCTGTCTGTCTGTACCTCGGGCTAGAGCCGAAACTGTTTCACAAATTGGGCTATAACTTGGTGTCTGGGGTGTTAATAGGATCCCCCTGGAATTAGATTTCCATCCCTAAAATTAAGGGCAATTTACTGAAGGGCAAAAAGATTTTCTCGAAATCCGCTCTAACGATTTTGATTACATTTTATATCTAGACACTGTTTATTATAATAAACAAGATAGTATCACTCATCTTCTCATGAAAATAACTCTGAGGGTACTTTACATACAAAGATTTTCCAATTTTCATCCCTTTTCAGTAACTATTTGAGTTACCAGTACGTAATTAACTAACAGTGTACCTATATTATTTCATTCATGATCTTTGGTGTAGTGTTTGTACAACAATGTATAGAGCTATTATTTCGTTTGTCAAATCTTTCGAGTTTTTATTAAATGTCTATTTTAAGATAAAAGCAGGGAAAAGTCTATACGTTGCGCCGTACCATTTATTTAATACCTTTTCATTGAGTCTTAAAGTGCGAATGTTTAATTTTGCAACTAAAATAAGTTACTATGTAAGCGAGAAACATTTGAATGACACCTCAGCGACTAATAAAACCAAAATACGAATATCTATAGCAACAGCAGCTTGGGTAAGTATGGTATTTTCGTGTTTATCGTCCATATTTAGTTATTGGTTTGATAAGTTTAATGAGTTCAATAACATTTTAAAAAGAAAATTATCTGTCCAATTGAATATTTTTTGTAGTTGGACCATTAAATAAGATCGCAGACCACAGATTGATTTCATTCTTTGTTCCTTGATTATATTAATTGATAGGAAATATGGAAACAAATTAGTGACTAAAACGAAACAAGGTAAATTAATATCTAATCTCATCACAACAAGATACAGAGAGGTGGGTAACTTTCAGCACTGATGCAACCAAGGGGGGGGGGGGGGGGGTTAGGGTTGAAACCCCCCAGACCTCGCTACCCTCCAACCTCTTTCTCGTCCTTAAAGCTGTTGAGAGCATACATGAGTAACTCTACAAATTAAGACAGACTTAATGGGCTTCATGTACATACATCCAGAGGTGTCAGTTATGGAGTTATGGACCCATTTGGAAAAATATGGATATGAACCAGTTCTGGCCAGAGATTTTGTGAGTTAAGAGTTAGTGAAAGTTGCTTAGTTGTATTTTCAGATTTTAATAATTTTATAAATCAAATTTCCAAAATACAATTCATTGAAACTTGTATGTTTGTATATTCTAGCAGTATGCATTGATAAAAATTTGTTCATAAAAACTTGTCATAATAATTACAGAATTAAGACAATTTTGATCAATTTTAAAGTATTTTGGATATTATTGTATTTCTGTTGATGCATTTGCATTTTGCAGTACTTAAATTTTCAAATTTTCCCGTGGGAAAAACCAATAGATCCCGCTTAGTTGGTCAAAGAAACTAAGTACACCCCCCCCCCCACCCCCCACCACCGCTCATAAACGAATCCTGGCTGCACCGGTGACTTTCAGACACCCAGTTACGGACATTTGTGAATAATCTTGTTGACAGCAGGAATCTATTGACAACTCCACAAGTGGTGTATATGTTCTCTTGCATTGTTGTGAAAACATTGTTTACTAAGTTTAGAGATCTAGTGACGTCATATCCAGCTGTCTACATTGATCAAGTGTTAGATACCGCTCTGTATCCAACAAACAACAGCCACGCTAAACTCCACTGGCATACTCTGCTCTTTCTCAAAATCTCGGGAATGGGTTCGACTCCTGGACTCTTGAAATGTATGTTAGTGGAGCAAACTATTTCCACTATATTCCACTCGCCTTAAGTACATTTGAGTTTGCCACCATCGTCTGTATTTTTTTTTTTCTTTGTTGCAGCGTTTAATAAATTATTCCGCGGCAGCCAATTAAAATTTTTTCTTTGTTCATTGCGTGTGTCATCCATCGAAGTACATAACTTCATGAAGCAAAATATGGATCGTAGGAATGTCTCTATAATATAACTGGATGGACATCTGTGGCTCAAATTTTCGAGTTGTCGTCTTAAGACCATTGTGTAAGAGAAACCATCTGTCTTCACCAGATGAAGTTTCCTTTCAACTTCTATTTTGTCAACTCTAGACTGTAATTCACACGGATTTTCTTTATTAGCTGAGCTTTTTCTCTTAAGAAATTAATTACTTATCTGAGCTTTCCCGTAGTCACATTGACTACATGTGCGAGGGTAGCCAAATGAAAAGTTAAATTCTTTAACAAAAATTGACCTAAAATTTGTACCTCAGTATTTTTCTCAAGAAATAGTCCAAGAATCTTTTTTACATTTAAATCTTCCGGTAAATATTTTTTTTTTACTATCCTTGAGACTGTAGTGAGCTTTTAGGTCTTTGTGATTGCCGAAAAACCACGGAATTTTTCAACATTCGCATGTGGAAGCTTATTACCCCTGTTCTGATGTTTTCCTCTCCTGTCCACAGAAGGTTTTCCAGTTTCCCCAAGGGACCTTTTTATTGTTTGTATCCTATTATGTGTCGAACCAAAAAATACTATAAAAGCCTTTAAACAAACTGGAATCTCTATGGCTTTATTTTTATTTTCTCGCTATCTTACAGGTAGAGAGAGAAAGTATTGTGATAGTCAAAAAAAATCGATTTTTATGAATCTTGACGTTTTATGACCAGCCGAATCCAAAAAAGTGGTTTTTGACTTTCCGTCTGTCTGTCTGTACCTCAACATCGATCTTTTTTATCGGTCCAAACATACAAATGAGGACATTAATTCTTAAAAAAAAATTATAAAATTTAAAACCGGAACTAAAAAAAAGTTGTACATAAGTATAGTGTTTATGCTTGGATTTACTAGTGTATATCACATATATTACGAGTTTTGAGTAAATATCTCCATTTTCAAACAATAGAGCGAGAAAGTCCGTGCGTAGTTCCGTGCCATTTATTTCTAATCACTCGAATATTGTAAGAGTAAGAAAAGTCATTAAACGTACTTTATCATTTTTTCGTGGCCGTCTCCTTTTAACCGATTGAAGGGAAATTAAACCAGCTAGGTAAGAGTTTTGGCCATCTCTACCTTTATCTCGGCCTGTGTCACTGAAAATCTTAAAGATTTTCTTTCTTAAGATACTCGAATATTTTACAGTTACGTTGAACTTTCTGAGCCAGCACGAGTGTTTTCGTCACTAAACGAATCAGATCCCGGAACAAATTTGTCTGATTCACTCTTATCAATGAATTCATTAAAATATTGCACGTAATTAATGCATGTAGTAAAACACCTAAATAACACGTAATTAATGCAAACACGAAATATTACAACACTTGATACAATATTAAACACACAATATAGTAACCCTTTACAAGCACAAGAATACAACACAATCCTAGCGCCATTTGGAAGAATTTGTTGATGTCATTGCTTACGTCAGCCACGAAACTACGTCACCCATTACACAACAGTTAGTAGTATATCGTGCAGTCCATGTGTTTCGGACGGTCCTTTCATTTATATTTATGATTACTTATTTATTTGTATTTACCTGGTAGTGGGTTTTTCGTGTATATTAGTTACTTTATTATGTTTACCACTCAAGTATCTGTTTTAATATGCTAATATATAATACTGCAGGGATGTTCTAGTTAATGATTTAGACATTTTATTTACTTCATTTATTTAATAGTAAAATACTTAGCACCGCGTCTTACTACCCGTTCAGGCTATACGCTTATTTAATAGTAGTAACTATAATACTAGATATGTATACTAACTGCATGTAGTTATTTTGTTCTTCTCAAGCTATTTATTATTTTATAATAATTTTTCTTTTATATAATATATAGGATACAAGTCATTATTGAAAAATCAGACTTTTAGGCTTTTTTAATTAATTGCATACGCGTTTTTCGATTTTAATTACATGTGCTGTTGCACTCTGTGTGAATAATCAACGAAACTGCAAGGGTAATAATAATAATATATTTTTTACTTCTTTCCTAAGGATCCAGAAATTTTCCGCACATGGGAACTCAAATGTAAAAGTAAAGACACAATTAATACAAATTTTGCTCGAATATGTTTAATTCATTTTGCCGATAGTGATTTTAATATTTGTAGTGCTAAATGGAAAGTTAACTAAAATGTCAATAACTTCAAAACACATCGAATGTTGCCAGTGTTAATACAATAGTTCCAACATGTAAGTGGTTTTGGATATATTTTAATAGGTTAAGTGTCATTTGTTCAGTTTTTTCATTTATTAGTGTGGATTTTAAATATGTATTGATATGTTTATTGTTATCAAACGTGATATTATAATTTCTAACAATAATTATTTAGAAAGTACTTAATTTGTCTTCCATAAAGTTTTGTGGATGTTAAGCCATGTTCTCACGTGTCATTTTCAGTGACTCACTGACAACTAATACAAAATGAACGTCCAAACACTCATTTCATTAGTCTGAATTATTATTTCACTCATTCATTAAAAGTGAAAAGACGCTATACTTTTCTTCATTGTTAATTATTATCATTATTGAAAAATGAAAACAAAATGAACCGTGTGAACACGTACAAGAATTAATGAATTCATTTTTATTCAAACATAAATATTTATTTAGATATTTACAGACATTGATTTGCTATAACATTTCTCAGATATTGTATTTAAGTGGTGAGACGAACAAACCGGCCTATTTTTGAACTGTTACAGACAATTTAAAAGTATGTGGAATATAAGTAGTGATTTGTATAAAATAAAACAGCACTTGGTGCCGTTTTAATCAATGGGACGGTAGTTGATCATTCTTAACATGATCATTATGATAAATGACAGGTGTGAACAAATTCCTTTAGTTATTTTTCATTAAAAATTAATAACTTGAAATTATTCCTCGAAAAAGACACGTGAGAACATTTATTTAAGCGCTGGCACTTTTATTCATCAGAGACATGTTTTCGCATAAGAACATTGAAAGAAACAGTTACATTTATCCCCGCACAATGAAGCAGACGATAAAATTGAGCATCATGCTTTGATCCCTGGCAATGCTTATGTTTATGTCCATCCAGTCAGTATAATATAGAGATCACTGGGTTCGGCTCGCTAGTCTGGACGCTGCTTTAGAGATTTGATTCCTATCATGACGTCATGGGCATAGCTGGGGGGGGGGGGGGCAGCAAGAGGGGCAGCTACTCTCCCACTCCTAAATCAAGTAAATAAATAAAAATAATTTACTAAATGTATAAATAAAATGTACGAGGTGAAAGTATAGTATATACATAAATGGTTTTGGGATCCCTTGGCTATGAAATTCCTTAAATATGGCACTACATTACACACACCACAACAGTATCTATGCCTCAGTGCAGCCTTGTGTCGATGTTCAGGTGTTATCTGGTCACAAAAATCTAATATAAGAAAACAAGAATATCTTTCTGTCGCTAATCTCCACAATCATGTTTTGTGGTACTCATTACTTGCCTCTGAGGGGAAAGGAGCAACATGGCGGTGTATTTCAAGACTATATCCATTTCCATATTGATGCTGGTGACCCAAGACTGAAACGTCATTTAGTCTACTAGTAGAAAAAAATGCGTCACATTTGTCTCCTCAATTCCAGAGTGAAATTGTTAATCTTTGTGGGGCTGCTATCAAAGATGTAATATTATAAGATGCGAAGAAGGTATACGCCTCCAGTGCACTGGGCGATGAGACAGCTGATATATCAGGAGAGAGTTTGTGGGTTTTGTTGAACTCCTTACCCTCCCACGATTGCAACAGTGATATACAAGTTTCTGGAAGAAGAAGGACTAGACCCAGAGAAATGTGTAGGCCGGGCCTATGACGGGTGTTCGGTTATGGCTGGCAAGGACAGTGGCGTGCAAACAATTTTAAGGGGGAAAAAATTAGAAAGACATGTTCTTCCATTGTGCATCACACAAACTGAATCTTGTAGTGAACGACTTGAATAGTGTTTCAGAAATACCCAACACCATCTCCATTTTCAATGGCATCAAAAGGGTCTTCAGAGAGTCAGTATTGAGAAGAAAATATTCCCCAAATATTCCACTCCTCTGTGAGACGCGATTGTCCAAAAAGTAAAAAAAAGTATTGCAGTTTTCAACGAACATTTTGTGAGCATTGTTGAAGGGTTGGAGAGATCATCATCAGAAGGAAATGGTAACACGAAGAATCAGGCATTCCAGCTACATTCTGTTGCCACCAAAGCTCAATTCATCGCTGTCGCTCTGATAGCTAAGTATTCTGCCTTATTGGAACCTGCGTTAAATGCTCTACAGTCTAAAAGACTGGACCAGATCCAATGTGCACAGCACGTCAAACGGATTCTTGGAGTGATAACAACTCACCGTAATTATGTAGAACAATTATCTACAGAGTGTGTGGAGGATACCTATAAGATTGCCGAGGAAGTTGGAGTGGAATTCACGGTGTCGAGATCTGTTGGAAGACAGCAACATCGCTCCAACCATCCAGCGTCCAGCCCTTTAGAGTATTGGAAGAGAGCCTTAGTAATTCCTTACTTGGACTCCTTAGTGTCTTCGTTGGAGCAACGTTTCTCAGAATAACATTCACCTGCTCTTTTACTTTTGGCTCTACACCCCCTAATCATGTTGGAGATGTCCATTCAAGATATCAAGATGAAAGCCAAGCAGTTATCGAAGTTTTATAAGTTGAAAGACTTCGACTCCGAAGCTGAGCTATGGTACACCATGTGGAAGGAGAAGAAACACAGCAAAACTCAGGTAAAAGAGCTGACCATAGCAGACCTTGTTAAAGAGGTGGAACTCTTCAACCCTAACACCAAAAAGGCTCTGCTCATCTCTCTTGCCCAGTCATGTACCAGAGTGGTGATTCAGTACCTTGTGAAGAGTAACGAACTGGCTAAGGTCGACGATGACAGAGGAGCGTCTCAATGGCCTATGCTTACTCAGTGTGCACAGAAAAACTGCTTTGGAGAAAAGGAGAAATTCGAGAACGAACTGTTAAGAAGGTTTTCAGCAAATCCAAAGGAAAAAAATTTAGTTCAAGATTTTTTTGTTAAGAAGATTTGTAATTTCGCATTCGAGAAAACTAGTCTTAGTTTATGGGCGTAACCAGGATGAAGAGGGGGTGTGGGACTTCCCCCCCCCTAAATTCCTTGAAATGAAAGCAAAGGTAACGTTAATATATTAATTTTATTTTAGTAATGCATTATGGGTTGACCGTAAAATTGTCCCCCCTCCTTGGAAAAAATTCTGCCTACGCCCTTGCATGACGTACACATCAATCGTCATCAGCGCTTAGAGAGATAGTTTCAAATCAACTGTTGTTGTTGAACTCTAATCTGAAATATGTTCAAAGTTCATACCGTGGTCAACTCCCCCTGACTTTGAGCTCTGGTCCATAGACCTTGTGATCCTTGTGACTGAGTGGTCCGGGGAGGCGGGGATATTGACTATGTCTTCTGTAATAATGACAATGTCCTCTGTCTAGTATGTACACTATGTCTTCTGTAATATTGACAATGTTCTCCATCTGGTGTACATACATAATGTCTCCTGTAGTATTGACAATGTTCTCCATCTGGTGTACATACATAATGTCTCCTGTAGTATTGACAATGTTCTCCATCTGGTGTACATACATAATGTCTCCTGTAGTAGTAGTATTGACAATGTTCTCTGTCTAGTTGGAAAATAGAATAGGATAGTAAACAAGATAAAACTGAATGAGTGAATGATAGAAGTTTGCTAAGAGAATAAAATCTTCTTATTTCCACCTTCCGATGAATTGCCATTTTGTGCATCATCTGATTTTAAGTGTTTCCCACCGATATAGACTGAGGGAGATCTTGTACCGGTGCAATGGTGGTGTGATGAAATCACTGATATAGACTGAGGGAGATCTTGTACCGGTGCAATGGTGGTGTGACAAAATCATCGATATACACTGGGGGAGATCTTGTACCGGTGCAATGGTGGTGTGACGAAATCACCGATATAGACTGGGGGCGATCACGTACCAGTGCAATGGTGGTGTGACGAAATAATCGATATAGACTGGGGAGATCTCGTATTGACAATGACCTCCACTCAGTTTATATTCAGTGTCCCCTGTAATATTGACAATGGCCTTCCCTTGGTGTATATTCAATGTCCCCTGTAATATTGACAATGGCCTTCACTTGGTGTATATTCAGTGTCCCCTGTAATATTGACAATGGCCTTCACTTGGTGTATATTCAATGTCCCCTGTAATATTGACAATGGCCTTCACTTGGTGTATATTCAATGTCCCCTGTAATATTGACAATGGCCTTCACTTGGTGTATATTCAATTTCCCCTGTAATATTGACAATGGCCTTCACTCTGTGTATATTCAATGTCCCCTGTAATATTGACAATGGCCTTCACTCTGTGTATATTCAATGTCCCCTGTAATATTGACAATGGCCTTCACTTGGTGTATATTCAATGTCCCCTGTAATATTGACAATGGCCTTCACTCGGTGTGTATTCAATGTCCCTTGTAATATTGATAATGGCCTTCACTCGGTGTATATTCAATGTCCCCTGTAATATTGACAATGGCCTTCCCTTGGTGTATATTCAATGTCCCCTGTAATATTGACAATGGCCTTCACTTGGTGTATATTCAGTGTCCCCTGTAATATTGACAATGGCCTTCACTTGGTGTATATTCAATGTCCCCTGTAATATTGACAATGGCCTCCACTCGGTGTATATTCAGTGTCCCCTGTAATATTGACAATGGCCTTCACTCGGTGTATATTCAATGTCCCCTGTAATATTTACAATGGCCTTCACTTGGTGTATATTCAGTGTCCCCTGTAATATTGACAATGGCCTTCACTCGGTGTGTATTCAATGTCCCTTGTAATATTGACAATGGCCTTCACTCGGTGTATATTCAATGTCCCCTGTAATATTGACAATGGCCTTCCCTTGGTGTATATTCAATGTCCCCTGTAATATTGACAATGGCCTTCACTTGGTGTATATTCAGTGTCCCCTGTAATATTGACAATGGCCTTCACTTGGTGTATATTCAATGTCCCCTGTAATATTGACAATGGCCTTCACTTGGTGTATATTCAATGTCCCCTGTAATATTGACAATGGCCTTCACTTGGTGTATATTCAATTTCCCCTGTAATATTGACAATGGCCTTCACTCTGTGTATATTCAATGTCCCCTGTAATATTGACAATGGCCTTCACTCTGTGTATATTCAATGTCCCCTGTAATATTGACAATGGCCTTCACTTGGTGTATATTCAATGTCCCCTGTAATATTGACAATGGCCTTCACTCGGTGTGTATTCAATGTCCCTTGTAATATTGACAATGGCCTTCACTCGGTGTATATTCAATGTCCCCTGTAATATTGACAATGGCCTTCCCTTGGTGTATATTCAATGTCCCCTGTAATATTGACAATGGCCTTCACTTGGTGTATATTCAGTGTCCCCTGTAATATTGACAATGGCCTTCACTCGGTGTATATTCAATGTCCCCTGTAATATTGACAATGGCCTTCCCTTGGTGTATATTCAATGTCCCCTGTAATATTGACAATGGCCTTCACTTGGTGTATATTCAATGTCCCCTGTAATATTGACAATGGCCTTCACTTGGTGTATATTCAGTGTCCCCTGTAATATTGACAATGGCCTTCACTTGGTGTATATTCAGTGTCCCCTGTAATATTGACAATGGCCTTCCCTTGGTGTATATTCAATGTCCCCTGTAATATTGACAATGGCCTTCACTTGGTGTATATTCAGTGTCCCCTGTAATATTGACAATGGCCTTCACTTGGTGTATATTCAATGTCCCCTGTAATATTGACAATGGCCTTCACTTGGTGTATATTCAATTTCCCCTGTAATATTGACAATGGCCTTCACTCTGTGTATATTCAATGTCCCCTGTAATATTGACAATGGCCTTCACTCTGTGTATATTCAATGTCCCCTGTAATATTGACAATGTATTCCATCTGGTATATACAAGAAATCCTAACTATTGTTCTAGCCACACTCCTGCTTTGTCCCACTATATCAAGAGACTGTTGAAACCCAACAAAGGCCTGTTGAGGGAGATAAGTAGGCCTATAGTGCACAGCAACATCAACACCCTACCACCCAAGGTAAGATAAACTTTAACAAAATATATTTTTCCACACTTGACTCCTTGACTAGAATATTTTTCTGATCTAAAGTTACTTTAATCTATATCTTGTTAATGGGAAGTAAATATGAGTTAAGCATTAAATTGACTCAAGTAGCCTACAGTCCATTGTACATAAGATACATGTAGACCTACTGATACTTCTAGTTATTGGGTCATTCTCAAATTGAGGAACAAATAGGAAGTCCAAAAATAAAAAAATAAAAAGTTCAGGAAAAGTGTAATTTACTGCTTGATTACACAACATTTATTAAAGAAGTAATTAATAATACCAGCAGAAATTAGTTGTACAATTTTCTCTCTCTCTTATTTTTTTTTTTTAGTTTTACCAAAGTGGCTACCCAATCTAGTCTGATGCTACAGTGATGCCTTAAGGCTGGTATACACAAAACTCTAAGCTAAGCTAAGCTAAGATTTGCTAAGCTGCGCGTTATGTTTTTTCTGATTGCTGGCCGGGCAATTTTTTCATCTTACATCAATCATGTTGAGTATGCACATAACATAGCTTGGGCTCCGTGTTGAACAGACGCAGCGCTGGTTTGGTGAAAATAACTAAAGACGTGTTGAAGTTTTGTTTTAGTTTGTTTCATGTGTATTTAAGTAATATTATATTTAGGTTTTATATTTAATAAATGTTTTTATATTAAAATGGAAGCATTAAATGAACAAGTCAAACCTCCACCTCCTTAATTTTCTTCATCTTCTAAAACAGCTGCTAACAGCAGCATCTTCTCTTCCTCAGTACTATCAGCTGAACTCAAAGAAGACATTTTGGAGAATGCCATCATAACTAAACTTCACTGGAGCAGACCAGAAAGAAACTACACTGAATTCAGGAGGGGAAAGAGGGGCCATTGCTTAGCTTAGCAATGAGTGTGAAACCAAATTGATAAAGTCTTAGCACAGCATAGCTTATCTTAGTATTCTGTGTGTATCGGCCTTAAGACCATGCGGGCACCGATGCATATTTTATGCGACTCTTGTATTGTATTTAAAATTTGAAAGTTTGATATCTGTGGCTTAGAAGCCATAACACTGGCCTGCGATTATTCTGCTGTTATGTTGAAAATAAGTATTTATATGTAAACGATGTGCTGATTTTGAAAATATCAACGGTTCTGTCATAACATGTCAAGATTTTATGTAATTCGATATTATATTAACCATAAAGAATACTAGACCTATATCTAGGCCTATCTCATCATAATTGCAGTAATAATGATATAAATATAGCTAAAAATGAGTAACTTTAGTGCACACAACTGATATTCATGGATATATTTCCACAAAACAAACCACCACTTGTATGCTATCTTACCCCTAATTCCTTATCTTTATTTGCCAAATGTTTAAAAGTTTTGGTGACTTATATTATCCACGCATGACCATGAAATGGGGAAATAAATCTGTCAACGGTGACTCAGGAGAAAAGTTCCATGTCATGTATATCTATATTTAATAAGATGAACCAAGCTCCTTGGAATAGAGGGCATATCAACCTAACACCTCAAAGACCTCAGTGGCTATTCATTACCGTGGTTGTATCCTTAACTGTTTACAGTTCGGTCCAATTTCTTGGTTTTGATTTATCTTATATAAAGTGCTACATAGCTAACAATAAAGCGGTACTAAATTTAAAATTCAGTTAACAATAACATGGCTTCTGTCTCTACAAGGAGGCAATGTGTGAACAATCGGGATAATTTCTGTTTCACGTGAGATTCATACTTGTTACAAAGACAGAAAAATAATATCACAGCATTTATTAAGAAAGTGTATCTTGCATATTTTAAAGTTAAACTTGGAGATCAGGATAATAATTGGGCCCCACATACTGCATGTAAGACTTTTGTTGAAGGACATAAGGCACTGGTATTATGGATGGCGAAAATATATGTCGTTTGGGATTCCCATGATATGGTGCCAAACAAAAAATCACTACGATGGTTGTTACTTCTGTTTGAGTAATGTATCAGGGTACAACAAAATGAATGAGTTGAAAATCAAATACCCAGAAGGCCTAGCATCATCTACAAGACCTGTGCTGCATGGACCAGATATTCCAATTCCTATTTCACCGACTCAACTAGAGTACAATAAGTAGTCATGTTCCTCTGAGTCTACAGAAAATGTTAACGTTGATGAGGATTTTTCACACCTCACTAACAAAGATAAGCCTCAGCTTTTTACTCAAACTAAGTTGAATGATTTGTACGGGACTTACTTCTTACCAAGGACCAGAGTGGAATAGAGATTGAGTTTAAAAGAAAAATATCTGCTGGCACAAGAAACTACATTTTACTGGTACGGTAAAGAATTTGAGAGGAATAATTTAGTAAGTTCTTTAAGATGGAAGACCAGTTAGTTTATAGTTGTGAAACACCTGGTTTAATTCTTCAACTGGGAGAATTAGCTTACAATAATAATGACTGGATATTATTTATCGATGCTTCGAAAATAAGTCTCAACATAGTTTTATTGCATAATAGAAATGCATTTACTTCGATTCCAGTTGAGAAAACTGTCTCTCTGAAAGAGATCTACATTTCAATCCATTTTAGAAAAAATAGCTATCAGGAACATCAATGGCTATTATGTGGAGACCTAAAGGTTTCCGGTATCTTACTAGGCCAACAAGGAGGGTATGCAAAATGTCCTTATTTTTTTAAAAAACTGTGAATGGGACAGTAGAAGTAGGGATAAACATTGGACAACAAAAGGATGGCATAAGATAAATTTAATGCTGAGGAAAATATATTGATTGTGATTTAAAGTACTAAACATAAGCTTTAATTTGTCACCAAAAAATTATTAAATAAATAACGAGGCTAGGGAATATTTTTAATAATTACTACCCAAATTAGAGCAACAATGAAAGCAGGGAGGCATATGGTTTTTTTTTTCAAAATGGTGCCCTGAGGCCCAAAAAGTCTGTAAAAATAATTTAGTTATAACTTGTATGTAACTACATAGGAACAAAATATAAAGGAGATTTGAGCTGTAAAGATACATGGCACTAGGTGATTGACATGAAATGAGCCACACGATGTATTCTGGGCCAAATCAAACCGGCCCACGGGGATATCTCCCACCGCATGTGCATATAAAATAACAATAATGTGGTAAATTGCTATCATTGTTGACTGTATAAAATAGGTTTGTATTCCTAATAAAAATCGAGCTTTAGAGAAGTTTCTCTAGTGGATTGAATAATTTGCTTTCCCAGTTTGATGAATTTTTAAATTCAGGCAAATTCTTATCATAATGTATAACAATGTCTGGTTAAATCTGAATAAGGTTTTTAACTTTCAAATGATTTGTGGGTTTTCCCTTGCTCTTAATAATCTTTGAACATTCTTCTTCTGGGACAAAGCTTATATATACTCCCAGACTCCGAATCCATTTATAAATCCACGTATAAATGGTGAAAGAAAAACAAAAACAAAATTATGATTTGAAGAGAACGTAATAGTTGGACTGATGTAGTTTTATAAATATATTTTAAAAGAATTAAAAATTGTAACATAGTAAATCAGGTTGGTCACTGATCAGGAAAACCTAGAATTATTCTTGAATTTTGCCATTTGTGGGCAATTTAATAATGAATACCACTCTAAGCGCATACACATTTCAAATATTCGCTGGGGATGAATCACTCTAAATAGTTTTTAGGGGCATATTATTTACTAAATATTCCATTCAATAACCACTTCAAATACTGGCAGCTTGTAGACAAATCTAATTAAAAATAATAATAAAGACAAGGACCACTCTAAATATATTCTAGGGGCATTCAATTTTCATAAATTTTCCGGAGTTGAGTTTCAGTCCCCCATTTTACTTTGGGAACAGTTATTCATAATCCACACCCTTCACCACCGTACACAATCAAGTTTTTCCCACCACAGTGTGTCGCTGTAGTACATTAATTTTGTGTCCACTATACTGTATAACTTGCCCACTCTATACTGTATAACTTGCCCATACTCTAATGTATAACTTGCCCGCTCTCTACTGTATAACTTGCCCACTCTCTACTGTATAGCTTGCCCACTCTCTACTGTATAGCTTGCCCGCTCTCTACCGTATAACTTGCCCTCTCTCTACTGTATAACTTGCCCACTCTCTACTGTATAACTTGCCCACTCTCTACTGTATAACTTGCCCACACTCTACTGTATAACTTGCCCACTCTCTACTGTATAGCTTGCCCGCTCTCTACCGTATAACTTGCCCTCTCTCTACTGTATAACTTGCCCACTCTCTACCATATAACTTGCCCTCTCTCTACCATATAACTTGCCCACACTCTACCATATAACTTGCCCTCTCTCTACCGTATAACTTGCCCTCTCTCTACTGTATAGCTTGCCCACTCTCTACTGTATAGCTTGCCCACTCTACTGTATAACTTGTCTGCTCTCTATTGTATAACTTGCCCGCTCTCTATCGTATAACTTGCCCTCTCTCTACTGTATAACTTGCCCACTCTCTACTGTATAACTTGCCCACACTCTACCGTATAACTTGCCCTCTCTCTACTGTATAGCTTGCCCACTCTCTACTGTATAGCTTGCCCACTCTACTGTATAACTTGTCTGCTCTCTATTGTATAACTTGCCCGCTCTCTATCGTATAACTTGCCCTCTCTCTACTGTATAGCTTGCCCACTCTCTACTGTATAGCTTGCCCACTCTACTGTATAACTTGCCCGCTCTCTACCGTATAACTTGCCCGCTCTCTACTGTATAACTTGCCCACACTCTACCATATAACTTGCCCTCTCTCTAACTGTATAACTTGCCCACTCTCTACTGTATAACTTGCCCTCTCTCTACTGTATAACTTGCCCTCTCTCTACTGTATAACTTGCCCTCTCTCTACTGTATAACTTGCCCACTCTCTACTGTATAACTTGCCCACACTCTACTGTATAACTTGCCCTCTCTCTACTGTATAACTTGCCCACACTCTACGTATAACTTGCCCTCTCTCTACTGTATAACTTGCCCACTCTCTACTGTATAACTTGCCCTCTCTCTACTGTATAACTTGCCCTCTCTCTACTGTATAACTTGCCCTCTCTCTACTGTATAACTTGCCCTCTCTCTACTGTATAACTTGCCCTCTCTCTACTGTATAACTTGCCCGCTCTCTACTGTATAACTTGCCCACACTCTACCATATAACTTGCCCTCTCTCTACTGTATAACTTGCCCTCTCTCTACTGTATAACTTGCCCTCTCTCTACTGTATAACGTGCCCTCTCTCTACTGTATAACTTGCCCACACTCTACTGTATAACTTGCCCTCTCTCTACTGTATAACTTGCCCACACTCTACCATATAACTTGCCCTCTCTTACTGTATAACTTGCCCACTCTCTACTGTATAACTTGCCCGCTCTCTATCGTATAACTTGCCCTCTCTCTACTGTATAACTTGCCCTCTCTACTGTATAACTTGCCCACTCTCTACTGTATAACTTGCCCTCTCTCTACTGTATAACTTGCCCTCTCTCTACTGTATAACTTGCCCTCTCTCTACTGTATAACTTGCCTCTCTCTACTGTATAATTGCCCACACTCTACTGTATAACTTGCCCTCTCTCTACTGTATAACTAGCCCATTCTACTCGTAGCTTAGCTCACGCCACAAAGGAATAATCACATTATGATCCAGACCTAAAAAAAGTGTAATAAGGCTGTAGAGTAAGTCCATGGCTGTATCCTGAATATATTTTTGAGGCAGAAGAGAAGAGGCTCAGAGCAAAGTCTTCTGACAGGAGATGGCAAGGAATTAATTTGAACAAAGACTCATCTTGAAGTAATTTGAAGTGTTTTAATACATAATTGGGTATGAATAATTGTGTACGACTCCAATAGTATAGGATACTGTCTTAGGCATTGAGTAGAAATACTTACTAACAATACTTGCTCAAGTACTAACATTTGATGGTTTGTTCAACAAACTTTAACAAAACATTTTCATTCAAAATCATTTGTTCAAAAGTCTCACAACAGGAGAAAAATATTTAAGAAAAAGGGATAATTTTGCCTGGAAAACTGCGCGTTATACTGGAATTCTATTCTATAGCTTGAGTGGCCCATCTATAAATATTTTGGCTCTTTCAAATCTTTTGCTTCTTGGAAAAAAATTTGTTTCATCAGTTTTTGATAAAATAATTTTTTTTTACACTATTATGTATTATTATAAATAAGAAAGTATGTTATTAAAATAACATTTCTCTTGCATCTGACAGAAATACTCCTAATTTGTTGGTAGGTTCGTGCGTTTGTTGAAGCTAGCGTCGCCCTCTGTCAACCAGAACACATCCATATCTGTGATGGTACCGAGACGGAGAACTCCAAACTGGTTCAAATCATGCAGAACCAGGGCACAATTGTACCTCTCTCCAAATATGACAATTGGTACTTTGTTAATTACTCATTAGCTACTTTTAAATAACAAATACTCCTGGAAAAACTTGCAAGAAACACAGCACCATAATTTAATGAAAAACCTTTTATTTGGCATTGCGGCCTTTGCAACGGTTTTGAATTGGGTTTCAATCACTTGTTAACTGTAGATGTGCATTTTCAAAATTCAAATGAAATAATAACATTGATCTAGTCAACATTTGAAACGACTTTTGGGGTACCGGTATCACTTTCCTACATTAGGAACAATTAACCTAGCTACAGTATTATTTAGGTAATCTCTCATTGATTAACACATCAAGTGCAATCTTCTTGATTCTTCACTAAGTAAAAACTAAAATAATATTACTGAATCAAGTACAGTTTTAAATCACATTGAGGATAATTTTCGGAGGCCTTGGATCGTATTTAAAATGTGATTTATTAATAAAAGTTTGGTTATATCCACTTGAACTAAGACAATATAAGGAGTTTGAATGTAGCTTACAGGATACACAATAACCTAAGATTGAACCAGAGTATCTTGGAGCTAGTGTTAGTCTAGCTATCCTCGTGATCTTGGAAAATGGTCAAAATAAAGAACAAGTAGGTATCATATTGTTTCAGGGAATTTATAAACTAAACATTTTTTATCTGGTAAAATGACAAATTACTAAATTTACTGATTGATTTCATGTAATGAACATATGTTGCTAAACCCACTTAACTTTCCACAAACATTTGCGTACATGAATGGTCATGCAGGCCTACCCTTTGTCTACCCTTGCATTATTCCACTATGGTATAACTTTTAAGATAGGGTCATAGTGTAATATATAAAGGCTAGGCAGGATAAGCGAGGTGTAAATAATCAAATCAAGAACATTTGAATTATATCACGAATTAATAAGTAGCCAGTTTAAGCACAATATCATAATACCCATTAAAAATCAACATCTTCATTTATGGTATTGTAATGTGTCCCATTGTTGGACAATGATTGCGAAATGGAGTAATTTTTAGTGACCCTCAAAATATGAGAGGAAAATTTCAATTAAATATGTCATATATATATATGATTATTTTAAAAGTAGTTAATTAAATTTAGGAATATTACCTAGTGTATTTACATTTTAAAACTTATAAAATTAATTTGTAAGTATTTTAATCAATTAAATGAGCTTAAATATAGATATTATTTTAACAGTAGGTGAATTAAATTTTTGAATACAGGAACGAAAGAAATACTTAGCCATCTTAAGACTCAGATGACAAATGTATATCTTTGATAATTGAAATAATTTAAGATCGAGAGTGAATTTTGAAAAGAATACATTTTATTTTATAATTACTAAGGCTACCTGAACAAGTTGTAGGAAAGGTTGCACTTGAATCAGGTTACTAAGAAATGCTCATAGGCCTAATGGTTTCTCTCTTCTCTTAATTAACTGCAAGTGTAATGTTTTTGTTACAATATACATTTTGTCTCAATCACTTTCCACTAGGAAGGGTAGCCTAAAAGTCTTCTTTGGATTAAACTTGATTGAGGAAAGATGAAATGAATTAGAAATTTTAATGTTAGTACAACCTGTGGAAATAATTTCTGTCAAAGGTTTTGAGAAATTTGCCCACAAGCATAATAAGGACATCTCATTAAATATATGTTGTGTTAGTCACATATTACTTTGGGTAGGGTGACCTGGCGGTCTAGGGTAAGGTGTCGGACTTCTATGCTGGCGGCCGGGGTTCAATCCTCGGTCCCGGCACAGATTTATCTGATTACCAAACCCTTCCTTCACCTCTAACAAGACATCTTGTGAATGTGGGGAATGCCAGGCCTCCACCGTGGTTCGGATTCCACGTTAAACTGCAGGTCCTCCATTTCATCTCACAATCACCCTACCATTACACATTAGCGTAAGTGTGTATAACCCGAACGGGTAGTAAGACGCGGTGCTAATAATAATAATAATAATATATATAATACTTTGGGTATTATTTTTACTACTACTACTTGCTACTAAGCTGTGTTTATTTTAGTGATTTTTATCAGTTTTTTCAGATGGTTTTGTTGAGAACATGCAAACACAAAATTAAACTATTATTGTGTTTCACCAAATTTAAGAATACTGTAATACAGGCAAACTCTGTTATATGCTCTTTCACTATCCGATTAATCACATGCACATGAATAACTTTTGAATTTTAAAATGAGATCCAAATTGTTTTTAATTGTAGCTGGCTTGCACGAACAAACCCAGCCGATGTCGCTCGAGTGGAGAGCAAGACTTTAATCTGCACCCCAGACAAAAGAGAAACCATCCCTAGAACCAGGGATGGAGTGAAGGGATGCTTAGGGAACTGGATAGCTCCAGAGGAAATGGACAAGGCCATCCAACAGCGGTTCCCTGGCTGCATGATCGGTAATATCGCTATAAATAGTTAGTGTTCTTGTAAACATTATCTTTGTTATAACATTGGTAATATCGCTCTAAATAGGAGTGTGCTTGTCAACAATGCTCTTGTAGTCATATTGGTAATATTAATATAAATACCCCATATGCAAAAATATCGGATCTGGTTATAACTTAAATTCGCCAGACCTGGTAATGGCAGTTCTGGCCGTATCTACAATTCTCAGAACTGGAATAGTCTTTTGGTTGAAAATGTGCTGATATAACTAACGTCACCATTATATGACGTAAGTCACACAACTAGCTTACCAAAGCACACACCTGGAAGGTTTTCTTCAAGCAGAATAGATAGTTCTGGTGTGAGACACCTTGTAAGTTGTGTCTCTTTAATGAGACAAGTTATTTGATTGAACAGTATATCTGGACACATCAGTGGTTATTGGTATCTTATCTCATAGATATGGAAGTGGTGGGAAAAACTAGTTCCTACACTACTTAGGAGTGACTTGTGACCACAATTTGGTTTTAGTTGTGGGAAAAGTCGGAAGAGGAAACAGAGTGTTGAGACAGATTTGTTAAGGAAAAGAGAACTATTAAACTACTATTGTAGCTAATCCTAAGAGTTTAAACCATGTTTTGTGGTAGAAGTCCCATGGTTGATGAAAAAGAGTCTCTGTCATTGCTTCAGAAGTCCTCTGACCGAAGGTAATGAGGCAACTACAGACTGTAATTTGGTTAGTTGGGAACAATGAGCTACAAGTTTTATTTTGATTGGTTGTGAATGACTGAACTGATTTATGAACAGCTCATTTTAATGAACTGAATCACTTTTTACTGTTCCCATAAGTGGGCTGTTCTGCTCATCTCTAATTTTTATCCCGTGTTCAACTGCATAAAATATTGTTGTGAATATAAATATAATTTTTAAATATATATGAATATTTAATAATGGGAACATGTTTAATACAATACATGCTTTATAACTTAGATGTGGCTGTCCACCATGATATGACAAATTAGCTGGTAAGTGCAAACTACATTTGTCAAATGTGCTTCTATTAATGGTAAGTTACTTATAGAGATTAGACAGCTTAAATAGGTTATAGACAAATAATTTAGGTTGTCTTATGAAAAAATAAGTTTTATTCCAATTTTAAGATGTTAATGTAAATAGAGTTTTATGTTTTATCTGTAAATAAAGTTTAAGTTACGAGTAATTTAACTATATTTAAGTTATTAATTTTTATGTAAAATAACATTAATTTTTTAGACACTAATTTAGTATGGATAATAACAATCTTACAAAGGTTAAGTCAAATTTGGCCAAATATAATTGTTTTCATGTGGGTCCATGTTAATATTATTATGGCTGTAAGATTTCTATTGTTGATGTTGAACCTCACTCCTGGACCCCAAACCACCTGTATCATGCATTTGTATGCTCATATTTCTATGGCAACAGATCCCTATCAAAAGCCCAGAAGGATTGGATCAACAATTAAGTCTCTCAGCTCTGGTTTAATTTAATTTAGATTGGTTTCAGGTCGCACCATGTATGTGATTCCCTTCAGTATGGGCCCCATCACTTCCCCCTTGTCGAAGATAGGGATTGAGATCACAGACTCCCCCTATGTGGTCAGTTCCATGAGGATCATGTCCCACATGGGCACTCCAGTGCTAGACATTCTCTCCAGGGGTGCGGACTTTGTCAAATGTTTGCATTCTGTCGGCACACCTACCTCGGAGTTCGTACAGTCTAAAGGTTGGCCCTGTGACCCAAAGAGGACCATCATTCTTCATAAGTTAGTAAATATAACATGATCTTCACTTTAATAACAGATCAATATTTGGGTTGTAGCCCCAATTAATGACTATCAAAAGTTCAACCACTATCAAAGATTTACTTTATTTGCTATGGGCAGAAATGAGGGAGAATTTCACACACACACATCCTATTTTCAAGTTTATTAAATCAAATAAAATCTTAAAACTAATTGGAATTTGAAATTTATCTTTCAATAGAGTGTACTAGTCACTGTACAAGTCAAAAAAAGCATGCGTACTTAGAATTTGTAATTGTTGATAATGAAATAACTAGGCCATTATTAGGACTAACAGAGTGTCTGACCTTAAACCTTATAACACGTATTGAAGTTCATAATGTTAAAATAGATTCTAAAGTAAAGTTTATTGAGGCAAACAAAGATTTGTTCGTGGGAATGGGGAAGTTTGAAAACCCAGTCAAACTAAATATTAAACTGAAATCTGAACCAGCTGCAAGGACATCAAGACTAATTCCATACAAATTAAGATCAAGAGTTCATGACAAATCGATAAGCTTAGAAAAATGGAAAGCTATTAATAAAGTGAGTAGCCTAGCCCCAAAGGGTGGGTTGGCAATTTAGTAGTCGTTGAAAAGTAAATGGCTCAATTCGCCTTTGCATGGGCCCTCAAGATTTGAATAAAATAATACTAAGAGTCTTTATCGAAATACCACCATTAGAGGAAATCAGCCTTAAACTAAAGAACAAAACATTGTTTACTGTTTTAGATTTAAAGGAAGGATTTTATCATTTAGAGTTAGATAAGGAGTTCAGCAATCTCTGCACATTCCATAAACCCTTTGGTTGTTTTAAATTTAATCGAATGCCCTTCAGTATTAGCAGTGCCCCTGAAATATTTCATAAAGCGAATGTTAAGAATTTTGGGGATATACCAAACAATTATATATTTTGATGACATCTGAGTTGCAACTGGAAATGAACAGAGTCATGACAAAACTTTTAAATTAGTTCTAGACAGAGCCATACGTTTGAATATTAAGTTTAATGAGAATAAAACTCAGTGTAAAGTAAAAGTAAGCGAAGTGAGATACATAGGACATTTGTTTTCGAAGGATGGGATGAATCCTGATCCTGACCAGATCAAGGC
The DNA here is from genome assembly GCA_039000515.1 of Timema cristinae. Taxonomy (NCBI): domain Eukaryota; kingdom Metazoa; phylum Arthropoda; class Insecta; order Phasmatodea; family Timematidae; genus Timema; species Timema cristinae. The sequence goes on along the minus strand of JBCFYV010001001.1, from coordinate 34,394,068 downwards.
CATTATGCCAATAAAGGACCCAACTAACAAAACAGAACTGCAGAGAATATTAGGAATGATTAATTACCTACACAAATGTGTACCTACCATGTCTCAAATAACAGCTCCTTTAAGAGAATTGCTCAAGAAAAATGTGGAATGGCAGCGGCTACCTGCACATTCTGCTGCAGTGAATCAGTTGAGAAACTTAGTTCAGCACCTCTGCTAGGAATATTTTATCCAAGAAAGGAAATAACTTTACAGTGTGACTCATCTAAAGATGGTCTAGGTTGTTGTATCTTGCAAGCTTATTCTTCCAGGAGCCTGACAGAAACAGAAAAGGGCTACGCTCAAGTGGAAAAAGAACTGTTAAGTATTGTCTTTGCTTGTAATAAGTTCCACTATTTTATTTATAGACACAAAGTGAATGTGCACACTGATCATAAGCCCTTAACCTCAATAATGAGTAAAAATGTTAGCAAAATACTATGAAGTAGGTTACAGAGAATGCAATTAAAACTGTCAAAATATGAATTAGTTGTTATATACCCGCCAGGTAAAGACATGCATGTAGCTGGCTTGCTGTCTAAGGCATGTATTAAGGATGAGGTTGAAGATGAACAATATTTTGAGTGAAGACGTTCATTCTCTTTCAGGACAATTGCAAGTTAGTGATAGTAGAAAGAGTGAATTTCAACACTTCACTAATAATGATGAAGCATTAACAATGATCAAAAATATGACCAGGATGGTTGGCCCAAGACTATAAGTGAAGTTACTTTGAATGTAAAAACCTATTTTAGATTTAGAAATTAGATATTTGTTGAAGATAGTTTAGTTTTTTTATGAGAATAGAATCATTGTGCCAGCCAAACTAAGAAAACAAATGTTAAATATCCTACATGAGGGTCACTTTGGCCTGAATAAAACAAAAGGGAGAGCAAGACAAGTTTTAATTTGGCCAGGGATCAATAATGATATTGAAAATATTGTAAATAGTTGATCTATATGTGAAGCTTTTCAAGCTCGAAATGTAAAGGACCCCATGCTAAGTCATGAAATTCCTGGCCTACCATTTGAAAAAGTGGGTTTAGATATATTGTAATATGGAGGAAACCCCTATAATGTACTTGTAGACTATCTTTCTAAATGTTAGAGCTCTTACCTTTGAATTGTAAGCGATCGCATGCAGTAATAGTTAAGCTAAAGATTATTTTTAGTACTCATGATATTACAAAGGTCATAGAAGCAGACAACATGCCATTTGGAAGTTATGGACTCAGATATTTTGCAAAAGAATGGTATATTACATACATACTAGCAGACCTTGATATCCTAAATCAAATGGGCTAGCAGAAAAGGGTGTTCAAATAGCTACACAATTACTAAAAAAAGTGTAAATAAAGTCAAACTGATCATTATGTAGGATTGTTAAAGTATAGAAATACTACCATTTTAGGGCAAAATATAACTCCTACTCAGATTGTAATTAGCCGTAACCTTAAAACTAAGTTGCCCATTTGTAAACAATTATTGTTGTCAAGGGTACAGGAACATGCTAAGGAGCGGGTTGAGAAGAAACAGAGTTGTAACTAGTTTTATTATGATAAGACTGCACATAAAAGACCTGAATTCCATCCTAGTGACTATTGACGAGTAAGGTGTGACACTATATTGGAGCCAGCACAGATAGTCAGGAAACAAGAGTCCTCGGTCATGCATAGTTAGGAGTGGAAACAATAATATGGTGCTTAGAAATTCACCACATTTAATAAAGTCTATCAATGCCCCAGTATTCCAGAACAATGATAATTGTTATCAACCCATAAGCTCATCTAGTGATCAGAATCCTAACTGTGCGGATAATGAGCATCAAAATGATCAAGCACTATATAGTACCCTATGAGGTGGGGTAATACGGTGCCCATCAAAGTATAATGATTATGTTAAGTGATCTGGTGTAGCAGATACACAATGTCTTAGCATTAAGTGGGTACCATGGTAACCGCTGTAATGATCAACAATGTTTGTAATGGTTGACAGCCATGATATATTGAATCTATTTACATTAAGTTAATACTTACTAATATGTAATACAAGTGATCTAAATAAAGATTGGATACAAACAACACTACACTTTCCCTATTAACAGCACTGGGACATAAAAATGTGAAAATTGCAATTAAGAAAGTTTAGCTAATGAGGATGTGTACATAAACTAAACAATCACTATGTACATAAATATATCAAGCAACCATGCACCATACATTGATGTTGTTATGTGATTGTTGTGTTTGTTAGGCCAGCAACAAACGAGATTGTGTCCTATGGAAGTGGCTATGGAGGAAACTCTCTGCTTGGCAAGAAGTGTTTGGCTCTTAGAATAGGTTCGACTATTGCTAAACAAGAAGGCTGGCTGGCAGAACACATGTTGGTAAGTTTGCCATCTCTCATATTACAAACTTTTACATTATTTGTTAATCACTTGAAGATGAGGTCATTGCTAAGGAACCTTTGTAACAAATTACAAATAAAGGCAAAAAGAGAACTTGGACATGAGACAGTATATTAATATTTGATCAGGTCTATACCATCATCTATTTAAGGTATGAGTCTATGTATGAGTCTAGACCAGGGTCTCCAAACATTTTGGTATGTGCGTTTACATGATATATTTTACACATTTTCGCGGGCCGAAATAAACATTTGTTTTATAAATGAATCAATAACATTTATTTTGATCTCTTTGTTAAAATCAGCCTGACCATGTTCAGAATGAAAGAGAAATGGAGTTTTGCATAACAAGATTAATGTAAATGATTGAAATGCTTTTTTAAGTTTAAAATATCCATGAAATGAGATGTCAAGTTTGAAGTGGCCATTATTAGAATGTACTTAAAACATTATCAGACAAATTTGCCCGATGGTTGTACTCGACATACTTCATTCTTGAGAATTAATGTTAACTTGATTGTTTTACCAAAAACGGACACAACTCCACAAGAAAAGTGCTCCAAATTCGGAAACTGCTCAGGCTGTGAAGATTTATAAAATATGAGCAGATTTCCTTCTTTATACTTGTGTCTCAGCATTTCATCTGATTCGAGATCACTAGTTTCCATTTGAAACGAACTTGGGAGTTTTTTCCCCATTACAGTCAAATGGATTTTAAAATAACCCTATTTCATCTGTTTATCCATCAAGATCAAAAAATTGTCCCCGAAATTGTTTTAGTAAGTTAGAAATGAATTATAATGCAAATGAATAAGGAAATTCTTTTTCATGTTATTCATGAAATTTTTAACAGCATGGGAAATGAACCAAGTTGTGAACGTTAACCTGTTCTTTAAGTGGCATTATTTTTTCCCTGAATGCCTTGGCCTGTGCAAATAGAGCACAAATAAAATTTGTTTCAGCTTGCAACTTTATATTCGATTGGTTCACATCTGCAAAAAATGCCACTTTCCAAAGCCTCAGTCTTTGATAAAATCGATTGAGGTTTATTCTTCTGTGGGAAATGAATCAATTTATACATAATAATTTATATTTATGGTAAATAATCAATATAAGTACTTATTTTTAAAATTATGTATTATCTTTCCTTATATACTTTTATATCCCTCTGCTAGGAGACTTGTAATTACCTAAAAATCGTCACAAGCCATTCTGTTGTAGGTATAGGGGGTGACACCAACTGTTGCTTACACCGTGGTGCTGAGTTCTTTAATCATATGGTGCCTGTGAAGATGAGGGTTCGCAATTCCAACAGCACTCTTGCTTGGTGTCATGAGGGGAAGCACGCATGCAGATAGGAACTGGACATGTTAATATACCGCGTGGTTAAGAAATAACAATTAATTAGTTTTTTGATAAACTCTTGGGGCGGGCCAGATATAATCTTGTGGTGGGCTGAAGTTTGGAGACCCCTGGTCTAGACTACTATTCATTCCTTTGTTTGTTTGTTTAATACTTTTCATTATTTTTATAGTTCATTGAAAGTAGTTTTTCAAGGTGGGTGCGATGGTTAGTTTCACTTTATCTTCACTTATTATTTTGTTTTGTATACAATATTGGCAACAGTGTCAAAACTGGATACAAGGTATTTTCTTCCTCCACTTCCACCGACAGGGCAGTGCTTGTTTGGCTATATCTGTAAGAGGACTGCCTCAAACTGCCGAGAATATTTCGGTGTTACTTTACATTTATTAATGTTGTAATTATTATTAGCAGTTCAAGCCACTGCAGGGAACACTGAAATTAACATTCAATATTTTACCTTTAACAGTGTTTTTAGTTGGTAATCTTATTATTATGTAATTAAATAGTTATAAAGATGTGTAACAATCACTTAACATTATTGTTACAAATATGCTCCAACAATAGCATTAAGTACAGAATGATACATTTTCATATTTTGTTCTCAAGCATCAACTGAGCTTGCCCGAACCTAAAATGTCTTATGAATATAATAATAATATAAGCAAAAACACGAAACTGGTTATATCAAAAGGAAAACATAAAAGACCTTCAGTAAAATGTAAAGATCATTGCTGAAATGTACCATGTTCGACAGTAGTTCAGCAAAACCATTTAGCGATAAGAAGATTGCAGTGGAGGTATTCTTGAGTCTAGATATACATATGAAGGAACCATGTTCACATATAGCTGGAGTTTCTTCTCTAAGCACTTTGCAATTTTGTAACCTGACATTACAATGCTGCAATATCAGTGAAAAGTAAATGACAATGAAATGGTATAGCCGTGATTGTTATCTCAAAATGTAAAACAGAAACTAGCAGTGGTTCCCATAGTTAGAGTTTTGATAAAAAAAAAACCTCTGAATATCTTATTAATGCCTTCCATGTGAGTCATTTGGGAACATATTCTGAAACACATTAATAGAATAAATAGAGCTCTTCAAGAACCTGAACTGTAGTGTATGTGCAGTTGAGTTATTGTATTCCGACCTCCTGGATTTTGGTTGATGGTCAGAACGTGTAATAGGGAAGACACTGTTTGATGAAACACAAGCGGAATTGGTATCAGAATTAGATGCAAATGATACTTTTTTTGGTTGTATTGTAGACATATTAGTCACAGAAATGATAAAAAAAATACATACAATATGTTAGCTGATGCCTTCAATTTTCTTGCAGACAAATATTTATCAAAAGATAAAGTTCACACCAAGGCCAAATAGTTAGTCAACATATCTTTGTCAATAGTCAGATCTAGAAAAAGATTTGTTGATGAGTTTGGGATGTTTTCTGTGTCATGCAGTACACAGAATACCGTTATATATCAGGAATGATAAAATCTCAAACAAATATAAACTTGTTTAAAATTATACAAATGTACATATTTCTTTGAGGATTAATCTTTCAATAACTGGATCAAATGGAGGAAAAAGATCATTTTCAAAATTAATAAGATCAAGAACTATATGAGATATATTATATGTGTGTTATTAGCACTTGGAACCACACATAAAATTTGAATTAGATGAGAGTTAATAGCACCTGAAACCACATATAGAATGAATGAGCTGTATTATGCAGGGGAAGGTTGCCTATATTGAACCTGCTGCTAATTTGGACCATCTCTTTCTTATATACAAGGATGTATGAAAGTGCTACCATTCTGGTGTCAAAATATAGTGGACCTAAGCTGGCAAGTGCACTTAGCCAGTTGCACCTACAAAGCCTGTGAGGATGGATTGCTAGTATTTTCATCATCTAATGTAATATCTCGTAACTACTGAATAAGAAATTGTGCACATATAACACAGGTAAGAGATATTTTAATACGTGTCTTATATTGTTGGAATGTTTGTCTATATTTTTAGTTATGAGTCATTTATCTGTAAATGTTCGGTGATGGTTGAGTATTGTTTGCAAAATGGCTTTGTTTCCTAAATTGGACCATCACGGCTGCCTAAGTTGGACCGGTCCAATTTAGGAAACCATGAACACAAAGTAGTCCATAATCTTTTTTTCATCTAAACTTGTTACAGGAAGATATCAAAAACAGGCAAATACGAACAGTGGAGTGAATCAGATTTAGCTTTGGCTGTGTATGCGGTTCGTTCAGCAAGCGTTGGTCTGAATGAAGCAGCAAAAAGATATGGTGTTCCAAACAAAGGACCGGCCCTTGTTAAATTCTTCGGTCAACCACCTGTCTTCACCAAGGAAATAGAGGAAGAACTAGAGGCACACATTCTCAAGTTTGAAGAAAGAATGTTTGGACTAACAGTAAAATATGTGAGAAAGCTCGCTTTTGACGTCGCTAAAATACATGGACTTGGATATTGTTTTAACGAGGAAAAAGGCATGGTAGGAAAGAAGGGGTTTTATAAGTTTATGAAGAGGAAACCGAAACTATCGCTGAGGCATCCGGTAGCGACATCACTTGCCAGGATGAAGGGTTTCAGCAAAGAACGAGTAGGATAATTTTTTAATATCTTAGAAGATATAGTGGATAAACATAAACTGAGTGGCATGAGAATCTACAATGTAGATGAAAGTGGTTTCACGACTCTCCAAAAGAAGCCACAAAAGATAGTCAAGTAGCGTGGAGAGAGAAGTGAACATGACTTTGTGTGTTGTGTGAGTGCAGCCGGCTCATACATCCCGCCCATGTTCATTTTCAAAAGAAAATGATAAGCACCAGATTAGAAAGATGAGCTCCAGCAAGAAGTGAAATATTGATTTCAGGTACTGGCTATATAACATCAGAACTCTTCATACAGTGGCTCCACCACTTCAAGAATAATGTAGTTTGTTCAAGAGAAGATCCTGTACTGCTCCTTCTGGATGGACACGCAACTAACAGCAAAAACCTAGAGGCATTTATATCTGCGCGAGGTAGTGGAATTATTATGCTGCAGTCGCCAAGTCATGCAATCTCTTGACGTTGCCCTTTTTCGTCCATTTGGATGGTACTACATAAAGGCACAAGAAACATTTTTATGGCAGAACATGTGGAAACCAATCACCCCATTGTTGCCTTACTTGCGGAAGCATATGGTAAAGCAGCCACAGTGGGCACAACCAAAAATGCCTTTAAAGCCTCTGGTATCTGGCCTGTCAATTGTCACGTATTCTGAAATGGCGATTTTGCTCCTTCAGATGCAGACTTCACTATTAGGAAGTTTCTCTGAATTCCTGAGTAAAGTCTCTCCAGTACCTCAAGCAACAACTGGTTCCAGCAACCAAAGAAAACAGAATGCCCAAATCATTACAAGCACTCCTTACAAAGAGAGTTTGGAAAAACAAAAATCAAAATCAAATGAAAAGTTGATGATGAAATCACAAAGAGCTTTATTTGCCTCTAAGAGTTCTGTAGCGGTTTCCAAGAATAAAAAGAAAAAAATCATGTTAGATAGTTATAACAGTTATGAAGATTTTGTAGCATGTAGTTCTTCTTCAGGTGGTGATGATTTTGTTGACACGGACGATTTTCAGGATTTTCGATCGTAATCAGTTGAAATAAAATACTATGTTCTAGTTTGTTTAAAAGACGAGAAAAGGAAAAATGTATATTACGTCGGTCAGGTTGTTGAGGATAAAAACAATGCCAGTACCATAGAAATTTCTTTCATGAGAAAGTCAACTAAATTTGAGAACATCTTCATTTTTCCAATAGCACCTGATGTTTCGGAAGTGGATGATTGTGACATCTACATGAAATTACTAAACCCACAGAAACATGGTCAAACAAAGTGTCAACAGTCCTACATTTAATTTGGAATAGAATTTAATGTGGATGTTTGCTAAAATTTTCTTTATTGTGTTTTTCAACTGGTATTATTGTAATTTCTGGACTCTTTCAAATGCTATTTTATTTAATAGTGTTTTAGAGTTTTGTATTTTTAATATAATATTGAAATTTCATGAAAAATCCTGAGTTGTTATCTTCCAATCTAATGGTCCAATTTAGGAAACCCACTGATCCAAATTAAGAAACCAGTTTCCTATATTGGACAGATTGCACAACTTGAGCATTATTTATCCCAACAAATTTTGTTACTAGATTTGAACATTAATTTAACGCATATCTTTAATTCAATAACACAGAAAACCAGGTACAAAATTTGGTGGCAAAAAAATTAAATTGTGAAACTGGTCCAATATGGGCACCTTTCCCTAAGTGTGCACCTTAAACCACATATAGATTGTATGAGCTGTATTATATGGGTGTTAATAGCACCTGAAACCACATATAGAGTGAATGAGCTGTGTTATATTAGTGTTACTAGCACCTGAAAACCACATATAGAGTGAATGAACTGTGTTATATAAGTGTTACTAGCACCTGAAACCACATATAGAGTGAATGAACTAGTATTATATTGAAGGTGTTAAAGCACCCGAAATCACATTGAGTAGTTCTCAACCCTAATCATTATGTTGAATACATTATTAAAATGCAATTAAACTAGTATATGAATAAAATAACCATCTCACTGTGCCTAATAGTGAGGCCCAGTGTGACACTGAATGTATTACATTCATTCCAAGTTTAACTTGTCTCTAAGTCGTGGTTTGTGTTTTGACAGTAAACATTATCTCTTCAGATTGTTGGAATCACAAGTCCTGGAGGTAAGAAGCGCTACATTGCAGCAGCATTTCCCTCGGCCTGCGGCAAGACCAACCTGGCTATGATGACACCCAGTCTGCCCGGGTACAAAGTGGAGTGTGTGGGGGACGACATTGCATGGATGAAGTTTGACTCCAAGGGTCAACTCAGGGCCATCAACCCAGAGAATGGCTTCTTCGGAGTTGCACCAGGTTACTTTACTTACTTTGGTTCTCAGTAAATGAACTGCTACTAGGACGGCACAAAGACATTATGAAACAATAATCTGAATCTAAATTGTTATAGTAGTTATAGATGGAACAGATCAACAACAAATCAGATTTTTACTATTCGGCAAGTATTAGTGTAAAAAGTGGAAGAAATACAACATGACGGTCGATCGATTGTACATAGATTTTAATAAAGCCCATGATCCAGTTATTATAAACAAATTAAATGAAATTTTAGTTATGTTTGGGATACCCAAAAACTTGTCAAACTTACAAACTTATTAAGGTATGTTTGAGTGATACACATAGAAGGGTACGGGTTGGATGTTACATATATATTTTCGAAATACATAATGGGTTGAAACAAGGAGATGCATTTTCCCCATTACTTTTTAATCTAACCTTAGAGTATGCTATTAGGAAGAAGGTACAGGAAAGGTGGATAGTGTATATATATATATATATATATATATATATATATATATATATTATATATATATATATATATATATATATATATAATATATATATATATATATATATATATATATATATATATTATATATATATATATATTTATATATATAATATATGTATGTTTACTATCCACCTTTTCTAAATCTTCTTTTAACTATATATTACAAACTTACTCAATAAAGCAAAAAGAGGTTTTCCTTAAAGAGAATAGGGAAGGGTTGACATTAAACGGCACAATTCAGCTATTAGGCTATTAAATGAGTATAGTAATGTAGTGTATCTGACACCTCGGTAGTGTGTCTGTCTACTGAACTAAGGGTCCCGGTTTCAATTCCCGGCATGGCCGAAAATATATTGTTGATGAAAATATGGGTATACCCTTTTACATTGATAAATTAACGGCTGAGGACTGGATGTTGTGCTTGTCCTAGTCTTAAGTTAAATTATTAGGTATATGAAGTTACTACAGGCCTAGCAAGCCGGTAATGGAAAATATATGGCTTGAATAAAAAAACTGCCACAGGGTGTAGAAAAAAGTTGGCTATTCATGTATCCGCAGCAAGCCCAAACTCCCGGCTCAGATATTCACTTTCTGAAGGAACTCATAGAAAAAAAAATGGGGGGGTGGGGTGCTATTTAAAAACAAGATCTGTTAACACCAGCTTACTTCCCTTGTAAGCCGAAAGCCACCCCTCCCCCTTCAGCCATGTTATAAACTTCCTGCCAACATTTTAAATAAAAACTACTATTCTTAGAAAACCTTGTTTGTCGAATGTCCTTAAATAGACGCCATCCAATTGTAAGAAATGAGGACAGTCCTTGTTATAATTTACTAAGTTGCTCTGTTGTATTAAATAGACGATATGCCATTTTATTTTGTGCAGGAACATCCAATAGTACTAACCCTAATGCCATGAAGACAATTTTTAAAAACACAATCTTCACTAATGTCGCTGCGACCAGCGATGGTGGGGTGTTTTGGGAGGGAATGGAGGGGGAATTGTCTCCAGGGGTCAAGATCACAGACTGGCTAGGACAGCCCTGGAATAAGAGCTCAGGACAATTTGCGGCACATCCCAACTCAAGGTCATTGACATAGTATCTATAATAATATTGTTTTGTTATTGTTATTGGTTAAGGTGACTTTGAGAAAATGCACCCACATTGGTGTGTAGAAGTTACACTAAGCTAATCTGATATTAGCCCTCTATTGTCTTGTGATTTAAAGGATGATGAGGTTTTAAAACTAATGCATGTCAGATTGTATCTCAACTGATTTAGTAGGTATAGAAACATCCTATTGGCTACTTGTCAGGTATTAGCACTTATTTAAGTTACGTTTAGCAAAGTATTGTTTTATATGTAGGTTTTGCACTCCTGCGGCACAGTGCCCTATTATTGATCCATCTTGGCAAGAACCAGAGGGTGTACCCATTGATGCCATTTTGTTTGGTGGGCGTCGACCAAAGGGAGTTCCCCTAGTGTATGAGACATTCGACTGGAATCATGGGGTGTTCACTGGCGCAGCAATGAGGTCTGAAGCGACTGCCGCTGCTGAATACCAGGTGTGAGAGCCATTACTTGCCCACAATGTTGTTTATACCCCTTTATATATAAACCAGTATTGAGGCCTGTTTTCAACAGGAAGCTTGTGCTCATTTGAAATAACAAAATAACCTCATTAACATTAACGCCATAGCTCACTGGAAAGTATGGAAAAAAACCTCTGGAAGAGGAAACAGACAGACATGGCATTGATTTTATATTATAAATTACAAATTATTACTTACAAGATCATCCTAATTAGAGTTGGGTTGAATCCGCTATTCTATGAATCTGAATCTCCAATTTACCTTTGAATCCTGAGTATAAAGTCCAAATTCGAATCTTGGAAATAATTATGGACATAAGAGGAAATATAAATATAATAGAATAATATAAAATACAAATAGTAACTTAATGTTAACATTCTCTCGTGAATAATCCATTCATTAAAACATTCATACATTCAGTTAAGTGTTAAATTACTGTTCTGGAGCCTGGTCGTTAAGTTAATCTGCATCCTCTAATTATAATTGTTTTTGAACCACCATTAAGCAGTATTAGACCTCTAAACAAAATTCACTTTAAAAAAATCACGGATTTGATTTTCTCGAATCTTCAAATCACATATATCCATAAGGATTCGAGTTCCCATCCTTAATCCTAATCATTATATTCACTTAAGGTGGGAATGTAAATGATGCAAGAAATAGTCAAGTGTTTTTGCAGTTTCTATAGCAAAACACTTTTTTTTACCAAACTAAATCAAATATTGCTCCAGTAGAAACAAAGAGTTTAATTTTCTTCACACAGTGATAACAACACTTGTTGAATATCTGTCAGGAGTATAGCGACATTAGATGATTTTATCATTAAATTCCAGGACACCCTTATCAGTATGAACTCAAAAACTGTTTTAAGTCACCATGTGAAGAAAGTTAAACTCTTATGTTTTTGTTGAACTAATATTATTTCTTTCTTTTTTGACCAGAAAAAGGTTTTAAATAAAAACCACAAGAAGACTGTCCTTTTTTCACTTTCGCTACACTCCCACCTTAAAATAGTTTGCCTAGAACATTTTTCTAATCAAGAGGTAGTTAGATTAAACCAACAAATTTGACACAACTAGAACTCATTTAGTCAAATTGGAGTAGTTGAGACTCCTGCAGAAAAGTTAAAGTACTTCAAACTCCTTCAGACTAATTGGAATGGTTCATACTCCTTACGACAAATTGGAATGGTTCATTCTCCTTAAAACAAATTGGAATGGTTCATGCTCCTTAAGACAAATTGAATTAGTTGAAGTTCATGCAAACAAACTAAACTATTCAAACGTCTGCAGACAAATTGAAGTAGCTCTAACTTCTGCAGCTAAATTGGAACTATTCATATTCCTTCAGACAAATGGAGTAGCTCAAACTTCTGCAGACACACTAGAACGATTCATACTCCTTAGGACAATTTGGAGTAGTTAAAACTCCTCCATATTGCACCAAGCTCTTTCTCTAAGGTATGCTTTCAGTTAACACTTCGTTTTTTGTTCTGATAAAAAGCACCTTTGGACAGTGGTTTTATCACGGAAATAATAGAAACTCATGAAACCAAATTGATGAGTTTGTTGAATACTACTTTCAAACAATCACTTAATAATTTGTGCCTTACCCGAACAATTGGTAAACACGCATAACTTTCCTTTCTCAATCCTAACAAAAACTTTTTAATCTTAGAACATCCTACAGTTAGTTACTTCTTCACGCTCTCTCAAAAGTCTTTGGCCGATTCTAACAGGAACGTAACTTGAAAGCTAGGTCTGGCGACCGATGATTTCCGTCTATTTGTGACTGCTTTAGGATTTGAACATTTGATCAGACTCATACTAGAGTGTGGCACTTTACATACTGATGCCGATCTTGAGGTGAGAAATCTTATGCTTTGTTACTCTTGCTCTAGTGGCGAGGGTGAGAAGTGAGAACTTAAATAAAGTTTTACTGTATATGTTTAGTAGCTCGTTTTATTATATTACTATATTAAAAACACAAAACTTTGAGGACACTGAATGATTTACAAGCCGAGATCGGATCAAGACATACTGGTGCATCTCAAGTTCTTATTTTAAAAATGAGATGGCTGAAAATAGTAATTTAATTTGTTTTCCTTTTAAAGTGCTTTCTTAAAAGCAAAATTACCATCTTATGGATAAATAGCAAAGCTAAGGCTTCCGCCTACTCATGCACTTAGTATGGTATTATTTTGTTCAGAGGATAACATTCAAACCATTTTTCAACCACACCAAAAATAGTTTTATCAATTTCAAGTTCATACATTTATCAGTTAACAATTTTGAGAAATTTCATTCATCCCATTATCTGATAAAGTATACTTACATACCAAATTTCAATTCTATTCCAATAATAAGTTTCTTTTCTATTGGCTTGGTAAAATGTGAGCCCTCCTATTTCTTAAATAAATTTTGAATTTTCAAATTTTCACTATTTTTTTAATTTTTGATCTTGTTTGCTTGCAAGTATTTAAACTTTTTAACATACTCAAAAAGGTTTTTTCTTTTAGTTTTTTAATTTCTATCGCTCCTTCAATACAAATCTTGATTTTAAAATTTAAAACTAAACATTTATAAGTACTTTTCTAGCTATCTGCAATTTTTTTTTGTACCATATCAAAAGATGGTGTTTTCTGTAAATTTTGAAAATTACTTTATATCCCCCATTTCACCACCATCCCTCCCATTTTTAATTTCCTAAAACCCAATTTAAATTTCAAATACTCCTACTCTTCTGGTTGTTTTTTTTTCTTTACATTTAATAAACCATTTCAACTATCTAATATATCAAAGGGTGTTTTATATTTTTGAAAATTTAAAGGGAACACCTTTCCATTTCCATTTAAGAATGTTCAAACCTTCGTTGCAGTTTGGGGTCCTTACACTTGCCTTATATATTTCAATCATCTACCACACTGATAAGTAGTTTATTCTTTTAGTTTTGGAAATTTCCAATCCTTCCCATTTCACCAGCCCCCACTTATAAATAGAACATATATAACACTAGTTTTGATATTTGGAATGGACCCTCTATTTTTCACTTATACATCACCCACCTCTTTGCCCTCTCCAACATCTTCCAAAGTTCCATTTTAAAAGTTAAAATTTTCAAACTTTAATGTATATTTGTAGACCATAACAGTCCTTATATCCACTTGCCAAATTTCAATTTTATCTCATACAAAGAAATAGTTGCTTTTATTAGTTTTGGAAATTTACCTCCCACCCCCGCTGCATTTTTCCAATTCCCTCTTAGAAATTTATATTTTTATTTAGTTATCTGGAGGAATCATTTTATCTGATTGACAAATTGAAATTTTCTACCCCACTTAGTTTTTCTTCAATCCCCTTCCCCCCTCCTTATTTCCAGGAGGGGTTCCATTTAAAACTGTAAGACTCTCTTGGTTATTTTAAATGGTTTGGTTTCCACCACACTTAGAATACATTTTTATTAATTTTGGAAATTTTAAACCCCTTAACCACCTACTCTCCCACCCAATGTCTCGCTACCACCTAGAAATTTCCAATTTTAAGACTCATTTGGTTATATGGTGGTGTCCTCCTATCTTTTTGCCAAATTTTAATTTTCCACTTCATCTAAAAAAAATAATCCTAACTACGCCCCTATTTGAAATGTGCTGTTATTAGAGTTTTATTATTATATGGGAAAATCAATTTACCTTCCCGCCAAAATTCAGTTTTACAGTTCATCTGGAAGTGGGTTTTCATTTCTGGACAGATCAATATTTAGCTTTATATCTATAGAGAGACAATAAAATACTCGGTAAATATTAACTTTATTTTTCAATTCCAGTAAATTGTTCAACTTTATTCCTACAATATAATATGTTTAATACTAGCTTTTTATTTATTCATCACATTTTTTCCTTAATTATTTTTCTCCTAGTAATGAAATCAATTTTCATTAATACATTTTAAATTTTCAGTTTCTATTTGAGACCTTCTCACAACTTTGATGTTATGTCCAACTTATATTTTGTTCTTAAACTTACTCAACAGAAACCAGCTTTGTTATACATAATTAAGAATTTTTAACTAGTAGACATTGATTGCTTCCTCCCTAGGGCAAAGTGATCATGCACTGATCCTTTTGCGATGCGTCCTTTCTTTGGTTACAATTTTGGACACTATCTTTCCCATTGGTTGAATATGGGAACGAGACAAGAAGTGAAGTTACCTAAGATATTCCATGTCAACTGGTTCAGGAAAGATAGTCAGGTACTGTATTTATTAAACTTTATAAACATTGTCATAAACCTGACATGTTAACATCTGTGTTTTTGTTGAAATTAACTTATTTTCTTCACAAACATAATTTCAATAACAAAGAGAGAGTGAAGGAAATTTTATTTATTTTATTTTTGTGTGGAAGTCAAAATAAGTTTGATATCTACAATGATTAATATGAAACATTTATATGTTTATTTCCTTTTAGGGCAAATTCTTGTGGCCAGGTTTTGGTGATAATTCTAGAGTTCTTGACTGGATTCTTCGACGAATTGAAAATGAAGACATCGCACAAACCACTGCAATTGGTTATATACCTAAAGCAGATTCATTACGGTTAGAAGGAATTAGTAAGCAGCCAGATCTGAACGAACTTTTCAGTTTACCAAAGGACTTCTGGCTTCAAGAGGTATGTAGACGTCAATATGTTTAAAAATAATTAATGGGGCCATTCTTTTTATATATTTCTGTTGTGTCGCAACTTTTTAGAAATGTAATATTAAAATGTATATCCCTGATACATATGATATAGTAGCAGCAGCAAAATACAAAATAGCAGTAGTAGTAGTTTTTTATTGTATCAGGAGTACATATTTATTCACTAACATGATTCAGCGAAACACAATGTGGTTGTCAGTTGGTGTCTCACCTTAAATGTCGTACATACATGTAATAGTATAGCGATATTATGAATATATATTACATTCCTTTAAGTCTATCCTTACAACAAAACATAAGTCTAATACTCAATTTAAGTTTCTTAAATCTTTTACATTACTTTTTATTTATTATTAAAAAAAAATCTTGAGTCCATTTCATAGCTTGTCATATATAATCACTCTAATAATCTCATTTCATTATGTCTGTAAGGTATTTAAGCCATTTATTTTATTTCTCTTTTAACATTTGTTATTTTATCTATTCCAAAAGGGTATTATTAGGGGTCTGTGAGCTTGGGTTTTTTCATTCGAGCCGAACTCAAGTATATTAATAATTTTAAAATGTTAAAGTATATTAAAACACATGTTATTGAAAGATGAATGACACTCATTTTTAAAAATAGTAAATAATAATAAAAAAAGAAGTTAAATAATGGAAATATAGGTTTTTAAATCATAAATAACACTTTTAAAACACAATTTTAAAATAAGAACAACACTCAAATAAAAAGCTAATAAAAAAATTGAAATGGTTTCAACACTCATGTCTTTAAGGACATTAAAATTACACTAAAAATTATAAAATTAATAATCACATGATGGCTTGTAAATGTATAACAAGACAGTGTAGAAACACTGTACAGTGATGTAAAGTAAGTGATAGTGATGTCGGGATCACGATCAACTTAACGTAACTTAACGTAATGCCGGGATCACAATCAACTTAACGTTAACTCAACATAACTTAACGTTAACTTAAAGTAGCTTAATGTATCTTAACGTAAAGGGCCTTATGTGTTTAAATGGAAGCAATCATGATGCACTTAACTTAACGTTGACTTGCAGTTAACTTAACGTAAGAGATGTATTGGGAGGTCTTTCACTTTACTTTACGTTACTCGAAGGGTATCACGTGATCTAGCCAGCCAATCATTATGCGAGTGACATCAACAGGGCTATTTAGTAATTCATTTGTTGGTATTATGACCAATGTTTACTCTTTAGCGTAAGTTTTAGTGATCAGACATTGAAACAAAATAATTAAATTAAAATAGGGAACTAAATTTATCAAAAAAGTTTAGTAATAGATATTTATTATATTGATTGAAAACTGTAAACATTCACAAATCATCATTTTACAAATAGTACAAAACCACAGATCATACTCAAGAATGCATATGTTTGTCTTGAGTTGTTACGTTAAGTGAATCGTGATCACACATAAGTTAAGTTAACTTTAAGTGAATGTTACGTTAAGTTACGTTAAGTTGATCGTGATCCCGGCATGAACCAACCAACTTGAAAGAAGAGTTAGGTTAAGCCTACATAGGAAAAACACTCTTCTCTTTTCATTTCTTCTTAAGCTTTTCCACTGCTTCTAAAACTTCCTCAGTTGCACATTAGTTTGAATTTTTGGGAATACTACTTTTTCATTAATATCTCTTCATATGAAAAATAAATATTTCCTAAAATTCAAAATAAAGTGCAACTGCAGAAGTTTGAAGAAGTGGGAAGTGTAAAATTGTAAAAAGAAAATAGAGAAGTAGGTTTGTTTATATCCAGGCCTAACCTAACTATCCTTTCAGGTTGGCTTCCTTCACTATCACTTTACATTACTGTAGAGTGTTTTTACACTGCCTTAATAAAAAGTTAATAAAATTGACGTTTTAATAAGCTAATATTGTGATAAATAATATCAACATTGGTTAACCAACTTAATTCTATAACTAAATAGTAACTAAACTAGAGCTAGTTTTGTAGCTAAACATATTGATTAATATAAGTTTTAAAATCTTAAGTTCGAAAGCCTTTAATATAAGATATTTTTGATATTACATTTTAATTTAACACAAATTATTATTTTAGAAAGGGACCAGGTAAAAGTAGTAAAAAAAAAATCATTCAATTTAGTAATCTTCTTAGCTATTTTTATTTTCATTGCGTTAGCAGTTAAGCATGCGTACCAGGTCATGTTTAAAAAAACAGATTGTTTTGCCAATTAGCATAACATAGAGCATTTTCATTACCAATATCTAACAGAAAACACCTCTCCTTTTTTAGGTATTTAACAGCGAGTTTTTAAACTTTTTCAGAAGAGGGGGTAGGGAAGGACACCAGTTGTTAAGGGGCCACTTTGAAGTGTTTTACATACTCAGCTATCGAGTTACAGTAACTTGTGAGGAAAATATCCTACAGCTTGAGTCCCTGTAATATAGTAGAAAATATAAAATTTAAATTTGAGGTTAATATCTGCCGGTACCAATGCCGGATTTCACAAAGGATTAATGGGACAAGAAAACAGATAACACTTAGATAATTTCACATTACTTAATTACTTTTTAAATCGTTTGGCAGATATCAACCTCAAATTTAAATTTTATATTTTCTACTTCATTACCTATTTAAAATTAAATCAATGTTCAATCCATAATATATTGGATATTTAAAAAGTCTTAGTAACAACAACACTCAATTACCTCTTTAAAATATATTTTAGTAGATGTTAACCATGAATTAAAATTTTATATCGTTACCTCTCAACATATTTGAAGGAAACACTATTTTGTCCATCCATATTGTACATCTCTAAATAATTTTTGTAACAATATTTTTAACGCTTATACATTTATTTTAGACTTGTCTGCAAATTGTGTATGGTCAAGTTGTTGATGCATTTTTAATTTCATGTTAATGGTTTATACTTGATAATATGTTTTTACACCTTGATTAAAGCCTAGTCATACATTTTTATTGTAATTTCACTGAAAAAATCCATAAAATTATTAACTTTTAGATGTGTTCATTTAGTTCGGTTAAGGTGTCTGGCTGCTAAAAGGGGAGCTTTTTACACTTAGAGTTAAACATTTTCCAGATTATTCTTTTATCATTGGAAAAAAAAAATTGTCAGATTACTATTAAAACACTATGTTTGGAAAAAATCAGGAATTTATTTCAATTAATATTTTTAATCAAACACAAGATTACCAGTAATTAGTTAATTGGCTGACTCATCTGATGGAAAGTTAAAGTCGACTATGGTACATATTTAACACATAGTCAAGGAGGTAGGTTCATGGGTATATGGAACAAACATTTTAAATACCGCTACCTTTTATTCAAATTAAAAGATACCTATTCAATACATTTTTTAGAAGGAAAAACAAAAATGTTCAAATTATAATATTGTTTTCCAGGTTCCATACAACGTAACTCATAAGGTGTATTGTGTGTGAGCTGTTTGCATGGCCTGTGATATCATGAATCAAGCAACCCTGTCCTCCCCCTTGAAATTGAATTGTACAGTTGAATAATTTAAGAACAAATTTGAAACTCCCTAGCTTCAAACAAAAATATATTTCTAATAGTTCGAGGATAGTTCTTAAATTATTAGAATATATTTCCTTGTTTCCGGCTACAGTGTAGTGCTTGAAGTATCTCCACATACTAGTTGTTTGTTTTTACATTTAATAATAATCTGAAACATTAAATGATTAACCAGAGAGGGAAATCTCCTTTAGATTGTACAGTAATTTACATCCACCCCTCTATCAATCCATGCCAGCAACTATAAACTATTTACACTAGTCTGTTCATAGTGTGTTTTATAGTCTTGACAGAAAAACAGGAAAAAGAAATGCCTGAAGCTGGTGATTTGTAAAAAAATCTTTATGTATTTTATTGAATGGCAATACTCTATGTAAGTGGTTCCCAACATTTTTTAATGGTGTACCACCTCAACAATTTCTGTAATTTGGAGTACTGCTGAGATAATGCTGAATATTTACTATTCCTGTACATTTTTAATGGTGCCCCACATACTGCATGGCTGTCTGAGCTTGACTCAGTGTTGCCACTACTCCGACCACTGGTTGAATATTTTTTACATTTTGCTATACTTGGCCATAATATATTTGTAAGATTGATGAGGCCCTATATATGTTTACAACTTTTAACTAGGTTGCTT
Source organism: Timema cristinae (assembly GCA_039000515.1). Classification (NCBI taxonomy): domain Eukaryota; kingdom Metazoa; phylum Arthropoda; class Insecta; order Phasmatodea; family Timematidae; genus Timema; species Timema cristinae. Next base: position 34,374,334 of record JBCFYV010001001.1, on the reverse strand, counting down.
GTTTTGTTTGGCTTCTCGCTGCGTACCACAGATTGGGGGCCACTGCTCTAAGTAAATAGTAACAAAAGACTGTGTGTGTCAAGCAACCCATAATTCCCTTCCTATTCAATAGTAGTGCAGGCTTGCTTCAGAATATAACATCGTGGTACCCTTAACCAATTATTTTGTGTACCATATTTTGCAACCAATACTTTGATTATCAAACCTGTGTAATGTTTATTCACATTAATAATTTGGTTTCAGGTGGAAGACATCGCAAGGTATTTTGATGAACAAGTGGGTGAAGACCTTCCAAATGAAATCGCTGACCAGTTAAACTCACTTAAACAACGAGTGAACAACATGTAGCTTACATTGATCACAGCGCTCTATTTGAGTCCTACGTGGAGTTTGAGTGCTTGAGGATAAAGCATGACACTTTTAAAAAACATAATTTGATGTCAAGGAAATTCCAAGAGAAGACAATTCCTGAGAAGTGATAATTTAATCTATTTTTTGTTCAATGTTTTGTATGCAGTATGATACATTATTTGGACTCGAAAATGTTCATACCTAACTATATTAATTTACCAGATGTATAGTTTCAACACAATCTCATAACTATAGGTAATTTATTTTAAATAAGTTGAAAAGTAAGGTAAACAATCCCCCTTGTCCTATCCGCTGTTTAGAGCTGGGCAGAGCAGTCAAGTCCAGTATATATTATCAGTTATGAAAACATTTGATTGAATAGTGACTGAACACACAGTTTAGACATAACACACCCACTCACCACTCGTAGGGACACAATCAAATCAGTGACCAGCGGAACGGACCTGGCGAAGAGTGTTGTGGTGTTTGCGCAATCCTTAAAAGAAAATTAGGGTATAATATTATGTTTTACCTGCTTCGGTGGTTGAATGGTCTAAGGTTTAACTCTCACAATAGACTCAACTGCCGATGACGAAGAGATTAGGGGTCAAATACTAGTCAGGTGTTTTTTCCTGAATTATTTCCACATTTCCTCAACACAAATGCATACCACCCAAAAATTAATTCTTACTGCAAGGAAAAGTTATGTGCTTTTTTAGAATGATATAAAAAATGACCTTAAGGGTCCCACAGCCATATAATAAATAATATGTTGAAATATGCTGCAAATAGTTACTCAACAAAAAATCAAGGATGCTTTTCACCAGTTGAACTCAATCTTCATCTTGCATGCCATCATAATCACCACTTCCGTCAATCTTCGTCAAGTATGACCCTTCATTTTTCTTCACATGGCCACACTTAACAAAACAGTTCTGGTTTGTAGACTGAGTCACTTGTTGCCACCCTGAAACAATAAAGTGAATGGCCTGCAGGATGTCTATCTTGAGTCGAACCCTTTTCCCTGCGTCCGTCAGACATACCGGTCTCTGCACTAGCTGCTTCCTTTACACCTGCTTGAAACACTTTATCACACCTAAATCAAGAGGCTATGCAATACTTGTGCAGTTAGGGGGTTAAAAACTACCCTTAAATTTCCTTAAAAAGGATGTATCTGGAGAATAAGCAGCACAATTGTCTACAACTAGAATGATTTTCCTTCCTTGTGTACTGAATGATGCATCAAGAGCACAGAGAAAGTATCTGAAAATCTCTGACAACATCCTCGCTTTCAAGTTGGCATAGTAGGTCAAAGGTAGCTTTTTTACATTTTTAAAACACCGTGGTTTCGTGGACTTTCCAATAATGAGGGGCACTTGTTTGAGTCATCGCTTTTTGTGCAAAGTAGTACCATCATTTTCCCCTTCAAATTTTTCCTCCATGACAGGCCTTTCCTTTCAATGCCAACGTTTAGTCTTGCAAGTAATTGAAATATAGACATGTTTCATCTAAATTATAAATTTCCCGAGCTTCGTACCCCTCCAGCAGCTTCAGAAGCCTCTCGAACCAAAGATCCTTGGCGTTGGTCTCCACAGCAGCATCTCCTATTCTCTCAAGACCATTGTTTAGCTGATAAGATGCACAAATGAAACTTGCTACACCACAATCCAAAAACATTAAAAGCTGTTACTACTTTCGATCATACCAACATTTGAGTGTGTCTCTTTCTTAAAAACAATCATTCATGGATTAACATTGTCGGGGACTAAGAATTCTCATCGATAGATGTGGGAAAATGATAAATCGAGAACACCGCATTTATTTTTCTATTGTTTAAATGTTGTTAATTGTTAGTCCAATTAATATGTAGTACATAAAAACCAATCATATTTAATGTTGGATTACAATAATGTAGTAATAAAGGTGTAGAGAACCAAAACTGGCCATGTCTATATTAAAAAAAAGAATATTAGGTTGGTTCTGGTTAAGGTTGGCGTGTCTGATTCTGATCATTCAAACATTATGTCTCAAAACTGGCCCTAACCTATTTGAAATCACTGTCTTACTATCTGTCTGGGTTATATGCTTATGTACTAATTATGCTGATGGATTTTAAGGATTAGGTAGGCTATATTTATAGGAAGTGTACCCACATTTGAACAGAAGGAGAGTGTAAAATCATTTAGGGAAAACCACCCTCAGTACACCTGAAAGCGATTCAAACCACGATGTTCCCGTCATTGGCAGTCTTGTCTATTGTGAGAGTCGCACCTTATACCATGTGGTCATTGAATCAAATAAAACAATGTTAAAAATTCAAATCATTATCATAACTCGCCATGTCCATGTGATTATTGTTTATTTAATATCATGGTTATTTAATTTTATAAGTTTGAAAGTCAATTACACTATATATGTTAAGTTTGTACATTCCACACACGCCAGCTATTTTTCCAACCCAATATGGTTTATTGTGTACATAGTTTTGTAAGTGCTGGTGTCAAGTGTTTTAACAGTAGGTTAAATCTCTTTACTTTGTCGTGAGTGTCTTACAGTGTATTACTACCTATTTTATAATGAGTGAAATGTTTCTTTCCAACCTTGGCGGGGAAGAAAACAAAAAGGAACCCCGGTACACGGAAGGCTAATGTTAAGAAAACAGGTAGATAATATTCCTGTATGCTATAATCTTTGTGTAGATTAACCACTAATCTACCTTGGCCAAATCTAATAAAACCTACCTTATCTAAAACTAAACCTAAAATTAACTATACACTAATATAACTTTGTTTTTTATTCCCCTCTTCACTGCTAACCTACCTAACCTAACATAACCTAAGAGCAGGGATGTCTAGTGAATACATTTATACCAATTTTTTTTTAATAACAGAACAAAGACAGGTGTGCTACCTTCAAGCACTGGCAGTTCAGGCCTTTGGGGTTTGTTAAAGACCTGTTTTCTCCCTTATACCTTGTTGGTCAGGGATACCATTGTAGCAAAACTTTTTTTCACAAGCTTTACAAAATGGTGTCTGGTTTGGTCAACCTTTTTGAGGGAGGTTTTAAAAATATGGTGGCCAAGGGTCAAAAGTGATTTTTTTTTACAAATAAAATATAAAAATTAAATGTGCAAATGTCACCAGTGAAGATTTCAGTTATTTGAAAGGTAAGTTACAACCTACCGCTATACAAAACCCCTTACCACCAAATAATAAATAATAAAAATAAAATAAGCTTTGTTTTTCTTCACTCACAGTTAACCAACACTTTTTTTTTACCAAACCAATCATTAGAAAAAGTTATTTTTTTCTTGCCAGCCACATGCACAAATGTCAAGTCAGTAAACTGATGTGCTCCTAACCATTTAATTTCCAATTTTTCTTGCAGTTTTTATGAAGAAAATTGAGTTTTTAATATAGGATTTACTTTACTTCTTGGGTCTTAACACATGCTAAAACACAGACACATAAATGGAAAAACAAAAACAAACCACCTTTATCGTATAGCGAGCCTAATCGGACTGGTTCTATTCTCAACTGTAAAGCTTACAATGTAATGCTAAGGTAGGGGTGTCAATCTCGAGACATCTCACACTGAGCGTGGGTTCTTTTAGAGGGCCTGTCACAGCTGACCTGTGTCAGCTTCTAGATTCAGTCACTCGAGTGCTAGTACAGTCTTTGCGCTACAATTGGCGTGATGAATTAATAATTTTGACTGGGATACTGTATCACAAATCCAATACTTCACTGCTTCTAGAGAATGGTGTTCCATTTCATATTCATGTTTTTCCAAAATATTTTATAGGATAAAAATAAATATAAATTATCTTTTTTATGTTCAAAAAATGTGTTGGTGGTGTCCTGTGGCATCTAAGGAAAGGCCAGGCCCCTGGTGGTTGGTCTATTTTTAAAAAAAATTGTCCACTAAGTTTCCCCCAAATGTCCTTAGACCACTCTACTTCTCTCTAATGCACTCCCATATACACTACCTTAATGTTATTTGTGGCTGTGCCTATCTAAATTAGCTTGTACCACTCATGGTTCTATAGAATTGAGCATGGCTCTCCAAACTTATTGGTACGTGGACCACAAAACATATATTCGGGTCTAGTTGATGAAATCAGCATGATAATATTCAGAACGGCCAGTCATGTTTGATCAAAGTGATAGAATAGTCAATAAAATTATTAATTTTTAAAATTATATAGTATAGTTCGTGACTTTTTTTTATAGCCCTCTGCCGGGAGATTTGGAACTATCTAAAAATTGTCACAAGCCGTTTTGATGTAGGTATACAGTGACACAAGCTGTGTCTTACACTGTGGTATGTCTTTAATCATATGGCGCCTGCGAAAAGGAGGGTTTGCAATCTCGATAAACTTTCTGGCTTGTTGTCTTAGGAGGAAGCACGCATGTGGACAGGAACTGGACATGTCATATAACATATTGTGGGGTTAAAAACTAACGAAGGGAAACATTTGTTTAAAAAAAAACTCGGGGCATATCTTGTGGTGGGCCGGATGTGAGTTACGGGCTGTAGTTTGTTGTTTGTTGTAGGCTGTTGTAGAATAAAGTAATTAAAAACTTACACAGCCTCCCACACCACACACCTAATAATTATTATGTACACAGTATCACTAACATTATGGGGAAACAAAATTATATATGACTTAGTAATAACTTTTTTTTATAGAAATAATGAATCAACCTTAAAGTCAATCAAAGTGGACACACGGTCACATAGCTAGAGGCCACTCATTCTAATAAAGTACCTATGGACTTAATTGTATTCGGGGTTAGGGCACACACTATCTCAATAAATCCCTAATGGTCTTAAAACCTCTGGGTTAAAGAAGCTAAAAAGATAATTTAAATCTTGGAGAGTCTAGTATAAATGGTTACTTGTTAGCGGTTTTATAACGCTTATGTATCAATGTACACAATAAATCTCATTAGGGATGAACACTTGAATTCCGGCCTGTACAAGTAGATCTTACCCACATGAATGAATAATATATAGCAAATTGTAAATCAGATATGTGTATTACTTTAGCCTGTGTATTAGAGATGGGTAAGAAATCACCAATACCATATGATCACCGCTACTCTCAGTGATCCGATATCAAAAGTATCGGTGATTGAATATCAGTGATCGCAGATACTCCATACTTGCATCGGAGCTGCATTGCTTCTTCTAGACACTCTAGTAAATACTCGCTTTATGGTCCTTGTTTTTCTTTTTTATTTTCTATCAGCTAATTGAAAATCAACCTTATTGACTGGCATAATTTATGTGTTATTTCTATTTAAAACATTGATCTCGTAGACTCACATTTCCAAAACGGTATCAGATTGTTATGTAAAAATGACTAAATGGTTTAAATGTTTCATTCACATGCATTTTCAATACAAAATATATGTTAAGAACAAAATAGATAAGCAAGCTTACTAAGCAATCACATTTCGGATTCTTTTTATAAGTAGGCTACGGAAATAAAATCTTATTTTTTTTCGGTGATCCTATCCCCAAAATTGCAATAATAAATTAAAATAAGTAACAAAATGGAAAAAAATATAAATAAACCTTAATATTTTCTAGCATCTCTTAATTCAATGTTAAGTCTCAGTGTTGTAGTTATGAGTTTTATTTCTTTATATTTAAATTAGTTTATTTGCTTCTAATAGATTTAGAGTTCATCTACTATTAGATGTATGGTATTTAAAATAAAATAACACTACAATAATTATATAATATATGACTGCATTCCAAACAACATTTTCTAAACCAATCGCTATTATGTTATGTTAATTTTTTACTGTCACATAAATTTTAATTGTAGTAAAACATACACTAAATAAATTACATATTTACAAAAGTTTTTCATAGTACGTCAAATAAGTTTAAATATTGGTACTCAAGTTTTAACATAAAGTTTGTTGGGTCACTAATTTTTCCCAAATTACATACAATTTCACTATAAAATTTTTTGCTTTCTCTTTTTTTTTCAATTGTATGAAAATTCTTAAAACACATACTTTTGTGTTGACTGTACATTAGTCAGACATCATGGAACCCAGATGAAACTGAAGATTGTCAATGTCAGTGCCGACAGGAAGAGCTTATGTTAGGCCTTTAAGTATTGAATTCCATTGCAAGCTGCCAAACTCCTGAGTAATTAGTTCTCATTCCAACCGATTGTCATGGGACTATTCGAGTAAATACCCAGTACTCGGGATACTCTATACTCGAACAGCAGCTAAATACTAGCTTTGACTGTGCTTGGAAAGTGAAAAAATATTAGTCCACCAAGACACTGTGAATGCCAGTCAGCGTGAAAAAATCACTGGTATAAATCACCGATATTTTAAAATCCCCGTCACTGTACTCAATGATATCGTAAAATCACTGTTTAGCCCATCTCTACTGTGTATGTATATATTATTAGCAGCAGGCATATTAGTACTGCAATGGTATTCTTTGATGGTGTAGCTATTTTACCTTGTTACAATATGCATATATTTATGTCTTAGCTGTTTTCATTACTATTTTCAATACATCCTCTTTTCTATTACCACATGTTTATCTTTTGAATTCTTAATTATTTTGGCTAATTGTGCTACTATATCCTATCTTCACCTCAAAGTTTATGTATTTTTTTCTATTAAGACTTTAGTTGAAGAGGTTATTTATTTATGCAGTTGCATCATCCATTAATTTTATTTTAAGGATGTCCTTATAAAAATTTTAGTTGTTTTGGTTATATATTATGATCAGTGTATCTTTCCTCTTTAACTCCATCTTAGTTTGCATTATATATCTAATTGATAATTGTTTCAGGTAATGTGTCGTATATTATTCCTTCCACTGTTTTTTGTTTTAAGTTTAGTATATCTATTATTTTCTTCTCTTTGTTTGGTTACCTGTAAAGTTATATCATCTTCTCCAAAATTCAGGTTAGAGAATTTTTTTAATTTCTTTATTTTTGTAATGTTCTCTATTTAAATTGACAGCTCTATGTTGCGTCTACACTCTTGCATGAAAGATGCCCCACAATACAGAAATTAGTCTTTACACTCTAATTTGTGAGCCTGCACTACTTTTCCTTCTCCATCCCCCAAACATTCTTACTATTTGTATGTATATTGTAATTATTTCTGTTTGTGTTAATGAATCTGTTTGTAACTTGAATGTAATAAACTATTTGCTCGTTTTATAGACAAATAAAACAAACCAATAAAAGATTAACCATCTGCTCTATTAAAACTATTTAACTACATATAAAATAATGTTTCCTTAGGGTAAATTATGTGTCTTTGACTATATAGATTTCCTGGTTTGTTTATTCCCAAATTCCATATCGACTGGGATATGGCCGACTAATTCTTTCAGTTATGTAAATATAGACAGTAGTTTGTGATGCAATATCAATATTCTATTCAGTTAACTCATCTATGATATTGATTATGGCAACCAAGGTCAATTATACAATTAACTAACTTGAACATGTTGTGTTGCTTTGATTATTTTCTTCACCTTAATCGATGCCATATAGTGTGCATGTTGGCAAACTGTTTAGGTTTAGCTGTAACGGAGGCTCTCAAGCAAATTTACAAAATTGTTACATTATGGTACCCTAAATTTTGAATCTAGTTTAATGATTATATTGAAATAATTATTTCTGATTGGCTGTTGCGCTCCCAAGCTCCCTTTTGATTAATTATAAAAAGGGGGCTATAGATGGAGATAAATTTGATGAGCGCTGAAGTAGGAGTGTTTACTTGATAATTCCATTAAACGATAAAAATAATTATTTCAATATCACTAAAATAGATTTTTAATTTAGGGCATAGCTCCAAAATGTCACAATTTTGTAAATTTATTTAGAGATATGCATAAGGTGAGGTTAATTTTAGGAGAAAAATAAACCACTTTTCTCCTAAAATTAACCTCACCTTTTGTTTGTTTCTATTTATAGCTTTTAAAAAAACTAGAATTAAAAGGGGGTGGGGGAAATGGAAAGTTTTTTTTATCAAAAAATAAATGCACTGTTTTGTAACTTTTTTCACCCTACTAGTTTGCATCAAAGTTTGGTGTTTTACACTTTAATCCCAGAAACAGTAAACCCATTTTTTTTTATAGAGGGGAGAACGCTTATTTTGGCCTTTCAAAGCAATAAAGGTGAAAAACACCATAATTAGGTGTCACTTGGGATAAAAGAAGGAATAGTAGTTAATATAGTCGCCTGAAAAACTACTATTGTTTGGGAGGAACTAGGATAAGCTTGCCATTGATCCGATAGGCCTACTATGGTGGAAAACAGTTCAAAACAAAATATAAAAAATAGTATATATATTTCAACTTCTATAGTTCATGCATGGGATTATTAAATTTTATTTTTTTCTGACTAATAATGAAATCTGAAATGCCATGTTTGGTTGCTAGAATATAAAAAATATGACAGTTATATTGAAAGTAAATTTCAGCCTCATACATTTTATTTCTTTACCCTAACAATGGGCCGCAAAAAGCATAAATTAACAAGTTTGACCCCTTGGAAATCTCAAACTATAATGATTTGAAACTTACCGTTGTGGGACATACTACATGTCACCCTGATGACTGGTTGGTCTAGACTGCAGGCCCATTCACTTTGCGTGCCTAGCTAGATGATGTCCGCTGTGGCCCGCATGCACCAAATGTTTCTAGACATTTACGAGTCTTCCCGACGTAACAAATGGTCAAGAAGAACTCACCAAGGTTGAGTAAGTATGGCCTACTGAGGCAAGATAGCAGGTATGTGTCAATGCATACGGTGGAAGAATGGACTATCCTTCGCCAATATAATGGGCAAAGCGAAATGATTGGCTAACGCTCATGGCTACATTTTAAAAGGTTGTGCATGGATACTCAGACATGGTGCATTTTGATTGGCTCAATCCAATGATTCTCTCGGGAAAATAATGTGTATACAAGATGGTGTTTGGACTTATCGTCACTTCTTGGCCCAACATCAGAACGTGATAGACAACATTTCTACAACTTTCAAAATGTAACAATTTTAAATTAAACTTTCACTGTAACCTTCCTAACATGTATATTGTGTATTCCCTATTATTGCTGCTCTTCAAGCATTTAATTTATACTCTGGACTCCATAATTATTTTTAAAACTTAAACATTGAACTCTAAACTGGAACTTTAATTTAGTAGTAAAATTTAACTTTGCATCATCTTGATAATATATAATTTGCCATTTTTTTTTTTGTCTTTCCAGTAGTGAAGCTTTTCTGGTAGGATATCTCTTGGTAAATGAAAGTCAATTAATATTTTGAATACTCAAGTGTGTAATATTAACTTACATTTCAATTAAAGATTCTAAAGTAATTTGATTTTGTAATTTACTTAGAGCTGGTCTTATGACGCTTGAATAAATATTAATCTGGTCAATAATTTAAAAGTGTGTCTAAAGACTGCCAGATAAAATTTATTTATCCATCACATTTTTATCTGGAGGTTTAAGTACCTGATAACTCTTATCTGGAAGTTAAAATGGGCGTTGCCATAGCGACGCGTTGTTTTTAATGAGATATTGCCTATTAGAATCTGTTTTTTAGGTTAAAATCTTGGTTCACACGTTTAGTAGGCACAGGCCCAGGTTTCAACTATTTATAAAGTTAGAACATTTAATTCACACTTTTATAAAAACTGATAGGCTATTTGTATATCTTTATAAGAACAAATTATTTAAATGTGAGGACAATAAATGAAATTTTGTAAACGTTGTACAAAACTATCAACCACATTTATGTGGAAACCAAAATTAATACTTACAAAACAACTTAGCTTTTGCAGCCACGTGACGCCATCTGTTTCCTCGCACTTGTTTAGCCACCATTATTTAACAAATGCTTAACATTGTAGCCACTAGCCAGGTTGTATTGGTAGCAGCAGGGTTTATATGCATGCGCGCACCAGTAAAAACAGTACCAACCTTGCATTTTCTGCATAAAGATATATTTATCCTAGAAATAGCTATTCAGCAGATGAATTCAGTTTATAATATGTGTAAAGTATTAAAGTGGCTGATAACATTTATCTAGTCTCTAACTTGAACCTCCCGATAGCAATATTTATCAGGTAGTCATATGACTGGCCCCTAAATTGGTTGGTGTTAACTGTCACAGAAATCTTTTCCTTAAAGGTACTGTTTTTATGTAAAGACTTTTGATCGCTTTGATTATTATTTACCAATTTGAGGCAGACATTTATAACATTAATTTCAGGGTCATCAAAATTAGTTTTGTTCTCTAAAATATCCCTGTTGTCAATTTCGCTTCATGTTATTATTTTGTTTAATTGTTTGTGGGCTTTCTTCCAAAGTTCTTTGGCTATATTCACGCTTTGTGTCACACTCTGCTATTTATATTTAATTTATTATACTGTATTATTTCTCTTTGACTAATCTCTTGTTCTGAAGTTTTTGGCCTATTCAATTAATAAGTTGAGATTGAAACAGAAGACATTAACTCACTATTTATAGCTTTTATACACTTGTTAAAACTGAGCAATTAATTTTTACTAGCGAATGACCTTAACATTAACAAAACTAGGTGCACGAGTAAGTGTATATATTAGCCGTTAAAGTGGTATAAAATAACTAGTTCTATAAATTAACTGAGGTAGTAGTATAAGTTTAAAATACCAGTAGGTCTTATTTTTCATCTTTATTGAACAGTTGGGTGTCACATTGCTGTCAGGCTATGAATGTAAGAGAGACGAAAGTGGAGCCTCGGGAATACAAGTGTTTTGGTGTGCTATCGTTTAAGCTGCTCCTACTGTAACTTATTTTATAGGTTTATGTGGATGGACCTTAACACTAACTCTAGTTTAGAGTTTGAATCATCCAAGACATGTTAAACAACATGGCTCTGTCCTGGCATGTTGTCTAATATAAAAAACAAAGAATCTGTATAGTGATCTATCTTGTACGATAGTGTTTTTGTGTATGCATGTTTCACTGGTGTAAACACTTTTTCAAAAGACCCAACAAATTATGTAAATTGATTAGTTCTAAAATTGCAAGGTGGTCAGATAAAAGCCACTTTTTAGCAAAAATGAACCAATAAATTATATAAATAATTTGCTTAATCATGATTTTATGTATCTTTGACAGTTGCCAATGTAGCCCATATTGCGTTTCAAAGATACAAGGACGGAAGCAACACATTGTTGCTGTATCTTTGCACAACCCCCACTATTAGAGCAAGAAATCTTAGATTTCCCAGCAACTCACATTGGAAGAAAAACAACAATTACAGTTTGGGTTATGGCAGACCAAGAAAAAACAAACTATAGGGATAAATTAATAAAATCAATAGATTAAAACATTTGTTTTTTAGTTAAAAAACCAAATATAAATATTTGAAGTACAATTTATTTTACTGCTTGGAAATAAACTACATTCATTTTCTTGGAATATTTTGAGTTAAAAAAATGACTATTTGTTTAATTTGAATATTCCCTTAATTAAAATATTATAAAATTAACAAAACTGTTATATTAGCGTTCAGCATTACAAATTATTAGTTTAATTGGTGCAGAAAACCAGATAAGTATAAACATGTTTTTTAGGATGATTAAAACATAAAGAGTAAAACAAACAAATATATTTAATAGATAGATCCATATAAACAGCTATAGTACATATGACAAGGACAAAAAATTATTCTCTTGAAAATACAGTAATTTTACCTGAAAGGAAAATAAAAACAGAGAATTATTAAAACAGTGAGGAATAACAATTAATTAGCAATACTATTTTATTTGATAAATCCAACATTGACTTACTATTCAGATTAGGAACGAGTGTAATGTTCAGTCTGGTCGCACACTTTGGAAGACGCCAGCCTGCTTCATCCGTTCAAATTCCTTGTCAATATCATAGTTCCTGAAAACACTTTCTATACAGTTTTCCTTTGACACAATCTAAATATAAATTTAATATTATTATCTCCTTAGTGACACATTTAGCCTCAATGTTAATTATTTTTTATCTTCCTCAGTTCTAAATTCTTGAGTTGCAATGTAAAATAGAAATATAATTTAATAGTAGGGTCTGTTTGCTAAGAGCTTGCCCTATAATTGTGCTGGGAGTAAGCTTTATAATTCTTCTGAAAGTGACCCCTTTGTTAACCTACCCCACAGAGGGTGACATCTTAGAGCAATAAAGATTACTGGATTATAGCATAATACGGCACACTATTACGGACAAAATATACCATTTTTCTTTTACATGCCAAAGTAATTTGCACCATAAATACACAAATAAAATGTGTCAATGTTCATAAGCCAAATAAAAATCCCCAATAATGTAGAATTTAAATTTATAACAAAATGGCTGGCTCTGTGAAATAAGATTGGTTCTGATATTTCCTTTCATTAGATTATGTATCTACTTTAAATAGTAGTAATTGGATTCAAACATAGCTAATAATTTAAAAATTTAAATCCCATTCCTATTAGTTTATATTTTGAGACTTAATTTTATAAAAGTGTTTGTTGGTTACATATGTCCTTGGATTCTTCATGGCCAATGCAAAGCTGTTGTATTCATGGTTTCAGGATTTAAGTAATTATATTAAATTAATAACACCTTTTATATAAAAAAAGAAAACTTTAATTTGTGATTTCTCGCTAAACAAAACATATTAATTACTCATTACACCTACTCTTCTATTCCTGTTTGATTGTTGAGGAAATATTGTGTAGAAGTGAACACCTCTCACATCTCGACAAATTGAGGAGGGAGAGCAAGCTTCACTTTGTTCAACTGGCCTCGCTCGTGCTCATAAAAAACAGTCAAATCTGTTCTAGGAACTCCACAACAATGGAAAATTAATATACGAGATCATCAAAGAAGAAGCCTTATTGGACAGAGCGCTAGTGAGGTGTAAATAAATTTAGAGAAAACAATCTTTAAATAAAATATTTAAATAGATGGATAGAAAATAGAATATAATACACACACAATTTGGAAAAAATATAGGATAAAATTACAGCTTCCAATAAACCACATATTAAATTGTACATTTGATTTTTAATCCAAGAATATCATAGCCTCATAATTCCAAAATAAATAACCAAGAGGTGATTGCATGTGACTTTTTTTTTAATATATCTACTTTTTGTACAGGTTCCTATATTTTCCAGTAATTATTATAAAACAATTTGTTGCAAGAGTGACACCTTAAACTATTCAACCACCGACATGGGTCATGTTATACTAAACAGGCACATAGCCAATGGAGAATGGTGGTGTATATACATGAAAACAAACGATCCATGAGAAAGTAAATGTAGCCAACTGATATAAATAAAATATTAACATATTTTTAATAGCATGTTTCTTTATTAATGATGTCCAGCCAAACAATATTTTAAAATTCCCTGACTTTTCCAAATTGCTGGACACCCGGTAATATTCTAAACAAGAAAATAAAACTTACTTGTAAAACTCAGCGTATCTACGCTTTCGTGGCTCACACACCAGGAACTGGAAAGCTACCCCAGATGCAATACTTACAATTATTGCTATAGGTAGGTGAAATTTAATAGAGGAGGCTAAGAGACCTTTCAACTGGGGCTTGGGCAGCTTGGCCACAACCTGGTCAGACATCTGTAACAGGAGATGGCCGACAGCCAAGCTTCAGTTACAGTATAGTTCATAAACATAACAAGACAAACAGAGAATAATTGGACTCAATATTATAATGTGTTTAGGAACATACAATCAAATGTATTTTTATTTAAAAAAAAGTGACAGTATCATATCAGTGATGACAAGAAATATAAGTTTTTTATGGAACAAAATTTAACAATTTGTGTACGTCTATCAGAAATATGTGACTACCAATGTATAATATATGTTATATTTGTGGGCTTGCTCCCTATATGTTTTATCTTTTATTCAATACTATTGTTATGTAATCCTCCAAGGTGGTTCCTTCTGAAATTTTCTCCAATCGCCCCAATGTCAGATATCTGTATTTTTGGTAAATTTAAATAAACTAATTAAAAGAACAATATTACTACAAATGTTGTGCTTTACCTCTGTCTAGTAATATTGTTATTTGTATTGTAATGTAAGCTAATGAACATTCACCTTATTTAACATCTTTTTTTACAGAAATTTAAATTGTTTATTTGATCAATATTTTTCAAAATTTTAATTTATTTTATTAATATTAGTAAAGAATTTAATTTATTTAGGCATGTAAGGCTAGGTTAAGTTTGTTGGGTAATAACCAGGGTTGTGAAGTCTGTAAGCCTTCCGACTGCGAATCCTTTATTTTTCAATTCCAACTTAAATTCCAACTCGGATACCTTCATAAATGGAGCTGTATATTCACTAGTAATCAAATTAATTGACTACAGTAAAATGATTCAATGCAAATTACTTATGGGAAACTTCTTTGACATTGTGAATGTATATTTAAATAAATTCGGTCTTAAATAATAAAAAAATATAAAATATTTTAAGTTTTTATTTTGAAACCAGAGTCAGTGCTCGTGAAAAGGTTAGGCTAAATTCGCAGGGTAAGAATCGTGGTAATAAACATTAATTAATTATGACAAAATTACTTAATGTTTTCTTCGGTTGGGATAGCTTGTAATATTAGGAAAATGTTTGCAGATTGAAATACTTTTTAGTACCATGTTGTGACACTCTTTGAAACATTGCATTCTAAATATTAACATTCTTCCGTGATTAAGGTGAGCTTTTTTTAATCTTTAAAATTAATTTAGGGATTATTTTATAATAAATTATTAATTTGGGGTGATGATATGCTGCTGCATCTGTCCGGAAGAGAAATTAAACCACAAAGGTATATTATACATTTTGAAAACATTTAACTTATATCACATTTAATCAAAACTTGCCCAAATCATTTTCAGAAGAGCCACTTACCCATGGTCATATGAGTTATAGCCATGATCCTACACAATAAAACTCTATTTAGGCCGCTTTATCCAGTTGATTTAAAAAAAAATGCATGAAAGATTAGGTCCAGCAAGTTAGGAAAGTAAAACAATAGATATAGGCCTATAAACATTGTAGCCTAATTTATTATTTCCATGACATCGATATATATATATATCTCTTAGGACTTTCTGAATGGCTCTTTCGTTTAGTTGTAATGTGCAGTTGTTGCAGATGGTTCGTTACTTCGTAACAGGATAGATTTAGTTTAGGTTTTAGTCCAAGATCTTCATTAATGAAACAAAGATTTTTCAAGAATGTACAGAGGCCTAGGCTTATCGATATGTCTAGTAATATTATTACAGTAAGTCCTCTTTATGTGGATCAATCCATGATGGAAATGACAAATTTTAGATTTCAAGGCCATGTTAAATAATATGGCTGAAAATGTCACTTAAGTTAATTAGTTTTTTTCAACTACTTTGTATTATTGGATTCTTCGTATTTTTCTGTTTGGGAAAATATCAATATTTTGTTAGGTTATTTTAAAAAGTCAAAATGGGAAAGATAATGGGTAAGCCCTACCATCCCGCAATATTGTGATGGTAGAAGATAAATAATATTAAATTTGTTAAAGTATTAAATAGGAAAAAAAATAAAGAATCGACCCTCTTTGGAGTCCTATTCCTAATTTTCTACACAGGATTTTGTTTTTAAACACGTCTTATTACCTGTTCAGGTTATACACAAATTAGACGTTCATTTGCAAGAGTTGTTTGATATGATAAATTGTGGTAATTTTATAGATTTTGCTTCTTAAAAAAACAGATTTAGTTTGGGAGACATTATGGTCAGCTGACCTCATTTCTTAGAGCAAGTTAATTTTTTGTATTTTGTAAAAATATATAATTCATATTATTAATTTGGTAGCCCTAGTTTAAAAAATAGATAGTAGTAGAATATTAGGCCGGGGTTGTATCCGAATAGTCTACTTATGTGGCTGTACTTATGTGTTGATGGCTGCATTGGCAATCACGTGACCAAGTGTAGATCTGTACGAATAATCGCAGACTAGAGCGATGCAGTCTTCTCGAGGTCTTGGTAACCATGGATACGAAAGCTACGAGCCATTTGGTTTTCTTGCGGCGTTGTGCGTGTTGGACCGGCAATTGTTTTAGTATTATTGTTTCTTCTGCTTGAGCACCGAATTACACAAATATTTCGTTTTCATTAGAGATAATAATGGCTTTTACATAGTTTCTAAGTTATTCGGTAGGAAGCAGCACCGCGGGCCCAAGTGTGTTGCCATTCGAATAGTTTGATGCAGTCTTCACTATGAAAACCGCGAGAAGTGTAAAATTATGAAGACTGCATCAAGTCAAGTGTACTTGACTATTCGTATACAGCCCTAATCTTTTGGTTCAAAGGGAATGGCTATGAAGCTATATGGAATTGTAGTTTAATGGTATTTAGTAACGATTTGAACCCCCAAAGCTCTTAGTAGAGCCCAAATTACGATTGCACACAAAACTTTTTAGCTCTTACGAAATAAAGAATTTTAAATTACCCTAGTATTAAACATTTGGAAAAAAAAAAGTTTATTTGGTCTGTTTAAGACATTATAAATAAAAGATAGAACTAAAGTACTCGGTTCTTTAAGTAGAAAATATAATTGCATAAAAACTCCACGTTTCTTATGACTCACCTTAAAGTTAATTAATCCTAAATTTAATGACCAAAGACTTTAGCTTACCTTAGTTTGCTAATAACCTTGATAGGTAAAATGTCTACCACTCAGAGATAAGGGCTACAAATTACGGAGTTTAGATCCAGGGTTGCCAACCCTATAGCCTTGAGTGGTAGTATACGAACCTGAAATGGATTGTATGCATGATGCTAAAATAATAATAATCATGCAGGTCCGTCACCTCTGAATGCAGGAACTGGCTGATATAGGCTGTTTACATGATACTAATTTTGATTTAATTTTATATAATATTTATATTGTGTGTAATATATATACATGCAATATTTTAATTGTTATATATGTGTGTGTGTGTGTAATATCTTGCCGGCCAAAATAAATCCCTTATATGAGTTGATGTCATCTAGACTTCTATGAGTACGTATGAAAATAGGCATTCGTAGAATTGTTAGTTGATGGTTATGCTCCGGTGGAGGGTAAGAACGATAATGTGAGAGTAGAGTTTTTGAAAGGGCTCAATAAAGTATTTAATGCATATGAACCAGGTGAAAGAATTATCTTGTTAGGAGATATGAATGTATGGGTGTAAGAAAGTTATGATGATAACCATAGGCGTACGCTGTTAAGGGGTTCAGGGGGTTGAAACCCCGAAATATTGGCAACATTAACTATATATATCAATATAATTGTGTATAGTCTCTTCTCCAGATAGCTTTCTACTGCGAATGTACTACATAATATAGAGTAACTCCTAGCTCTATTTTTGCTGTGCTTCAGTGGTGTAGCCAGGTCTGAAGCGCCCTGGAGCAGTTAAACTTGGGTGCCGCCCCCCCCCCCTCATTTGTTTCCATCCAAAAATTAACTGAACCATAACACCATATAAATTTAAGTAAACCTAACTGATTAAACTGACTTTAAAAGTAGCCTATGTTGGTGGTTTCTTATTATTCTTGTTCCATATAGAAAAGAAATAAAAAATTATTTTCTTTTTGTGCATGGATTTACATTTACTGAAATGTATGTTATATTGAAATGCAACTCTGCTTAGCTTTTTACTTATACACAATATAACAACTAAAGTTTTGGAGTTTGGAACTAATAAAACAGAGTATTTTAATATAGATAACATTTGTCATTTATTGTTGATCACATAGAAAAAAAAAATATTTTTTTTTTTTTTGAAAAGACAAAATTTTGTAGTGAAAATCTTTACAAATTGTTGGAGGAACTCAAAATTTCATATTAAATTTTCTTTCGTGATTTGGCACTTGCAAATTGTGAGATGGTGTCTTCTAAGTCTATATTTCTTGCTCTGGCTCGCTCGATGGAGATCGTTGCTAGAGAACTCAGACGCTCCTGCGACAATGTGCTACGAAGATAGCTTTTGATAATTTTCAGTTTTGAAAAGGATCTCTCAGCACTTGCGGATGTAACGGGCATTGTCAAAAAGATGAGGCACGCACTCACAACATCCGGGAAGCTGGCTCCAACTTGAGCACGCCCGTCTGAGCCATGCCACCCTGGAGCGACTGCTCCAGTCGCTCCTCTGTAGCTACGCCACTGCTGTGTTTACTTTGTAACCTTTATGCCTGCCCAATGCCAATGTCTACCTTCCCCAATAGTCACTAGGAACAGTTTTACAAGCAGCATGCGCACATCCTCTTGGTGTTCTGTTTTGTTTTCATGCTTGCCATGCGTGCACAGTGTTGTCTCCAAGATAAATATTATTCCACTGATCAGCACGGGCAGACTAAAATATTTGAACAATGTTTTAATGAATGGGCCTTTAATTGTTTTTTCTCTGTAATTGTTACGAAAGTTACAATAACTACAATGAAACGTAGTGGGACGCAAACTTCTCTTCTTAATTATATCAAGAAAAAGCATCAATGTTATGAGTAATTGCTTTCCTTGTAACAATTGCAAACCTTGTAACAATATTAGGCAGACTAGTTCGAAAAGGCATAGTATTCGTTTCTGAATTAGGAGACTGAGAAGTTGGGCTATTATGTCCTCTGGCTTGTTATTAGGAGAGGATGTGGTGTTACCTTTAATCCTTAAAGCTCACCCATAGCATCACCAAAGCTCTCACCCTATCATGATCTTCACAGGAAATGTCAAAACCAGAGTGCCTAGGCCTAATATGAAGTGAGTTTCGTCTATACAGTTTTTCTTTTATACACATCAGATATGATCTGTTTTTCAATATCTTAACCACACTGCCCTTTCCCAAAATCGCGTTTTTTTTTGTTCCAAATAAATACATTCTGCTCAGGGTTTAAAAAAATTGCTTACGGAAGCGAGCAGTTTTGTCATAATGTAACGATTGCCCTACTTTCGCAGTCACTGTATCATCAATAATTATTTCTGTCTTCAAGAGGCAGTCCTATACATGCAGTCTAGAATTGAGAGTGCAACTTTGAATAAGCTAAACAGGTGAGTATGGGATCCCTGCCACTGGGCTATTTCTATAATCCAGAAAGAAAAGTGGAAAGTCTCCACGGTCATATTGCGGCTTTTTTAACATCAATTTAACAATTCCAACCACTTTCTCAGCCAAACCATTGTTGCGAAGATAGTGAGGACTGGAGGTTACTAATTTAATATTCCATGATTGAGCAAACACTTTGAATTCATATGAGTCAAAAGGTTGGTTGTCAGGCATGAATTGTTTGGGAATCCCCAAAAGTGCAAAGATTGGTTTGAGCTTACTTATAGCAGTGAAAGCAGACTTACTCGGGACTTCTCAGCCTCAATCCACAGCAAATGGTAGTCCACAATAACTAGATAGCTATCGCCATTATACTCCGCAAAATCAACAGCAACTTTAACAAAGGGTAAATATGGGATGTCATGAGGTTGCAGCGGGTCCTTTATTTTAGACCATTGAAACCGATTGCATGTTGTGCACGAAAGTATAACATTTTTCAAATCAGAGTTGATTCCTGGCCAATTGAAGCTGCAAGACACTTGAGCCTTGACTTTTTAAAAACTGAGGTGAATTGCATGAAGGGTCTCAAGGGTGAAGTGCCTCATTTTAAATGGAACTAATAGACGCTCATCATAGCAAAGAAACCAATCATGGACTGTGATGTCTTTTATGAGGGAAAAATAGTGATTCAGCTCTGAGCAATCTGATGACAATGACTTAAGCCAACCTTTAATGTAGTAATTAAAGACTTTGCTCAAAACAGAGTCCACAACTGTATTTTCCTTGTATTTTCAAGTAAGGATGGTTGAACATCGGAAGTTGTCCCTATAACATGTACTATGTCATACATACTTTCATCTATAGATGGAGGAATAATTTACAATTTCGGGATAATAAATCCGCTGTATGCATGTATTTGTCTGCTAAATACTTGAGTGTGAATGAATAGGGCAATAGTTTCAGCCTAAGGCAGTGGAGGCGATTATTGGTAATCTTACCAATTAATTTTACAATGATGGAGGAGAGTGGCTGATGATCTGAATGAACAGTTACAGCTTCGTGACCATACACGAAGTTATAGAACTTTTTGAATGCAAATCAGACAGCTAGCAAACTCTTTTTCTACCTGAGCATAATTTTTCTCAGTGGTGGTAAGTGATCGTGAAGCATATGAAATGGGCTTGCCATCATGCATTAAAGTGGCACCAAGGACATATTGACTACTGTCAGCATGTATGTTGATGTGTTTGGAGGGGTCAAAAGGAGTCAACAAGACATGTTGTACTATATACTTTTTCAAAAGCTCTAACTGATTACTGTGGGAGGAATTCCAAGACCACTTGGAATCTTTTTTCAGAAGTTCACGGAATGGGGTGCAAATATCTGACAAGTGGGGCACAAATGGTTTTAGGTAGTTGATTGTTCCCAAAATACGCTGCAAATCCTTCCTTGAAGTAGGTACTTCTATGTCCTGAATAGCCTAACCCTAGTATCATCAAGACGAATTCCATCCTTATCAAATCCCAAACCCCAAAATTAACTTTATCCACAAAGAATTGAACTTTTTCTGGGCTGAATACTATGTTATTTTCACGAGCAGCTTGTATAACCTGTTTAATCATTTTCTATAAGTCTTCCATTGTGTCTGCTCCACATAAAACATCCTCAAAATATACAACTACTCCCCAAATATTCCCAAAGTATTTATGAGTCATCTTTTGGAAGTACTCAGGAAGCACACTTAGTCCAAATGGGGCGCGTAAAACCGATAACATCCAAAGGGGGTGCTGAACGTACATAGACTAGCCGACTCTTCACAAAAATATTTTTATTGCTCATTTTAGAACTAATCTCTTCGATAGTGGGAATCAACACATAATATCGGACCAAATTTTCGTTAAGATCTTTATGATCTATGCACAGCCTTGTGGCCCCTGTATATGTTTCTCTACAATAAGTAGATTATTTACCCATTCACCAGCTTCTCAACATTCAATAATGCCACGCTGTTCAAGATCATCTAAATGCAGCTTAAGTTTACTTAACATTCTTAGGGGAGGGGAATTCTGCAGGCTGGGCTGCTTTTAGGCATCTTTTTTAAATTTTAAATCAAGACCCTCTGGAAAAAAATCCAAGGTCATTAAAACATCCTTGTTTGAATTCCAGAAGTTTTGAAAATCAGGTATACTTTGAGCATTGAGAACCCCAAAAACAATTTTTGTAATGAGATTGAGATTCACACAAGATGAAAGTAAAGTAAAGTAAGGGTACGGCTTTAACTGAATTGACAATAGTAAACACCAAGCTATGTGTTTTGTTTTCATAGACAACAGGAAGACCAATTTCACCAACCGGTGCAACCTCCAAAAGCTTCAATATGAATTTTAGGAGCACTTAGCCTAGAACTATAATCGGGTCCAATGGACTACAAATACCTTAAAGAAAGGATGTTAACTTCTGCCCCTGTGTATAATTTGAAAAGTACAGGTTTGCAGTTATTTAGCAATGATATGCACCAATGACGATTGGTACTTACAGAATTTATAATTGAAAGAGAACCTATATCTGAATAACCATAAACAGGGGGCAAAGAGTAACCATCAGTATCTTGAAATTGACAAAAATAATTACACTCACCACATATGAAGTCTGTTTAGCAACAAGACTATCAGCGTTCATAGCGTCTAGTTCAAAAGCATTACCACCACAAAAAAACTATTTGTGGCAACACAATTTCTGACAAAATGGTTCACACCTCGGCATCGATTACATCGCTTATTAATAGCGGGACATGGCTGGTTAGGATGTTCATAACCACATCGATAACACGCTTTTCTAACAAACTTTTCACTAAACTTGTTTCTTGACACACCAAGATTTTATTTGGGGTAGGGACGTAACAGTTCAGTCTGCTGTAGATGGTTTCAACTTCTTGATTGTCCTGTTTTCTGAATGTGGCACCGATTCTGCACTTGGGAGGTTTGAGGGTGGTTGATTTCCTTCCATCTACAATGGTTTTCAAGTTTTTGACTGCTAGCTCCACTGATTTGCAATATTCCACAACTTTATCTAGGGTATTGTCCTCCCTAAGAAGGTGTAGTTTTATTGACTGTGATTTTACGCCCAATATTATTTGCGCACGCAGCAACTTGTCCTCCTGTTAACTAAATTCACAAGGCGTGGCAAGAGCTTTGAGTTCTGCGTAGAAGTTTTAAAACGGTTCACCGAGACATTGTTTCCTTTAAAAAAAATTGAACACAAGAATGGTTTCATTCTTCTTCGGAATACAGTGAGATGTAAGAACAGACAATATACCATTCATTCTTTCTTCTTCAGGTTTGATGGTAGTTAATGTTTTATAGAATCTGACAGCATCTCGTCCTAATAGGGTTTTTAGCCTGGCTATTTGCACACCTGAAGATTTTGTTACAGTCTCTGTCGCCTCAAAATATTCTGGAACTTCTTCCTGGAATTCATCGAAATTCTTCGCCAAATCCCCGGCCAGATTAAGTGACTTTGGTTTATTAAACTCCATATTGATAACGGCTTCTTTACAAGACAAGATAGTCGTATCCACAAATTTGAATCGCCAATAATTGATTCACTGCAGACATTACCGATCGCGCCATGTTTTATTATCACATACAAATTAACTTTCAGACATTGTCAGCAATTTCAAGACGTCTCATTTACATAAAGTACAAGCTATGAATAAATTATGCATCAAGGTTATAAATAAATCCATGTTAGAACAAACACTAAAGTATCGTACACAGTGAGGCCAACTGACCAGCAAAATCAACCCCCAGCTAAGTTGGGCGCTACTATACAACTTATTAAACAGTATTGGCAAAATAAAAGCCCTCGCATCTTACAAACGAATGTGGTGTATGACAGATTGCGATAGTAAATGATCGTTCATATGTAGCTGACAATTTTAGAACGTCCATCCCAGATTTAGCCTTAAACTATGAGTGAAAAGTAGCTATGAGTACAGGTTGAATACTGGACAGATCAGTTGTAGAGCATGGGCATATTAAGCCAAATGTACTAGGCTCCATTCCCTTGCCTAGGCGCCATTTTTCAACTAATTTAAATTAATTGAATTGTGGTCTCCTCCATATGGGCATTTCTGTGATAACAATAATTTGCGACCTGTGTGTTTATATTTATGCATTGGATTCCAAAGTGATCGACAGCCAACCAGTTGACACAATTAAAATAAATATTTCAAATATTGGGTGTGTTAAATGGTTGGCACGAGTAGGACCAAGTAACAATTATCTATCTGATCGACAAAATGTTATCCAGCAGATTTGATTCGACGGTCGTGGCTGAGTTGGAGTGTAGTTTAATATAGCTCAGTGGTGAATGTTTCTGGGGAGCTATCTCATGGCAGAAAGATGACTGCGTTATTCTTCTTATTCATCCAAATATTACTGTGTGAGAATGTCCACGAAGCCCCATTCTTGTTCTTCCAGGGAAAAGGTTGGCTCCAAGGGTTTTGGTCTTAGGAAAAATGACATTGGGGCAGTTCCAGAGATTGGAGGGACTCTGGCAAGGATGGATGAGGGCTAGGGGTTTCTGGAAGGAGGGAATATATTTGGGTTTTGAGCTTGTGGTGCTGATGAAAGGAGGAGTTGGGGATATCCGGGGTGTTTTGGGGATGAAACTCCTCTTGGATCTTCTTTCTTTCACGGGTTCCTGTGCCTTTCACATGTTGAAACTATGAGTTGGCTGGACGAAGCTCTGGCAGGACGTGTTTCACGTTCTTAAAGTATAAGATAGGGCAGCCACCAAAGAAAGGGCAAAGCTCTTAATGAGCTTATAATATTCCTATGAAGACACTTGAGGAAGATGCTATCCAGAATGTCGAGTAACATTGTGTTATTTCTACATTCCACTTGAAAACTAGTATTCTTTTCAATCCGCTCTTTATCTCTTTATTTCCAAACTTTATATATATATATATATAGGGAGGGATTTACATTAAATCTGTCCGTGAGTTACAAGGCATTATATGCGAATATTACCGTTATCATTATTTCTAATTAACTATACTATTTACATTAACAAAAAGGAAAAAGAATTGACCTATGTTAGTGCATCCTTGACAGCCTGGAGTTGAGCTGGTGCACGCAATATAGCAGTATGGGTTGGCGTGAGCTGAGCTGGTCTCACTGCCTTGGTCGGAGACTTGTTAAAGCAACCGTTCTGGTTGGTTGGGAGAATAACAATGTAAACACATATTTGGAAGGCAAGGTGGGTCAGTGGCAATAGGACAAAGTGATATCCAGCCAATTCGTTAACACAAAAGGACCTAATGCTAGACATACGTCGAGATAAATCCAATTAAGAGTGGCCAATTAAATGACAAGTTAATACATTACGAACGAAGTTCCCAATAAACCAAGGATCCCAGGGTATACTCCCGTATCCGGGTATTATTTTTTAACTATTATCAGTTATCTATAACCTAGGCTTGAGAATTATTGGGTCTATCTACAAAGCTCGTCTTTGTTTTTAAATAATTTGTGGATACAATAATGAAAAGCTCCTCAATCCAATAGGCTATCACTCACGACTGTACAATATCTTAAAGTAGTAAATTCAAGCCTTACGAAAAGATAATTACAAGCCTACAGCACATAATGTTATTTGTAGCAATCATTTCACTCAATAATGTCATAAATTACGACCTGATAAGGTCTATCATGTTTTTGTCCCGATCCCCTCGATTACAAAGCCCACTATTTTGAATTTGGGGACACATTATAACATAAATATTCATCATAATCCCAAGGCCTAATAATTTCACAATCATTATAATTTCTATATAAGAAAATAAAGTAAGTATTATTATTATTATTATTATTATTATTATTATTATTATTATTATTATTATCATCACAACGTCTTACTACCCGTTCGGACTATACGCACTTACGCTAATGTGTAATGGTAGGGTGATTGTGAGATAAAATGGAGGACCTACAGTTTAACGTGGAATCCGAACCACGGTGAAGGCTTGGCATTAAGTATAAATAATAAATAAAGTCAATCACTAGTAATAACAAACTATTTTAAGCTATTATTTAGAATTAAATAGTAATATTTTATACGATATCAAATATTTAATTCTAATGGTATTCATTATTATTGTGGTAATGAGAAATATGTAAACTATTAATATAAGGAACACATTTAAATTGTTATATGCAATTAAAATTTGATAGATATAAACATATTTTGGTCAATTAGTCAAGATAAATAAGTTGATGGAGTGTAAAATAAATTTATTAAAATAAGAGTCAAAATTGATTATGAATTATCAAGTCAACTATCACATATTTGAAAACAAGTATATACACATTATGAAAAATCTTTGGTAAGTTTTGCAGGTACAGTATGTGTATAATATGTGTCTAACAACTGGATACAGCTAGAGTTTGAGGGTCATTTACTTGAATATTTTTTATATTTAATTTAAATTGTTAGCGGTATCTAGACCAAATTTGTAGTTGTTGTCAACTAAGACATAATGAGCGCCGTGCCATAGCTTGAGTTATATAGTTCATCTTCAAACACTGTCAAAAACTTATTATGTAGCTTGTTGCAGCTTCTTTGTCTTTCATGGAAAACTTTTTTTTTTATAAATGTAGTGAGTTTGGTCGGTTTGTTGGATATCCTGTTTAAAGAATTAACTTCCATATTCAAAAGGTTCAATGCAACTCAAGTTAATATTATACAAAGCAAAAGAAATAACGTATATTACTTTGTTGTAATTTTAGCAAGTAATTTTCCTTACAAGGTAACTTTCTAATAAATATAGCTATATTTAACTCTTTCTCATCTATTCAATTATTGATAGATCCCCACAAGTTTTTTTAAGTTTTCCATAATGTAAGTTTGTGTTTGTATATGGTTTTAATAAAGCTAATCATATAACAAGGAGAAAATCAATATATAAATCTATTCTATTTAAATGAAATGTATCAAAAACTATTTATTATTGAATTTTAGTCCATCAATATAGTAAAGATAAGTTATTATTGTTTTTGAATTTAAACTAGGCCTATACAATTCCACACACTTGACTCTTCGTGTGAACACTATTTTAAATTATACTTAAATGTAAATTTATATTAGAGATATGTTAAGAAATAGCCCTATATATTTTAACATAATATTATGTGTAGTACCATTTGTGTAAAGGAGATAAAGTGACCAACAATTGAATTCTATTTGGTACATTCTTCTCACTAACCAGCTCAGTTTTACAGAAAACTACACCAAACTAAATACATGGGCCTACATTGTACATCCACTAATTGTGTCACAAATTATATATTTTTATTATTTATTCATTACCAAATTCTTGATGGTCCCTCTGATGGTTGGTTGCCCCTATATAGCAGTAACTTATCATCTGGCCTCTTTTCATAATCCTGATGGCCTAGGTAAATTCCAATTAGGTAGGGCCTATTTACATTTGTCGATGTTTAAAAATTAAGTAATATTATTTTTATGTCGTGGTGTAATACATTGATTATTATTACAAATTGAATCCAGAAAATTAATGTAGGTAATAAATTACATCCGGGGTTAGACTAGGGACTTCAAAAGGGTGCAGATCTTGGATTTTCAGAGGGCGTAAACTATTATTACGAACTCTAATAAATATTATTGGTTATTGCAAGGACTTCCAAAATAAAATTAATTTTCTTTTTCTTATGTGAGTCAAGGCATTGTTGAATATTTCGGATTTCATAGATTAGTTTTAATAAATACACTATAAAGAAACATTCACGGGATAAGATAATTTTATTTAAGAAATCATCAAGCATTTAAGGAACAAATTGTAAAATATATTATACTATATCCGTGGCAAGGATCCTTTGACTATTTGGATACAACCTGTCTCAACAACATCCGTCCTGAGCAAACTGGCTTTGTCTCCGAGAAAAGGAAGGGTAGATATCACCCCCACCCCCCTCAATCCCCGCAAACATTTAGAATATAATAATACGTCTGATGTTATTACAAGTAAAAAAAAAGTTCATTATAGAAATTAGAAATGGAAAAGTGTGTGAGAGAGAGATAAAGTTTTGATCAAAACTTATTCAGAGGAATGTGTTACGATCTCAGTAAGGTTTTGTGGGTACGAACTTGAATGCCCACGAGAGGCTCCCCTTACTAACAAAACTTAGTAATTAAACAATAGTTTTTGTTGTCTGGTAACTTAAATTTTCTTAATTCTTACCACAGCAACAAAAAATTACGCAGGCGCCAAAAAATTACACACTTATAAAATTAACACCAAACGCTATCACTCACGACGTGAACACAACTAAACAGCTGATCACCGCTCCAATTGCAGCCACGTGACACGGCCACAACGGACCACTAAGAAGTATGCCTTCTCTCCCGCTATCACCGGGCACCAATCACCCCTTGTTGTTAAACATCCCCTACCCTCTAAATCTGTACTCGGATGTAATTTCGCCTTTACGGTTCCACTTTGTCTTGATTATTAGAATCTTGTTTAAAATTTAAATTTCTTATTTTAATAATTTCCATTTTTTTTCGCGCAGAGGAAGGGCGATTCTGGGCCGAGGATCAATGGGCCAGTCCGAGACTGATTACATATTTATAATAATAATATTAGCACCGCGTCTTACTACCCGTTCGGGTTATACGCTTTAAGTACTAACCACGCTAATGGATTAGGAATTGGGAAGGTTGAATTAGAGGAAGTGAACCCGCATTTGCGTGGAGGGAGAGTCGAAAGCCATTTATGAAAAATCACCCCCAGTTCACCCGACCGAGATTAGAACCTCGATCTCCCCGTCCTCAGAAGTCGAGCTCAACACAACTAGCGCGTTAGCCAACTACGCCACCGAGGCGAGTCATATTTATAAGTATACCAAACAGCATTATCAATCAGTGCACTACCAAACTGTTCAAGAAAGGGACACATTGCGCTGCACATTTTCTTAAAAAAGTATTGGCCTCAAGATATTGTAAACCAATTTACACCTTTACAGTTCTTTGAATATAAACATAATATACGGCACTTTTAGTCTAGAAACCTCCCTTTATTTCAACTGATAAGTGAGGGGATCTGCCATCAAGTATAGTTTGTATCTATAATAATGTTTATTGTTATCAAAGTTAGGCCTATTCATGCTGGAAATTTTTCAGATGGAGTCTTAACTGATTCAAAATTAATTTATTAAAGAAAATAGTAGTAGATTTGTATTTAAAAATTTGTACTTAAAGGAAAAGAAAACATAAAAAAAAAGTTTTACAACAGTGCCCACTCTAAAGTGTGTAGTACAACAATAAATCATTTTCAAAAATTAAACTTTACTACTTATATATTTTGTAATTTTGAAAGTGTTTTAGAATGTATTTTCATCAGAATTGTTATATTCTATTGTGAACATTGATTTTAAAATGTGAACTTAAGATAGGAGATTAAATTAGTTATTGGACAATTATGATGTTGTTTGCATTAGACTTAAGGACAACCTCTACAGGAAGTTCCAGATTTGATCAAAGCTGGATATTAATCACTGTGTGTTTTCCATCCTATATACATGTTAATGTGGTTGCACTTGAGGGACCCAAAATACACTGCCTGTCCTTTATATCTCTGGTCCATCACATCGCTTTTCTCCCGCCACATTGTCTTCTATTTCCCCGACTGTGCTTTGGAACAGATAACAATGAATGTGTTTTGGGACGAGTGGTTGTCCTTTATATCTCTGGTCCATCACATCGCTTTTCTCCCGCCACATTGTTTTCTATTTCCCCGACTGTGCTGTAGAACAAATAGGAATAATTGTGTTTTGGGAAGAGTGGTTGTCCTTTATATCTCTGGTCCATCACATCGCTTTTCTCCCGCCATATTGTCTTCTATTTCCCCGACTGTGCTTTGGAACAGATAACAATGAATGTGTTTTGGGACGAGTGCCTGTCCTTTATATCTCTGGTCCATCACATCGCTTTTCTCCCGCCACATTGTCTTCTATTTCCCCGATTGTGCTGTAGAACAAATAGGAATGAATGGTTTTGACCGGCAAGAATTAGTACTTATTTTTTAAATTTATTTAGAACCGCCCTTATTACCCGTTCGGCGCCTAAGTACTAATTACGCTAATGGTTTAGGAATTGGGAAGTTTGAATGCAGAGGAAGTGAACCCACATTTGCGTGTAGGGAGAGTGGAAAACCATTTATGAAAAACCACCCCTAGTTCACCCGAGCGAGATTCAAACCTCGATTTCCCCGTCCTCAGCAGTCAGCTCAACAAGCTATTAGCGCATTAGCTAACCACGATAACTCGAACGGTAGTAAGACACTGTTTTGATAATAATAAGGTGCTAATAATAATAATAATAATAATGGTTTTTTAACCATCATATCGAAGCGAAAGAATGAAAGCGGTTCCTCATTCAGGCATGGGAACCTCAGACAGCAAAACTCTAAAATCATATGAATATAATATGTTCTTGTTGGACACAGATGTCTAAGAGCTTTACCACTGAAGAGAAACTAAGAAAGCCGGTGATGCGCCATTTTATCCGGAGCCAAGCTAGACTTCATCTTGCGATCGCTGTTTCGATCGGCGCTATCACTGGAGTGTTGTACAAGTTGCTTGTATGCGACCCACGCAAAAAACGCTATGCGGATTTTTACAGGCAAGTTTCTCTAAATAATACGCAAACATATCACTAATCTTTATTGCTTTGAGAAATATATTGTAGGATTGGGTCAGAAAATATGTACGCTTTTTTATTTGTAGTCAACAATTAATTATATAATATCATTTTATTAATATTATTCTATAGGTATTAGGTGTTAGATAAGGTCCTTCCTATGAAAATTGGTTTATAACTTAACAATGTGTAGGAACATAAATTAAACTTTCTGCCATGTTTTTATTCATCTTTTTGTGAGGCCATAACATTCATTTTTATCCATTTGGTAGCTACCCAAGAACACAGTTATAAATTCAAGGATATTAACTAGTTTGGATAAGAGGAAGTGCACCATCATTGTCTTATTTAAACAACTAACCTCAATACACAGCTTGCTGTATTGGTCAATAACACTATCCATGTGGTAATTTCCTGTCAGAGCCATAATATGATTGTGATTAGCTGTGGATTGAGCCAGTCTCTAGTACATCTTAACAATACTAAACATGTAGTAACTGACAGTTAACAGAAGATGTGAAAACGGTTAACAGAAAAACATAGTTAAAACAAATTGTTTGATGTGAAAATTTTGAGTGTCAAAAGTGACAACAATTCAACATATTATGTTCTGGCGAATGGCTACATGGTGATTTAAAAATGATTAGTCAGTGGTCCAGTGATGTCACAATAGATGGTATAGGTAGACCTAATGGATTTTGATCAATGTGTGATGTCCCAGAACCAAGAATCAAAATAAAAGAAGGTATAACATTTTGGAACCGACCCAAAACTAGCTGTGATGTTCTTGTGTTGGGTTACAGCAACTACGATTTGGAGAAAGAGTTTGAACGTATGCGGAACGCGGGTGTGTTCCAAAGTGTTGCTCCTGACGAGGAAGAGGAAGACGACTAGTGACCTATCCCAATAATCCAAGCTTGGCTTTAAAGATTGTGGTAGCTCACAACAGTATTTTAAAACGATTATAATTTAATTGAAGTTACAATGTTTAAAATGTTTCTCTCCGCCTAAGAATTGAATCAAAATTTAAGTAAGAATGTTGCAGCACCAGAAACTATTTATCTGCCGCAATGATAAAATAAACTTTTACCATTAATTAATTAATAAAACCAGATATTATATTTATTCATAGAATTATAATGCACTTTAAAACATAATTATTTAATTTATTTATAAACTAAAATGTTACAAAAATTATAAATGGTTGTTTTAATTTTTTTTAATTTATGACCTAATAAATTATTTAATTATTAGTAACTGTATACTCATGTTACCAGATTGGTGGGTTGGGGGGTTGGGCGAGAGGGGAGAAGTTATGTTCTGTATTTACATTCTTAGTCCATTTAATCAATGATACAAATATACATTTTTACTACTCTTGGGTCGTTGTAAACATCGTGAACATATAGACCGTTTTTCCTTAGGAAGGTTAATATTAGAGTATGAAAAACTATAGACCATTTTCTGTAGGAAGGGATAGTTATAGGACGTGTGATAATGAGGTGGTGTTTTATCAGTGCACGTGACGGTTTGTCGCTCAGGAAGGTTTCTTTCCCCGCCACGTCCCGGGCGTAACCCCCGGTTCAAGCTCTGTCCGCTCCACACCCCCGACATGTTGAACCCCCGGTTACCCTAAACCGAGCCTCAAGACATGTTGATTGATAATTTATAATTAATTGTTGATTATCGATGATTGATTATCGGTGCACGGCGCTGTTTCTAGCGTAGACAGTGAATATTACAATATTATATATATATATATATATATATATATATATATATATATATATATATATATATATATATATTAAACAGTGTAATGTAATTGATTTGCCCCTAAAGAATATGTGAAAGCATTGACAATAATATCGTCCTAATTTTATAAACATATCTTATTTTATTTAAATTATATAGTATATTAAATGGCGCTTAAAGCACTTCTTCTTCTAAGAAGGCAAAAGCCACTGAACAGTGACGTCACGCACGTGACACCAGCCAAGTCAGTTTGACAATATATATATTTCAAATAATAACTTCCTCTTCTCGAAGGTTCAAAGAGAGATTTTTAAATGTAACTTGAGTCATTTTCCGGCTCTAGAACCTCCCAGTAACACAGAGATGTTTTTGTCTTTTATTTTGTTTTTCTAAACTAAACCTTCTCGAAGCTTCCATGAGCAATGGATATATACGAAGAATGGTGCAACGTAAAGGTAGTTGGTGTCCAATACTGACAGAACTCACTTGGGCACTTGGCGTCCAGCAACACCTGTCCGCGCTCATACAATAGGCCGCGTATATATTTCGACATGATCTATTTTCTCATTAAATAAACATAGATTCAGAAATAAAAAACATGTCAAGAATAATAAGTGTTTATTAATTATAATTCTTTAATTGGCGCTCGATCACGGGGCTATAAATACAAATTAACTCACAACATCAAAAAACCGGACCGATTTAATTAGTGCTCGACCACGGGGCAATTACCAGCTAATCAAACGGTGTAATTTCAATCGACGCTCAACGTGTCGAACCAGAACATTTCAATTGGCGCCCATCGCGGTAGAGTAATATTCCAGAACATCTTAATTGGCGCACAACGTAGGGACCCGTATTCAAGAACATTTCAACAGTTGACGCATATAATCGTTCATACGTTTGTTAGTTCACAATCCCGCATGTAATAGTCCAAACCAACGAACTGACGCGTATAGTAGGCAGCATTGATAAGGTCCAGATTTGTGATGTGCGTTTCCGCCGTAGGCTGTTCTAGCTCGACGACATCCGACGATTCAGTTAGAGTGCGACGGGTGTCGACCACATGTCCCTGAGTCCTGCGTCTTGTTTCTCGCTGAAGACGACCCACAACCACCTCATTATTAGATATTTAAAAAAAAAAAGTATTATAATTTTTTTCATCCTCAGATAATACCCTTCATACCAAAAAACAGTCTACCACTCCTCATTTTCAGCCATGTTTTTATAAGCACTACTAACACAACTAACATGTCAGGAAGCTAATACCTCTAAACTTGCATTAGGCCACTAACATCGCGTCAACGGGCCTTATACCAGAGACGGGGGAGATCGGCGTTCGAATCCCAAGTGTGAGGTGGTAAAATGGCGTACTATTACTTTTAACTTCTCAAACCAAATGCAGTCAAGCATTATGTGCGCAAGAAAAATACTTGTTTTATTTAAAAAACAATAGCATTACTTTTTATTACACTAAAACTGGACAAGGTTTACCTAACTATACTCTACGAGACAAATAAAATAAGCTACTGGCAGTAATAAACAGACACTAAAAATAAGTTTTAAAAGGGAAATGTTAGTTTTGATGCAAGCATAAATATTCTGAATTCTAATTTTAAAATAAAACACGCAAAAGTTGTGTAATAGCTTTTAAAAACCTTAACTCACATGTGAATCAAGGTTTAGGATATTTAGTGAAGAGTCAGACTCTAAGGCCTATTATTTTGTTACTGGGTGCGTCTGATATTGCAGAGGTCGAGTACATATTTTTTTAGTTAAGTTAGGCATTGGGCCCACCTACTATTTATTAATATTGGCCTAGGCCATATCCCACAATCAATTTAATTTTGTGTTTATTAACATCCAAAATAAAATAAATTTAATAATAATAATTCAACACTATTAGTGTTGGGAGTTTTGATTAGATCATTTACAAATTATGTATATAAGAATAAGAACGTTAAGATATACCAATACCTAACTTCATGTTATCCTTTGAACAATCATCGTTGTTAAGTAAATATGTTTGTCAACTACAATGATTTGAATTTGCATTTCAAAAAAATAAATATTGACATAATAATATGCGATTTTGTTTATATTCTATTGGCCAGTTTGGCCAACCTCAAAATACCTTATTAGTTCCAACATTGGTTGAATGATATTTAATTCATTGGTTAGATTACTACTTAGAACTTATGTTACATAACAAAACCTTATAAAATATTCAAAGATATTTTACTCAGAGTTTTGAGATAAAAACTAAACAATGAACGGATAGAATCTTAGAGAGCAGAGAAACTACATTCCTGTTTACAATAATTAGCGCTAAATTTCCTTAAGATATTATAGATATGTCACAAATAATAGAAAAAGTACTAGCGTACCCGATTATTTACTATAGTTACTATGGTATTACATTTTTGGATGCTTAAGTTCAAAGGAATTAATATTGGATTATTTTTACATTGTCTAAAACTTCATTTCTCAGGATATCTATCATTATATTATACAATATCTAAAGCAGCCCACGTAATTTTTTTTACGTTTATTTATATTTCTCTAATTTTAAGAAATGGCGTTTATGATAAATCAACCCTAAAACAACCTAACTCTATTGCGCTACTCTACGCAACAAATTCAATTGAATTTCATTTAGTTAATTATAAAAATTAATTTAGATTCAAATATAACTTTTAAATATGATACAGTGCAGGTCTCTATTGACTCAAACTAAACTACTGGGAATATGAAACGATCTCGCTAGCTCACTCATCTTTTTGAATGCTTTTTTTTAAAATATTTTAGTTAATTATCTGTTCTATAAGATAAAAGGTAGCATTATTATCTTATCTATACAAAGTTTAATTTATTTATTTGAAATAAAAATTATAAAATATTTTAAAACTAGATATATTAATTTTATTAATGTTTTGTTATTAGTTAGGCGCAGATAAATATTAAAAATCTGAGTATAACATCAAAATGTTCAGCTTTTAACTTTATACTTACCTGGCGTAGGGGTTACCGTGATCATGAAGGCGGTTCCCCCAGGATGAGGCCCTTGCATTGCACTTCGCTTTGGTTGACCCCTGCGATAGTCCCAAATGTGGATTACTCGGGCGCGTAATTTTTGGTAGTCGGGACTGCGTTCGCGCAGTCCTGGTCCATAATAAAATCAATTACTTATTTAATGTACTTAGAAGTTTAAACTTAAGCATATGATATTAATCCAATCCACTATGTACAAACCGCAGTACACGAAGCGTTTCATAATTATTATTGTAGGTATAACAAATTAGTTACATTCAGAGTGATATAGTAAGGAGAATTATAATATACTAATTAATTATCCAAGGAACACCCAAAACCAGTACAAAGGATTAATTCTAAATGAATATATATAATTGAAATGAAATAAAAGGAAAAATGAGGATAGAAATTTAATTAGCAAAAGACAACTGGGATTATCATAGTTGAGTGGATGTATAAACTAATCTGAATAAATATATAATATATTATTTAAAAGAAAAATTACTGAATATAATAATGTTAAACCATTATCATTATCAAGAAACCCTAACCTTGAAATTCTTATTAAGTTATGAGCTCAGGTAGAATACGAACAACATATATGATAGGTTAAAATACAAAAAACATATTAAAATTAGACAATAATAAGATAAAAATCATATTTCAAGGCTACATGTCAAAAAGTAAAACATTACTAAGTTAGATTTTAATTATAGTAAACCAGTTGAATTAAGTTACAGGTAGATTATGACAGATCCACAGTTGTCAAGAGTAAAAATTAAATTACAATATGGTAGTAAACAGGGAAATTAAGTTAAGAGTTGATTAATAGAAGCTAGAGACAAAATTCCAAGGAGAGGCCTTGAACAGTCTATTAATGTATAATACGAAATTTGATTAAATATAAGTGTTCCTTAGCTGGTTTTAATTCCTCTCCTTAAGCCTTGGATGCCAGAGGGCCGGTTGACTGACTACCTGTTTCGACGTACAAACGCCATCATCAGGTCTGAGGAAAACCAATGAAATATTAGAATATAAGTCGAGAAAATAAGAATAAAGAACATAGGTGAAAACGGAAGAATTTACTCAATAGATTAGAGAATGAAGATGAAGTTAACCTAACAGACATGTTAAGAAATTATAAAGGGGAGAGAATAAAAATTATTATAATATGTAGATAACTACTAAACTGTCAAGCTTACCTCTAAATAAGGGTTAGATGTTGTCCCTGTCAACCGGCCCTCTGGCACCCAAGGCTTAAGGAGAGGAATTAAAACCAGCTAAGGAACACTTATATTTAATCGAATTTCGTATTATACATTAATAGACTGTTCAAGGCCTCTCCTTGGAATTTTGTCTCTAGCTTCTATTAATCAACTCTTAACTTAATTTCCCTGTTTACTACAATATTGTAATTTAATTTTTACTCTTGACAA
Organism: Timema cristinae; assembly: GCA_039000515.1. Classification (NCBI taxonomy): domain Eukaryota; kingdom Metazoa; phylum Arthropoda; class Insecta; order Phasmatodea; family Timematidae; genus Timema; species Timema cristinae. Next base: position 34,337,922 of record JBCFYV010001001.1, on the reverse strand, counting down.
CTCTGGATCTGTCATAATCTACCTGTAACTTAATTCAACTGGTTTACTATAATTAATATCTAACTTAGTAATGTTTTACTTTTTGACATGTAGCCTTGAAATATGATTTTTATCTTATTATTGTCTAATTTTAATATGTTTTTGTATTTTAACCTATCATATATCTTGTTCGTATTCTACCTGAGCTCATAAATTAATAAGAATTTCAAGGTTAGGGTTTCTTAATAATGGTTTAACATTATTATATTCAGTAATTTTTCTTTTAAATAATATATTATATATTTATTCAGATTGTTTTATACATACACTCAACTATGATAATCCCAGTTGTCTTTTGCTAATTAAATTTCTATTTTCATTTTTCCTTTTATTTCAATTATATATATATATTCATTTAGAATTAATCCTTTGTATTGTTTTTGGGTGTTCCTTGGATAATTAATTAGTATAAAAAACAAATTGTTTAAATGAAGTCCGGAATTAGTAAAAAATATATACACAGCGAGCGGTTCGGTACCCGTCCGGGCTATCCACATATTTACATTAAATGGGTAAGGATTAGGATATGTACTCGGACTTGCGTGGACAGAAAGTGGGAAACACTCTCCGTACATTCAACTGGGATTTGGACCACAATTTCACCGTGATCAGCCATTCAGCCTATTTATTAGAGTAAAAAGTGAGGACTTAGACCGTGAAAACACCAAGTGTATAAATTGTATGTATAAAATATATAAAAGCATACAATATGTACTAACTCATATCAGAGCACATGCGACATAATCTTAATTCCTCCAAAACTAATGACTAATATCAAACTGATAAAATAATAAGTTTAATCTACAAATCAAATTTAATCTACTGAAACTTTGATCTAACAAAGAATTGCTGAAAGGATTTAATTAGTTAGATTAACACAATAGCTATTAGTGACTTAATCAGACGGATTCATAGGGTAGCTTGGAAGAAGTAAACCCCATTAGCATGGAGAGAGAAAGGAAAAACCTAGTTAAAATCACCCAGTACATACGAATTGCAAAGCAACTCATCCGAGGTTTGGTAATATCCTTACACGAACTGCAGAGTAAAAATTAAATGTATATAAACTTTGTTCAAAATGGAAAATGAAGGTTATGTTATGTTAGGTTAGGCTAAGTTAGGGGTTTAATGTGATTACAAGTTGTTCCTAAACTCATGTGCACAGGTATGTTATAATAACAAAGACTACAATAAGAATTGAAATGAATATTAAAAGTTGAATAGACGAGAATGATGTAAATGTGTAATCAGTTTAATACCAGAGATTGAGCAATATACTAAAGTAAACAATGATATGGGATAGAAAGTGGACTAAAAATACTGTGTACAAACATAGTTGGCATATTTAAATGAAATGCAGGTCAGATTAAAAGTATAAAAAAGTATAGATAAATATAGTTATTAGGAAATACATAGTGTTGACTAATTAAAATACACTTAAAATTAGTTTAATAGAATTAGAAACTTTAAACTCATTTAATTTAAAATATCTAAATCTAAGTTCATAAAAACATTAATAACATGAAATGAATATAAATAAATGTAAAAATTATCACAGTCTTGTTGTTGGGATTGACTTCCCTTACTCCTTTTATTGTAGTCTTTGTTATTATAACATACTCTAAACTCCTTACGAAAGATTATTTTTAGAATGTTTTCTAAAATGTCATGTGCACAGGCTAACAGGTATACTTTACTCCACAATTCAAGTGCACCCAGGGATTCGAACCCCCAAGTGCACCATGCCTCTAATGGTTTAGTCCACTAGGTTGATGTTTACAAGAAACAGAACTAAATTAGGTAAGTTATTGACAGTAATTTATGTTAGATGGTTTGTCCCCACGTAATAGAGCAGGCTTTTACTGTTTTGTTTTAGAATGTATCAAATATAACATAACCTACATTTGTAGGCACGTGGGCTGTGTCGTCAGTCTCATTTTGTCAAATTTGCCGGTAGCAGGAAGGTCAAGGTTCGAACGCCGACAGAATATACTGAGATTAATTTCCCTTCAGTTTCCTGGCTTTCCTCGAGGTAAATAGGGTACATTTTCTCTATATTCTACCTTCCTCGTCCTTACTTCCTCAATTTAAAGCGAAGCACAAAAAAGATAAAATAACGTAGGTATAATTTCCAATGTACCTGCTTCAGTAGTCGAATGGTCTAAGGTGTCACTCTCGTGTTAGACTTGACGGAGAGATCAAAGTTCGAATCCCTGTAAGGCCTACTGAGGGTATGTTTTTCCTAATGGTTTTCCAACTTTCATTTCACGAAAATGCTATTAGATTATACAATTATCTCTATCACAACGTTAACGTAAACAAACTTTTCAGCTTGTAATTGATATCAAACACATTGCTGAAACATTAACTTTAAAAATGAGCTGAATATGCTATTAGCAATAATATATTTCATAAGTTAACTTTAATCTTATATTATTGAGATGAATTATACAATCAGCTCTATCACAACGTTAACTTAAACAAACTGTTCAGCTTGTAATTGATATCGAAACATTAATTTTAAATAGTTAGAATCCCCTCCATGTCATATGATATTTAAAATAGCTAGAATCCACGTCAAGTCATGTTTGGGTGTTATAGTTGAAATGGATGGTGATAATGACGGCGTACTGACAACCATCGCGGCCGCATCGCCTCGGCGCAAGGGAGACAGTGGTGGAGCCCCGAGGCAGATGGGGTGCACGCAACCCGTGGCAACAAGTAGTGACCCTGTAAATCAGGTAGGAGGAGCGTTGCCCCAAGCTGTCCCTCTCCGAATCGTAGAGGAGAGAACAAAACAATTGAGGCGTTTCTTTTATACCGGTAGAGAAGTTACCGTACATCTTGGTGCTCCGGCTAGCAATCGTGACGCATTAATCTGGCTTGAAGAGCAAATTACGGCTTTGCTCAATCGGCTGCAGGACCATGGTGTCAGTGCCAACGACCACGTCGGCTTACTTTTGAGTAGCACTGACTCTACGCTGAACCCTGTGTACGTCTCATTTAGGTGAGCAGACCAGTTAGACGCTCGAGCAGTGCTCGATAACGTAAGTCACGTGTTACAGAGTAATAGTTTGTTCTTGAGTACGGCACCACTGTACGTTAAACTCAGCCATTTTAAGGAGCCTCGCGGGAGTGCACGTTATTGTGATAAACTCTCCCCCGCTAGCATATATAGCCGTAACAATCAAGGAATCATAACGATTCAAAATGGTGACGATACACTTTGCCTTGCCCGTACATTGGTCGTCGCCAAGGCTATATGTGATAATAAAAGAGAACCAGGATGCATGGACGTGAACACCATTAAACAGATTAAAAAGGGCCATCAAATTCAAAAATACAGAGCAGAAGATTTACGCCGTGATGCCCGTGTGAATCTTTTGAAAAGTGGTGGGTTAACTGAACTGAAACAATTTCAAACATACCTCACCGAATACAAAATCACGGTGTTCAGGGAACGTAGGGGAGGTAGGTCCTTTATGAGGGGCCTACTCCCTCCGAACCGTCCTTTAATGGCTACCCTGATTTGTATTTTCACGACGATAAGCAAAATCATTTTGACGTCATAACATCATTGACAGCCGCGTTTAAGTGCGGGTACCTTTGCCGCGAGTGCCGTCTGCCATTCAGTAATAAGAACGAGCACAAGTAAGAGTTCGTGTGCAAAAATTGCTACGCTAAAGTGGTTTGTAGCGGAGGCCGATCAGTGGCCTGTAAAGACTGCGGGCGATGGTTCACAAATAAGACGTGTTTTGATAACCATAAACGTCTCGGTTTTTGCAGACGTCACAGGTCGGTCTGTGATGTCAAAAAGGTTTGTGAGGTATGCGGACAATTTTTCAGTTTGGAAAGAGCAGACTATTCACACAGGTGTTATGAGACATTTTGTAGAGTGTGCGAGACCCATCGTCCTTTTGGCCATTTCTGTTATATGAAGAAGGCCCCATACAAGCCGACGCTAGAAAAGAATAATTTCATGTTTGTGTTCTATAAATTTGAATGCAGACAAGAAACGCTTCTTCAAGGTGCGGTCGGCACGTACTTGTACGAACCTAACCTATATTTCGTGCAAACGTGTTGCAAGGCATGCGTTCATATAGATGCAAATGACCATCATTGCGGTGAATGCAGGGGTGATAGGACTCGCATATTCAGGGGTGATGCCGCAATGGCCCAATTTTTTGATTTCTCGAGCAGTTTAAAGTGTCAAACTTTAAAGACATCACCCTCCTAGGCCACAATGCAAAAGCCTATGATGGAAATTTCATTTTAAAGTACATGATGGAGGTGAAATAATGGACTCCAGAGCTCATAATGAACTGTGGGAAAATCATAGCCATGCGTTACGGCCCGCTCCACTTTATTGACTCTCTGAACTTTCTCCCCATGTCGTTGTCCAAGATGCCTAAAACATTCGACTTGGACGAGTCTTTGGCCAAGGGACATTTCCCCCATTTTTTCAACAAAAAGAAAATGCGGGGTATAGGGGTCCCTTGCCACCAAAGGAGGACTACGGCGTCGGTGAGATGTCAGTTGAGGGAAAGGAGCACTTTGAGAAGTGGTATGACGCGTTGATAAAGGAAAATTATATCTTTGATTCCAAACGCGAGTTGGAGCTGTATTATATGAAAGACGTAGAGATCCTGCGGAAGGTCTGCCTGAAGTTTAGAGACATGCTCGTGGAGAAAGCAAAGGTGGATCCTTTCAGAGAGGCGTGTACGATAGCAGGAGCGGCCATGTTGGTCTACCGCCGAAGTCATCTTAAGGAGAATACCGTCGGTATTATCCCTAACGGTGGCTATCGGTGCGTAGATCAACAGTCGCACGTCGCTGTACAATGGCTCTGCTAGGAGGCCCATCAACGCGGTGTCTCTATCCTTCATGCGGGTAACGGCCGTGAGGAATATGTGTTAGGGCGACGTGTAGACGGCATTGATAAAGCTGGAGATACCACCACCACCGTCTTTCAGTTCTGGGGTTGTTATTGGCACGGGTGCCCTCTATGCTACCTTGACAGGACCACCCCTATTAAAAATAGCCGCCACGAGACCATGTAGACGCGCTTTGAAGCGACCATGGCTTGTTTGGAGAAATTTAAGAACGCCGACTACACGGTCGTAAATATGTGGGTGTGTACGTTTAATGCAATGAAACGCACAGACAAGGACTTGAAGCTAATTGTACTCTGGCACGAGGTGTATACCAAGGAGCCTATCAACCCCAGGGATGCATTCTTTGGTGGGCATACACATTGCATCAAACTCTTCCACGAAGCAGATCTTGAGAAGATCAAGTACTTGGATGTGTGTTCGTTGTATCCTTACGTTTGCAAGTACAAAAAATATCCCGTCGGCCAGCCCAAAATTCACTTGGAGCCCAATTGTCCGCCTATAGATAAAGTAAAAGGCATAGCCAAAGTTACAGTGACGCCTCCACGGGATTTATTCATGCCCGTATTGCCTACACGGATGCACGACAAGTTAATGTTCATCTTGTGCAGGAAATGTGGGGAGGAGAAAAACCAAGGCGCGTGTCGGCACAACGACAAAAAAGATCGCTGGTTGACAGGCGTCTGGGTGATTGATGAGATCCGGAAAGCCGTTGAGAAAGGCTACACCGTTGAAGCAGTACACGAAATGTGGAAGTACGATGTATCTGTTTACGTTCGCCAGACGCGATCTGGCGGTCTGTTTCACGGGTACATTGATACTTTTTTGAAAATCAAACAGGAAGCCAGCGGTTGGCCAGAGTGGTGCACCTCTAAAGAGGAAAAGTTAGCGTATATTCAAAATTATGAGGAAAGGGAGGGGGTAAAACTCGATTTCGATTTTGTGTGTAAAAACCCGGTCTCCGCACGATGGCTAAACTATTTTTAAATTCGCTATGGGGAAAGTTCGGGCAAAGACCCGATTTACCGCACGTAGACGTTGTCAACGACTATCAGGGCATCCACAAGTACCTGACGGATCCGTACATCACCGTGGACAGCGTCATTGATGTAAATAATGAGGTTATGTTCCTCAATTACAAGGATATGCATGACGTGTTGCAACTTAACCCTAGCACGAGTGTGGCGACGGCGTGCTACACGACTGCTATGGCTAGGTTGCACTTATACAGCATCCTTGAACAATTGGGGACCACGTTTTGTATCACGATACAGATAGCGTTCTATTCACGGAACGCCCCGGCGATTGGAGTCCACCGACTGGAGACTTTTTAGGTGACCTCACAGACGAATTTCAAGATTACAGACCAGGAAGCTATATTAACGCCTTTGTATCAAGTGGCCTCAAGAATTACACGTACCTAGTTTGTGTCGGTGGCGACGATGCCAAAACAAAAACGGTGTGCAAGGCTCTTGGGATCATCATAAGCTACGGCAACCGGAACGACGTTAATTTTGACGTTTTGAAAGCGATGGTCACTGAACAGGCTGCGGAAAGATACATACAGATACCGCACAAAATTGTAAGAAAAGGTCTGGCGACTGTATGTACCGTTTCGCAAAGTAAAGTCTACAGGCCGGTGTACACCAAACGTCGGATAATTGATGATTATAACACTTTGCCGTTTGGGTATCAGAGTCCTTGCAAACGCGCTCGCCACGACTAAAAGGTGCTTATTTAGACGGGCTGAATAATCACCGTTTACTCTATACAGTTCCACCATTTTTCAAAGATTTATTTTATACAACCGAGATTATATATATATATATTTTTTTTTAGCTGCCAGTGCCATCCTCCACCTACCTGATTATTTATTCTAGTCAAATATTTATTTTATTGTACATGAGGCCACTATGTAAATATATACTTTTTTATTGTAAATAAATATAGTAAAAAACTGTTATATTTGTGTTTTAACGTCTACACCCTCTCTCTCCTGCTCCGTCTCATGGGTTGCCATCTCCGGAATGTTTCACAGTACCTAAGCAGAGCACTGCCTGTATGATTGTTTGAACACCAATCTCCTTCCATGCAGATGCGGGTACGCTATCACGACTTATCATGCACCTGTTTAAGTGAACTATAATACAAATTATAGATAGATAGCTGATAGGTTGGAGTTCGAACACTTGCCTATCAAGCTGAGGCTATCTTCCACCTCTCCCTCCAGAATACAGTGTGGTAAGAAGAGCATGTGACTATGGTTATTTGTCTGAAATACGTAGAAAGTATAGTCTAACTCCACTTCTTTTGTATTAAACACCTTCCTAGGGGTTCAAACATTTCCACCACCAAAGGCTGAAAATATTCTAGACTATTTATTTAAATCATCAATTAACATGCCCGGGGTACATCATCAGCGGCCCAGGGATTCAAACCCCAGCCATCTACCGCCTGTAAAGGACTCGTGTGTTCTGTTCTGTGCTCCAGAGTCAAACCTAGATTCTCATAAGGAGCGCTGAACAGTATAGTAGGTAACAGAGTTTATATTATTTGACGTAGTGTTTTAGGAGTTAGTAACTCTTGTTTCCAACTGTTCAGCTCCTAGATACGTTAATGTTGATAGCTCAAAACGGTCTATAGTGGGGCCCCTCCACGGGACCGCTGACCCAGTGTTTTAAAGTTCACTCGACGGTCGCAGGGTTCAAACCCTTACGTGTAAGAGCATATAGTTACTTTACCTGCTGTCAACAAAGATAACACTCGTAAATTTACCTGCATCACTGGTAGCGTAGTCTAAGGCGTCACAGGGAGGTCACGGGTTTGAATATTCTAGGTGTCAAACGTAGACCGAAGGTGGGTTTTTTTCCGCACACTTTGTAAAATGTGGGTACTATTTCCGCTCTCATACCTGGGGCTCATTGATTACCATGTGGGTGACCTGGTGGTCTAGGGGTAAGGTGTCAGACTTCTGTGCTGGCGGCCGGGGTTCGATTCTCGGTCCCGGCACAGATTTATCTGATTACCAAACCCTTCCTTCACCTCTGACAAGACATCTTGTGAATGTGTGGAATGCCAGGTCACCACCGTGGTTCGGATTCCACGTTAAACTGTAGGTCCTTCATTTCATCTCACAATCACCCTACCATTACACATTAGCGTAAGTGCGTATAACCCGAACGGGTAGTAAGACGCGGTGCTAATAATAATAATAATAATAATAATAATAATAATAATACCATGTGTCTTAGAAATAGACACCTTATAGGCGTATAGATAGCTAGCTGATAGGTTGGAATTCGAACACCGAGGTTATTTTTTTCCAACTCTCCCTCCAGGATACCGTATGGCTTAGATTACGTGTGTGAACTGGTCACCTTACAATCAGCAATATTATTTAGGTGTTTGTCAGGATCAGCGGGGAGGAGGTTGAAATCGAATCCATGCCTATGTTACACTCAAGGATGTAAGAAGTCATCACCAAGGTTGCCATCTCTGGAAAGTTTCACAGTACCTAAGCAGAGCACTCCATGCAAATGCTGGTACACTACCACAAGATATTGAATATCGTGTGTGAACTTGTCACCTTACCTTAAATATTAGCAACATATTCTTACTGGTTTTTTTAAATTGACAATCAGAAATTAATTTACAAGCAGTAATATTATTTAGGTCTTTGAGTACTCTAGACAGACGCCTCTGGCGATGGGTACTCTGGTGACGGCGTCGTGAAGGGTGTTGGCGGGTGGTGGAAGGGTGTTGTTGTAGGTCTGGGCAACACGGCCACAACGTTCCCCTTGTGGAAATTGTACACAACACATTCCATATCACACAGGTAGGTCTCATCGATTCTCTTGTAGGGTAGTACTTCGGTCGCTCTTATCGTGTGAAAGGTAGAGTCGCAGAACTCTATGTAGCCTCGATCCTGTGGTACACCTCCGTCGTGATTCACTACTCTGTATATTACATGTCTATCGCTCACATCCACACTGTGGATATTTTCTGCCGTCGTATAAGCACACCCCGTAATAGTATGACCCACAAACGTTCAATTAATATAGCCGTTTCTAAGCATAGTTAGCGTACCTGACCTCTAAACGTTCTGGATGATTTGTAGGGTCTATACGTTGCCGATACCCATCTGCTTGACTCTTAAACGCGTTCAAAGTTCACAACGGTGGGTGAACCGGGTTTTACTCCGGCGCAGGTAAATAACAGTTTTTCGTTATTAAGCTCGCACACGTCTTCATCTGTTAGAGTACTGAAACGACAGGGTAAAAAAACACAAAACTCGCCATCTAGATAGGCTATTAGGCGTCTCCCGAACTTTGTATCGACCGCTTTTAATCTATCCACCGAGTACTTTCGGTCGACGATTAGATCACTCAGTTTTAAGGTCTGTACGGCGTCAACAATATTTATCAACTGCTGTAACTTGTCCATCTTGATCCGCCCCACAAACGCTTATAAATAGATGACCAAGTGGGGTGCCCCCTTTATAGTCACTCGTTTTGTTATTCAACGGTTCCACAGATGGCAGGGTTTGATTTCCCCAAACTACAACTCCCCTTATCAACAGTCATGGTCATGCCCGGGGAAAAACCGACAGGACATAGCTTGCGACAACAAATCATCACAATACAATTATATATTTGTAATATTCACTGTCTACGCTAGAAACAGCTCCGTGCACCGATAATCAATCATCTATAATCGACAATTAATCATCAATTATCAATCAACATGTCTTGAGGCTCGGTTTGGGAGGAAAGGATGTGAGTGTTTAGGGGAATCGGGGGTTCAACATGTCGGGGGTGTGGAGCGGACAGAGCTTGAACCGGGGGTTACGCCCGGGACATGGCGGGGAAAGAAACCTTCCTGAGCGCCAAAACCGCCACGTGCACTGATAAAACACCACCTCATTATCACACGTCCTATAATTATCCCTTCCTACAGAAAATGGTCTATAGTTTTTCATACTCTAATATTAACCTTCCGAAGGAAAAACTTCTATATGTTCACGATGTTTACAACGACGGGGAGCGAGGGGGGGTTCCCATGCTCGTCACTTGTTATTGGGGAACAAGGATGTGTTGTTGTTGCAGTTCAAGGTCATATTGGGCTGGTTCATCATGGTAGCTACTCATAGAGGTCATTGGGGCCGTAGCTAACATAAAAATATTGTAAAATAGGGGAAATAAATAGTTTATATTTCACCTGCCAAAATGAGAACACTAAAATAACATATACAAACGTTAAAAGTATATTTCTATCAGAGGAAAGGTACATAATATTGACTCAAATTGACTTGGGGTGATACACCTGCTAAAAAAAAAACCACAGGTGTATACACCATGATAAAAATACAAAACAAAATATTAAAGTTTAGGACTGCTAAAAGTCTAAAACTAATCTCAATATGAGATAATTACCAAGTGAACCACTATATAAAAAAAACCTGGCTCAGAAATGTGGTCTTGACGCGGAGTCTTGTCACGATGACCTCCTCTCTTCTAGACCTTCGTATAGAAGAGGGCCATCGCGACACACCGTCCCTGATGGAACGCATCTTGTTCTGAGCAGGGGCGGAAACCCACTGCTCGTACCAGGTGCGTAGGACCCCACGCCGAACATAACCGTTTTGATCAAAAACCTGACACCCAAATTATGTAATTGTACACTATTAAATATCTATGAATTAAAAACTAGATTGATTAAAATATTGTTAGTACTTCTTTGCATACACTCCATATGCATGTCTAGCAAGAATACATTTAATCCCCATTCATTAACTACATTACCTTAAAATTAGTACGCAAAATTGATAAAATAGTAAGTTTGACTACTTATAACTCGATAACTGTAATGAATTTAAATCATTGAATAAATATTTATATCTCATATTTATACACTTATTAAAATAATGCAATAAAATGTTGATGGTTGAATGACCTTAAGTTGAATCGGTCAGTGGACCACGCCATTGCTTTGAGAGTTGTACTAAGTTGTATCTTGGAACCACAGCTAGTTCATATCAGCGGAGAACATGGTAAGTTAAAACATATTATTGAAAGTGTTTTTTTAATGGTTTATAGGAAGTGTTATTAAATGTGTAATTTCTTACTGTGAAGGGTTAAAGGCTTTTAGCCCGTCACACAGTGGAATGAACAACAAGCATTCCATTCAACCACTTCGCCGACACTGTGCCGAGAATCTACCCGGCGTGTTGCCTCCTACTTGAAAACACGTAGATGCTATGTGACCGATTGTTCAACCAACAGATTATCGGCTGGCCGAAACCAGACGCTCATCTCGGCCTATCGAAGGACCTTACAACTAATATGACGCAATATAAGGTTTTATATACAAAGAAATGTATCAGCATTCTATCGTCGAAAATACACGGGGGTGGATCTTCAGTCTAGTGTTGCGCCGGCCTGAGGCATCGCCTTACTTTAGATTGACCTGCTGATGATAGAGCAATCAGGATTTTAAATCCTGATTGGGTCTATGTACTGAGTTGGTTTTTCTTAAATGGTTTCCCACTCTCCCTCCATTCAAATGGGGTATATTACCTTTAAAATGCTTTCCTCCTCATTCCTATCCTGTTAGAGTAATTATTATGATGTGTACAACCTAAAATAGTGCAAAATTTGCTTTAATTTTGAGAGTTCTGTGTGTGTATTAAATGAGAGCTGTTAGTCTGTTACAAACTTGGATTTTTTGTTGTCATTCTGAGCTTTTAGTGTAAGCGTACCAGAAGATATCTGTGATGGTGCTAGTACAGAAAGACAAGTGGTTTTTTCAAGACATTGTCGATTTGGCCGGTATTTCCATTATATGAAAATCTAATATTTTATTGAGCTTTAAGAACATTAAATTAAGCATATAGGAGTATAGTCATAATGGACAGGGGTGTAGTGGAGCGCGAGCGCCATTCCAGCACTGCTTTTCGTGGAAAAATATATATTTTTTTTAACTATACAAATGTAAGCTAACTATTTGATTTTATATCAATATTATGTTAAAACTTTTTTTCATACTATGAATAAATAAATTCTGATTAAATTTACTGTGTTCTATGTGAATTCTTGGGATTTTAGGGGAAGTGCGCTAATTAAGCTTCTGCCTTAGTACCAATTAAAAATGATCCAAATAGTGTCTAGAATAATTTATGTTTGTGTACATTTTTCACCTACGATCGCTGCTCCCCCTTCCCCCAACTTTGGGGGGGCTACGGCCTTGTTTTCCGACACTGATAAATTTACCACTACACCTCTGATAATGGATGCTAAATATAATAATTCAATTTTGATTGTTGACTGGCAAACTAACGGAAATAAAGGAGATGGGAGGATAACCAGACATAAATGAAATGAACTGAATAGAACTAGCTCAAGATTGGGAGTGTGTGTAATGAGGTGATCTGGATATAACTTTTGTAAGTGCGCAGTTAACTTTAGAGTTACTAGTGTCATGGAGTAATAAGACTTTATTTATTTAGTAATGGTGTTTTAAACTTTGCAGTCTATGACCAAATAATCTTGGCGATGCACTCTTAATCAACAATAACAACAAATTAAATATTTTTAAGTTTTTGAAAAGTGCTGTACTTGAATCATTCTGGAAATACTATAGATAGGCCTTAACAACTGGAAGTTAATGAGTACTTTTAATCTTTGAAACTAAATGCAGGTTCGGAATATTTAACTTAACCTAACATGAAAAAACCCTACCAAGGTGGGCTTGCAGTAGTTCATGATACTAATAGAATGTAAGTCACAACCAAAATAAAAACTCATTTATCAATGTTCTGACCTAGTGAGCATCAAAATTTACAACCAAATATATTATTAACTAAGCTTTAGTTTATTATTTAATAGTAAAAGATTGATACACCTATCTAAGACCCCATGTTAGGCACCATCTATAATGCTTTATCAATACCAGTATTTGAAAATCTGTGTAATTTTCCATCATCGTCCGTCCGTGTAAGAGTAGGAATAACATTTTTATAATAGTGAATCTTTTTAATAAATTAATAAAATTAAATAAGTTATAAAAAAGCAAAATGGCTTTGTATTTTTGGTTTGAAAAGTAGTAATGTTTAGTTCAACTTATGTCCAAATAATGAAGTATATACATATAGTATAACATAATGACGTGATATTTTAGGCACACTCTGTTATAAATTCCTGTATATAAAGAATGAGATTCAACAGGCAGATATTTTCTCACTCCTTTGCAACCAAAGCTAGCATTAGAAAATTACTGTGAACGTTAAAATGAAACTTATTTGATGAAAGATAGACTGTTGGTCCATTTAACGTTTATAATTCAATTATTAGAGTCATATACAAAAATACATTATAAACTTGAATAACTGTCATGTCTACATAAACCGATTCAATTAGACCTGTTTGTACAGTTGATGACCAAATACAGCCGTTAATGACCGCTATCCGTGTTTTGAGTGACAGTGGCACATGCAGGACGTCCATCTCCTTCAAAATTGAACAGGGCCAAAACGAAAGTGCTTCATTCTCTCAAAAAAGTTTTTCATTCCTAACCTGTGTATAGCTTTAAGACATGCTAAGAGATGTTTTTAAAAATAAATGTATTTTCTTTGATATTTAGCTTTATTTATGACCATTCTTTGAATATATCAGTGAACTTTGTCAACTATATACTCTTTACACATTTTTTAAGTAAATTACTGATTGACGCTAACCTCTCGTCATTCTCAAACATCTTCGTGTGAACACCTACAGTCCTACACTATCAGTCCAGCTCTTTCCTCCAATCAGGGAGGTTTTCATTTCGAGCCAAGTAAACAATGTATGTGAAGTGACTAAAGCTCATGTTCAGGCAGTTATAGGTCTGACTTTACAATAATGTAAAATAGGTAATGAAAATATCTAAACTTACTCTACCTGGCAAAGAATGGGACAAATCTAACATTTAATTTTGAACTTAAATCACTTTGGTAGCTGCATGACCTAAGGTGTGTAAATGGTACAGAAGCATATAACCTGAATGAATAGTGTGGTGCTAAAAAAAGAACTAAAAACTAGACATAACATATATTCTAAAGTGTTAATTTTTGATAAAATAGGGGTGGTATGATAGCTAATGACACCTACTTTTTGCAAAGTCTGTTATTAATGAAACATGTGAGAAATCTTGTTTGAAAGCACAAACACATTTTTAAATTTTAAAGCAATTATTATATCCAGGGTGGCGTCCGGGGTTCAATCCTCAGTCACGGCACAGATTTATCTGATTGCCAAACCCTTCCTTCACCTCTGACAAGACATCTTGTGAATGTGAGGAATGCTAGGCCTCCACCGTGGTTCGTATTCCACGTTAAACTGGGCCGCAGAGGAAAGATGTACAGGGTACTATGTGCTAATATTGCAGCATGCATTAGAAACCCCTGCAGGATAGGATAGAGAGGGTGAGAGTGAGGTGGCTCAAGAGAGGAGTGGAGAGGTTTGTGTTCGAGACAGACCCTGTCAGTGGTATGATGATTTTCATCTATAGATTGCAAAAGAGGAAATATCTCTACAATCATGACCAGTGATGTTTAATTATCAACTACCTATTCAAAAGACAGTCACAAGTTTATCAACATAGCCTAAGAGTTGAATACATTTATTTAATAACCTGTGTTTTACTATCTAATAATTTCAAGGTAGAGAAACATTACATGTTTATTTCAGAAATGTTAAAGTTTGGTGAAAATATTTTATATGAAAGTTAATAGAATTAAAACAATCTATCTAAAGGATGTGTACCCAAATTTGTGTGGAAAAACATTTTGTAAATGGCATCCTCAGTACACCCGACCGAGATTTGAACCTCGGTATCCCCGTCGTTGGCAGTTTTGCAAGGGTAACGCATTAGACCATGCGGCCACCGAAGGGGGTGTATTATTCTCTTATTATTTTATTTGATGTACTGTACTACTTAGATACAAATGCCAACAATACTTAGCAAAAAGGAAAAATAAACTACTAAGAATAAGAATAAATTTGATGAAGAAAGCCCACCTAGGGAAAGAGGAAAGATGTGGGAAGAATTCAATGCACAAAGGTGACATCTTCTTCCTTTCTTCTGTCTTCTATAGTAGAAGTAGTCACACACACATTTTAACTTAAATAGAATAATATTTTGGCATTGTTGCCTTTATCAACATAAGAAGAGAGTACAAATAACACAAACATGGATTATCATTTTGTGTTATTTGTGTTAAAATGTGTGTGACTACTTCTACTATAGAAGACAGAAGAAAGGAAGAAGATGTCACCTTTGTGCATTGGATTCTTCCCACATCTTTCCTCTTTCCTAGGTGGGCTTTCTTCATCAAATTTATTCTTAGTGGTTTATTTTTCCTTTTTCTTTAGTTTTATCAATTTCCTTTATTATAAAATTATCTAGCCATTGGGCCACCTCATTTTTGAATCAACAATACTTAGCATAATTTGCAAAGGAATTATTTTATACATTCGAATACTATAAAATTTGTATGAGAAAATGTACTAGTATTTGATCATTTAGGAGAATGGAAGATATGGGCATCTATGGTAGTGAGAACTAGCAGGTTCTTTATTGTAAACACTGCCTGAATGTCACTAACGTAACATATTTGGAAATAATTATTTTCTCATTAATACTCTATTATCAATAAAACCTTTTATCAAACAATTCTAATAATATTTTCCTAAGGCTAACACTGTAGTTGGCTTTTCGCAACTGATGGCAACAAAATAGATTATAGTGCATAATACAATAAATGACAAAATATTATATTCAAAACTTAGAGAAAGAGCCATTCAAAATAAAATGTTTTTATTTTGTAAATAGCACCACCCCATATGAAGATGGTTTGTTTGGCAACATCAACCATGCTTGTTTCGGCTAGTTCGCCAAACTTGATTTTAGAAGAGAACGCATTATTTTAAAAGCATTTTAAAGAGAACTACAGAGATCACTTTTACAAAAAATAAACATCCAAACAGTTATTTTTATAAGTTCATGTTTCAATAACGAAGAAACAGTTAGAATAAAAATTTATCAAAAACAAATTGTTTATTTGTGAACGTTCTGATTGCCAAATGGATAAATAGTAGCTTTTCCTAGTCGTCAACACCTTGCCTACCTTAGTTACCCTATACCAAAGAATGTTGGATGCAGAAGGCCAAGGGACAAGTGGCTGAAGGAGGTGTGGAGAGGACTGGGTCATCGTGGAGGGGCTTTATGTTCCTAAAAGACTTGGTCAATGGATAGAAACTGTTCTTGATAATGATAATGAATTTTAAAAGATGTGTATGGTCTCTAATGATCCCATTATAATATTGACTGTTTAAATATATAAATAAATATGACATACAAGGAACAATGTGCTGTCTATCTGTGGGAATTAATATCTATAAGCCTATCATGATAGGATAATCTTATGTGGTGGTAGACCTCGCAATAGACTGGAGTGTCGGTAATGAAACTAGTCCACGTTTGAACCTCGGCCAGTTGCACTGAAACTTGCTTTCTGCAAAGTGATTTTTCAATCCATACTAATGTGGGTGCACTTTCTAAAAAAAAAAACTCACTTCCTATCACTTAGAAAAGGCATTAATAATAGGCCCAGTACTTAACATTGAGATTAAAAAAAAAAGTTATTTAAATTTTCAAAGCTTCGCACACGATTTTTTTAGGTGATAAAACATGTATTGGGGCCAAAAATCAGGTTGAATTAAAGTTGAAAAACATTTCTTAAGAACCTATATTATAGTGTGTGTAAAATAAATAAATAAATTAATGGCATTAAGAGGAAATTATAGCTGAGAAACAATCGGCTGTCACACCTTGTAGTCCTAACAAGAGCATCAGTCTATTCTCTTGACCTGATGAAACTGTCTGTGACAGCGAAAGCTATCTTTAAAACTGTTTTTTTAGTGTTCTATCATTATTATTATTATTATTATTAGCACCGCGTCTTACTAACCGTTCGGGTTATACGCACTTACGCTAATGTGTAATGGTAGGGTGATTGATCGAACCCCGGCCGCCAGCATAGAGGTCTGACACCTTACCCCTAGACCACCAGGTCACCCTAGTGTTCTATCCAAACAATTTCTACTCCAGTATTACTAAGGTGCGCTGGCTATCTCTCCTAATTTTAACCACAATTTAGCCAAGTGCTCTATTCCAAATAGCCATAAAAGGACTGTAAGTTTACACCAATATTCTTTTAACAATAATCCATTAAAAGCTAAATTATAAATCTACCTGGATTTCTTTTTTTTTATGGGGCATATCTAAACAATAATTGAAATTGGCACTATTTCTTACAAAATAAAAAATAGTTGATTAAATATGGAATAAGGTACTAGAGGAAATAAGGATTAAAACATAATATAATAATACTTCTGCTTTCTCCAACACTTAAGCAAAATTGACAATCAAATGAGGATTGCAATTAAACAAATGATAATAGATAAACACAAATATTGTGAAAAATGGTGTTCAGTCAACTTGACCAATGAAATTCCTTACCATTTCCTTAAATTCCTAACTTAAAAGTATGTCACATCCTTCTTCCCCCCCCCCAGGTTTTTGTTAATCTTTTTTTATGAATAGGAAGTTTTAAAATTTAAATAAAATCTTTTTAATTAGAATTAACATAGTCTACTAGGAATTATAAAATATATTACACAGCTACAAACAAAAAAAGACAGTTTGAATCACATTGTAATTTACTGATTTAATGATTATTATATTTAATATTTTGATTTATTTTATAATAAAAGAAATAGATATTACTAAAGAAAAATGAAAAATAAGCTACTAAGAATAATTTATGAAGAAAGCCCACCTAGGGAAAGAGGGAAAATGTGGGAAGAAACCAATGCACAAAGGTGACATCTTCCTTTCTTTTGTCTTCTATATTTCTTTAATATTTTGAGTATACCAACATTTTCCTGGATATTTTTTTTTTTTAATTTACCAAATTCCCGACTAATTACAATTCTCCTGGATGTTAGACAACCTGTGACATTACAAGAAAGAACTCCAGTGAGGTTCGCAGAATAGTTTTATATCTATGCTTTGCATGTTAATGTATTGCTAGCAGACCACCATTAGCTGGGCTTGCACGAGAAGAGGCGAGTATTTCCATATCATATGACTTACTCTTGGTAGCTTCGCCCGCACGCCCGCTTCCTTTGCTACAAACCACGCAAATCGGCTTTAGGAAATATACCTACTGACAATGTGCATGCACCGAGAGTTCTAGGATCAGGTTCCATGAGAAGACAACTGCGCATCAAAGGTCAACAATTAAAGATATTTAGTGGTTCGTGGAAATGAGGGAGTATTGTGACTATGTTTATCTTTTAAATTTACGTGAAAAATAAGACTATATCATGTGACAATTATGCAATGAAGTGTTTATAAACCAATCATTATTATTATTATTCAAATGAAGGTTATTAAAATAAGGCTTCTTTAAATAATAAACAGGTATAGTAGATAGTCATAATTACTCTAAAATTTATGCACAAAAAATTTACAGAGGTTCTGCAAATTAACACAGTTTAAGTCTATATATAGTTTTCTATTAAACAAAGTAGGGTTTACATAAAAAACCATTTTGACATTTCGAGAATGATTAATTTTTAGTATCTTACAATGTTATATTATTTGGCTTGATAATTTTCAAATCATATCAAGACAAACCTCTGGACAATCCCACAAAACTATAACCTCTCACAATAATTCAACAAAGAATAAACAACACTTTGGATAAAATATTCAAAACAAAAGTAATATTGGTGACTACCTTAATTTATAAGGCCTATTTTATATATATAAAAAATAAGACCACTATGCAACTACACATTCTTTATCTCGAAACAATACTGGCAATATTGATCTCACCTTTCTATTAACTTTTGCAACTAAACAAATGATTAATAATATGGAGCAAAGAGGTAGTAAGCAAGTTTTTTAAAATTTGAATCATTTGTTATAAAATAATCACGCTTTGAATAATTGTTTAAATTATGAGATTACAGTCCTTCTCTGATTATTTGTATATTTTGGCCTTAACTTGGATCTTGTTTCAGAATCCTAAATAATCTTAAACAAATGTATTTTATATGCTTATTGCAAAATAAGAGCAAAAATACAAAATAATCAACAAGCAATCTAGCATATTGATTTTAAATGTTTGACTTCACTCAAAAGTGTTGAAATCTTGCTTCAAATGACAAGTTATCACACAAATGGTACATTAAGTTATGATGCCAAGAGTCTATAAAGTATTTTATGCACATTCAGCGAGCCACTCACAAAGACATGATAAAACACATCTGTGTATCACAATAGTGCTTGATGCAAGCAACTAACACAGCAAAAATACTTCTTTGGGCACACCTTTTTGAACAGGCTACTATCAGTCTTAAAAACATTACTCAGCATCAGGGAACCAACTTACTATACAAAAATATCAGTTTCAGCATTATATAACAATATAGAAATGGCCTTCACACACACACAAATAATATAATAGTAACTTCAATAACTACCTCATTGCAAACCATTAATTAATATGGCCTCAAGTAAAATTTACTGCCCACAAACTTTCACAGCAAGCAAACATCTGTGTTTTAAGTTAAGTCATAAAATCAAATTGAAAGTTTAACACTAAAAACTACATGTATTACTATTTAGGGAAAAAAATAACAAAACATGTTGTTGGACACGGAAGATACAAATTAAAGAAAAACACAAAAATGTTGCCATGAAGCATCTGGTTCATTATAAATAATATGTCCTGTCAATTAAAATGACTATAGGTTGAGATGGTATGGACTTGCAATGGGGGATGGAAAGGAGATAATACCAAAGAGAATGATGGAAGATGGAGACATTTTACTAAACTGACCTGGTTACAGTCTAGAAACAATGATGATGATGATGATGATTTAACATATATATAAAAAATGCAATATAAAAGCTTAATTTAAAATGTCAAACATAAACTTTTATAACTATTTGTAACTAAAATATTATGTTATTTGGACACAACCAAATAAAAGTAAAAACATAAGTAGAACAAAGCTTCAATTCAAATTAATGAATGACCAGTTAAACACAACATTTAAAAGATAACCTTTTTTTAAAAAAAACTGCAATACAAATCAAGACACTCCAAGTTTGGTTCAGTTGTAGTTTGGAATACATTTTAAATATAGGTTTCGCAAGACCACATTTGAAATAATGCTATTTATTCATTAATTAAATGAAAAATACCTTCAGTTTAATTTGGAAGGAAGTGAAAGCTAAAAGAAAATATGTGCATATGTAAACTTCTACTAGATTTTCAAGAACAGGTAAATGGGATTTTTATCGTTTTAATTCCTTGTTTTCGAAAGCCAAATACAGTATAGGGTTATATGGGGATTTACAATCTACAGTTGACTACAGCACTCCTGATGGGATGACCTTATAAAGCAAAACTCGATGTATGAACCCCAGTTATTTAATAAAATATCAAAGTGTATGTTGGTGCTAATCGATGTCCGCCTATTTATTGATCCAAGGCTTGTGTATTCCATTCCTGTCAAGGATGAAAAATTAGGGCATGTTCCCTTTCACAATAATAGTTGTTAGGTCTGTTCAAGGATTAAGCTAGTTTGTAAGTTATGTGATTAATCATTTAGTTCAGAAAGTGAAAAATAAATACCTTAGTAATAATATTTTGACCTAAAGGTTGCACATTCAAATATCATTGACACAATTTGTTTTAATTCTTATACTAAAAATTTAGTTAGTTCTTGATAAGAGTAATAATACTTCATCGACACAAGTTGATATTGAAATTCTCCTTGAGTGAGACTTAAATGATCCAACAAATTTTGTCCAAATAGGTTTAGAACTCCAAATGATGGGGAATCTAACTCAATTACTGACATTTAAATTAAATATAAGACTTGATTCTATGGTCGAAAATGTTTCTTTTTATGTCCTTTAAATTTGTGGCAAATTTTGTCGAAATTGGATTAAAGTTATGGGTGTGGCGGGAAAAATTGAGTGACAATGATGCAAGATTTTTTCTTTCTCATTGAAAGCCTTTCATCTGGTGCTACCTATGGTTTTATTAAAATTTTCCCTAATTCAGAGCAACAGATGTGCTGTAGAATATGACTTACTGATTGACCAAGTGGGAAGAAGTTCTTCTCGTCAAAAATTTCCACTAGTACCAAATCTTTCTTAAACCGGCTAATAACTTAGCTATTGAAAAATATATATATATTTGAACAAAACTGTTTTTTTTTTAATTATCTCTATAGTAGGTAACACATATTTTGCAGTGAAATAGCAAAGTATCGTTCCAGACAATAGGGTTGATCCTCACTCTCTTAAACTAAAGAAAAAGAGCTAATAACAGAATAAGAGGGACCTAGTTATTTTACTCGATTGTGACCATCTCTAATGTTCATCATTAAACATGCACACACACATACACACATGCTGTATAAAACTTTACACATGAAATCACAGCACATTCAATCTTCTAGGTTTAGTTTATCCCAAATAGAAAGTGTTCTAATGTTTGTTTTATTTTAAATTATACATATTTTGTAGCTTATATAATGGCACTGTTTTCCTTTTCACCTTTAATTTGTGCATTGTGATAATGGAATGTTTTGCAATGTGACAGTCTACAGTTATATACAGTGGCGCCCAAGTTTCCAAAACTTGTGTGTGAGACCCCCACGCCTTAGGTGCTTAGTAGGGCTCTGCGTGTACTCGGATTTCAAGCTTCGAGTCGAGCTTGTCCTTTAAACTAGAGATTGAAATCAACATTTTTGTAGGCTCGTCATTTTCAAGCTTTCACTTGATTTACTTAATAAACAATTTTTAAAAAACAATAGTAAGCATAGGCTATTTAATTTAGATAATATCAGCATTTCAACTTATAAATAATTCGGTTACTTAACAAATTGTTAAAATTAACATCAATATTCATATTAATAACATAATAGATCTTTAAACTACTTTCGGCCGGTAAATTTATTTAATATTGTCGTTCATTTTGAATGATCTTTGAATGAAGTGGTTTACTTGTATTGCCATGACAAAGCAATACAAATAAAAATAGTTAAATAAATACTATACAATTGAATGCTTCTTTTTACTATTTTTACCTGGTCTCTTTCTAAAATAATAATTTATGTTAAATTAAAAATGTAATATCAAGAATATATTATTATATTGGATGTTTTCCAACTTAGGATATTTAAAATTTGTGTTAATTAATATGTTTGACTTCAAAGCAAGCACTAGTTTAGTTACTATTTAGTTATAAAATTATGTCGGTTGACTTGTCTAAAATCAATCTTGATCTTACTTATTGCAATAAATATTTTACTAAACTTACCACATTTGTATTAAAAAAGCATTTATTATTTCATATTATTTGTTAGAAATATTATTTGTCATATTTTTAATTTTAAAGTATGAGCATCAACTTTTATAACCATTAAAACAGAAGTGGAATAAATTTCTCAATAAGGTTATGTCTAGCGAGAGCCCGCACGACATGTGTGTGCATCTGCGCATAGACTAATGAAAATGGAACAGAAGATGTGATTATGCACGATTACATTAAGGAATAATAAACAAAATATGAAACAATTCAAATTTCTGTTATGATTCTTACGTTTTCTTATAGAGTAAATAAAGTTACTGAAGCATATTTAAGGGAAATATTAGCTTGTTAAAACGACGTTTTTTATTAACTTTTTCATGAGATTGTGTATAAACACTCTACAATAATATAGTGATAGTGAAGGAAGCCAACCTGAAAGGATAGTTAAGTTAGGCCTTATTACTTTTTTTATAATTGTTAGTGTAATTTTAATATCCTTAAAGACATGAGTGTTGAAACCATTTTAATTCTTTTTTCTATTAGGCCATATATTTTTATTTGGATGTTATTATTTTTGAATTGTTATTTCTAATTTAAGAACTGACATTTTTATTTCTTAACTTAGTTTCCAAACACAATGATATTTATAAAATTAGTGTCATTCATATTTTAAGAACATGTGTTTTAGTATTTTTTTTAAATCTCAAATTTTAAATAATATGTGATATTTACATTTAAAATAAACAAATATAAACTCTTTAACATTTTAAAATAATTATGAATATATTCAAACTCTGGAGCTTTTAGAAGTCCTCGACTCGAATGAAAAACACCAAGCTCTTACCCTGAAAGATATTTAAAAAAACAAACAAGTTTTCCACTGTAATTTTTTTAAATAGTCTATGGCTCTAGAAGTTATTTAGAGCCTGTTCTTTTCATTTCTTCCTTTAAATATTTTCCTGCACCCTGACCGTAGCACCTTGTCCGTGGGATGGGCGTCACTTGTTATACAATGTTTTATCAACACCGGCAAAAAGTTGATATAACTAAAGAAAAAAATCATTCTAATTTAAAACAAAATTAAAAGCCTTCAGGATTTATTTTACCAGCTCCGTCCTATAAAATAAAAAGCAAGTTTTTTTAACTATTACACCACAATTAAATAGCCTGTCAAATCAATGTAATTATTTTTAATAAATTTTAGTATTGAAAATTAAATGTACCAAAATGTCCCTATATTGTTTTAATTTACTTGTCAAAGAAGACATTTTCTTTGATCATTTTTTAAATAATTCAGTTCTGTTTGTTCTCATTTTCTCTATTCGTAAAACAGTATTTTCATTACTTTAGCAGGACTCATCACTAAACTTACTATATAAAACGTCTATAGAGCCGAGAAATAACATTTTACCGCGGCAAAGTTCGGAGAGGACCAAACGACACAACCGCAGTAGCTCCCATTTGTGTGATGTTGCCAGAGATGGGCAATCTGTTACCGTCCACCGCAACAATAGGCAAACCAATATAACCGTTGGGTTTGTTGAGAAACGGTGAGAATGGGATGTAGTGGTTGATACCGAGGGCTCTGAGACGGTTGACAGTACCAGGACTCTTGAGATCGACTACCGGTACAGCTAGTTCTACACCAGCTGGTAGACCAGAGGGTTGTTGGTGTTGTTGCTGATGTTGCGCCGGCTGCTGTTGCATTGTCTGCAAATTGCGCCGGCAAGCCTGCTGGTGCAGCATCAAGCCTTGTTGGTTGGGATACTGCGCCGGACAATTGGAACATCTGAAGACACAATGTCACAAAATATAAATACTGTCTTATCAAAAAGTGTGTACAATGCCGAGATAAGAGACAACTTCTTGCCATTAGGCTAAATGAGTTGTATCTGGTTACTTTAGTATTCAACTTTGACTATGAATAAGACAACCAGGGCCACCCCAAGGGGCGAGCGACTGCCCAGGTCGCCGAGCCTTAGAGGCTGACAACACCACCGATGTAGTCTTAAAAATACTATAAATAATAATCTTTTTAAAAAAATTCATCCTTTCAAATTTATAAGACGTTAAAGAGGAGGAGGCACTTATTTATATAAAGGTTCGGCTGGGCCCAAAATTATGCTCGAGGCGGCCCTGAAGACAACTAAATGGCCTGTACGTTTAGCAACTAAACCAGTTACTCACACAGCAAATAGCAGACATGTTGGCCATAGCATCACTGAAATATATGTCCCAGATTATGCCTACAATTTAAGAAACACATACATGTCTGGAGAAAAATAATCTCTCATATCAATAGGAAAGATTTTGTTGGTTTGTAGAATATCATCTTTGGTAAACATTATCAGTAAATTTAATGAAGAAAATGCTGAATAACTTAACATCTAATAATGTAAATATAAGTTTATTAAATGTACAGGCCAAATCCTCCATTTCACTATATCTTCATGATATGTTTCAAACGTTTCCTGTTCGTTATCCCACAGCTGTCACCTCACAACAAATCTATGAATAATCATATTGAAATAGCAGAGCAAAACCTACACAACTATAAAATGATTATTTAGTGAAAGACCACACTAAAAGTTGTGTAAATTTTGCGCTGTAATGAAGGCACATCAGGTGTTAAAAAAGTTCCTCCACCAAACCAAGGGAGTGCCAGGACTCGAACCCAACTTACTTCCATTTAGTGGACCATGCTTGTGCCTGTGGCCTAACTCGCTGTGCCATGGCTGGCTGCGTTCCCGGACTGCAAATAACAAACAGGTGGTGGCTACAAACATCTATATAAATATTACCTGCTCGAGTGTAGCTCAGGGATTCAGGATTGCAATAAACCCCTATAATGTGCATGCCTTTATTTGAATTCTTGTAAACAATTATGAAACGCACAATTATCTTTATTAATACACTTTAAAGGAAAATAAAATGGTATAAAATAATTTGACACAAATAAACAAAATGTGTTTTTCCACAGCTGTAGGCCATACATTTATTTTATAATTCAAGTTTTCGTTTATAAATATTTATCAATGGTAGTTTATGGGTTGTTGGCAGAGCAAACCAGGCTCGACAGGACTGTAGGCTTATAAATTCACAGGCACTTGGAAAAAGTGGTCATATCTGAAACTGTTACAAATGAGGTAAGTACAGAATCACTATCTCCACCATCACATTCTGCCCGAGTAAAAGGGGTTATATCGTTTACAATTATTTAGAAACAGATTTTTATTAATGTCTCTTATGGAACAGTAGAGGATATGTTCTGGTAAAATAGAAAGCTACTTAGGTCTCTTTGAAGTGAAGTTAGATATTATTTTATTATTAGAAGTTATGCTTACTTAACCCAATAGGTGTTTAGGATGTTTAATGTACAAAATGAAATAAGCGAACTTGTATCCATTTTGTAATTTGTCCTTTTGCCTTGAAAACATCTCAATGGTTTTAAAATAACCTTATTTTCTTCTAAATAATACTTATTTAAAATGGGACAAGTCATTAAAATAGGTTATGTTACATGTGTAAAAATACTTTTTATAACATTAAATAAAGGTATACGGGTTTGATTTATTAATAAAGAATAAAGAAAGGTCCTATTTTTCTTGTCAGTTAGAAAAACATCATTTACTGGTTTAGAAGATTAGATAGAATCTGATTTTTGCTCTTATAAAAAGTAGCCTTTTTGATTTAGCCTCTTTTTCCAAACAGCCGTGAATTGTTCCCTCCCCATTACCATGCATTTGACCCAAACAAATTAATAATAATAAATGATGATGATAATAATAATAATATAATAATACTTTAATGTAGAGGGTGAATGCAGAGGTGTAACTAGTGTTGATGGTTCTTATATATTTGGCTGAATTCTTATGTTTGTACTTGTAATACCAGTCGCAAACTAATAAAAATAAACAATTTTATTGTTTAAAAAAATCACTTAAATGGTTTCTAATATTATTAATGAATATGGCGGCCAGGACAGGTGCCTCACCCTAGTTATACCAATGGATGAATGCGTGTGCAAGTTTGATAGTGAATGAGACTAAACAATTTACTAGTACAGTCCCGTAAAGCCTGGTAACAACACACCAGCCACACTGCTGATATATGGGAAGACAATTTGCAATAAAATCATATGTACATTTTACTCTTCAACAGAAAAAATGTCTATTCCTCGAAAATATTTCAGGTTTATTCAGTCTTTATGTGTCTACACCCAAACATATAATACAGCACATTAAAGAGGATGAAATATGGGAAAGCGCTGGAAATGATAAGAGCAGCTGGTGAAGTAGGAACACAATAGTTATACAGAGTACTGATAGTGGTTTGGAAGGAGAACAAGGTACCGAGAGATGGGAAAAAGGGGGTTATGTGAAGAAGACATATGATAGTGTGGATAGAATTAAAGTTTGGAAAGCTATGGAGGAGGTTGGAGTGGAAAGAGGAGTTGTAATGAGAGCTAAAATCATGTATGAGGATAACAGGAGTTATGTTTAGACAGTGAGTGTGGTTCAAAATAAAAAAAATGGAGTAGAGCAGGGAAATGCCTTTTCACCATTACTATTTGTAATGGAAATGGTCAAGAACCAAGTGGCAGGAAAACTCGAGGAGGAAATAATGAAAGTAATGGTGTTTGCTGATGGCTTGATGGGAGAAGAAAGAGGAAGTACAGGAATAACTTCAAGAATGGAGCGAGGAAGTGAAAGAGTGTGGAATTAAATTTAGCATGGCAGAGTGTTAAGTAATGGTAATGACAAGGAAGAGGATAAGGTCTAGTAAAGCAATAAAGTTGAATGGAGTAGAGCTGAGAAAAGTACAGAACATAAAATATCTTGGAAGCATGAAAGGTGGAAGTAGAGAGGATCTAATAAGAAGCGGACAGCAGGGAGAGTTGTTCTATAAGTAGGTAAGAGACCTGCTATGGAGAGTTGTTCTATAAGTAGGTAAGAGACCTGCTATGGAGAGTTGTTCTATAGGTAGGTAAGAGACCTGCTATGGAGAGTTGTTCTATAGTGTGTTTTAAGGTAGGAAGAGCCTGCTATGGAGAGTTGTTCTAAAGGTAGGTAAGAGACCTGCTATGGAGAGTTGTTCTATAAGTAGGTAAGAGACCTGCTATGGAGAGTTGTTCTATAGGTAGGTAAGAGACCTGCTATGGAGAGTTGTTCTATAGGTGTGTAAGAGACCTGCTATGGAGAGTTGTTTATAGGTGTGTAAGAGACCTGCTATGGAGAGATGTTCTATAGGTGTGTAAGAGACCTGCTATGGAGAGTTGTTCTATAAGTGTGTAAGATACCTGCTATGGAGAGTTGTTCTACAGGTGTGTAAGATACCTGCTATGGAGAGTTGTTCTACAGGTGTGTAAGAGACCTGCTATGGAGAGTTGTTCTATAGGTGTGTAAGAGACCTGCTATGGAGAGTTGTTCTATAGGTGTGTAAGATACCTGCTATGGAGAGTTGTTCTACAGGTGTGTAAGAGACCTGCTATGGAGAGTTGTTCTACAGGTGTGTAAGAGACCTGCTATGGAGAGTTGTTCTATAAGTGTGTAAGAGACCTGCTATGGAGAAGAGAAGTGCCCTTGAAGTGTAAGGAAGTATTACACAGGGCATACTTTGTACCCATTGTCACACACGCAGCAGAAACAAGGACAATGAATGTAAGAGAGACAAAGGAAAGTGGAGGCCATAACAGTCATGAAGAGAAACAGGATTAAGGAATTAAGTTATCCTGGAAAGATGGGGGTTGAAGGGAGAATATGAGATAGTAGAGGAAGCAAGAGTGAGATGGTATGGACATGTAATGAGGATGGAAAAGGAGAGGATGCGAAGAAAATGCTGGAAATGAAGTAAGTAGGAAAAATACCGCAAGGGAGGCCAAGAAAAATAGAAGGAATTAAAGGAGGAAGAATGGTGGAAGGATAGAGGAAGATGGAGGTATTTTACTAAACTGACCGGTCTCATGCTGGAAACAAATGATGATTAACATATAATACATATTTTAACAAAAATAAATAGATTAATAAATGTTTGATATCACACTGCTTGATGCCAAGATCACAATCAACTTAACGTTGAATTAATTTAAAAGTTGTCCACGGAGAAATTTTATCATGTGTTCTAGCCAATCATGTTGCAAGTGAAGTCAACAAGGATATTTAATACTTCATTTGTTTGTTTAAGGTATGCAGCCAAATTCTTTGGTACATTTTTATTTTCTGCATTTCGCCAACTACTAAACATCCTAGCCTCTTGTTACACTTTATTTTTTATATCCCGCAAACTTGTGTTGCAAGTACTTGCAGGCTAATCAGTTATATATGCTCGGGTTTCATTTTAGTAAATAATTTGTTTTCAAACACTCAGTCAATATTCATTGCCTGTGTTTTTATGGAGTTGTTACATTAGGTTACATAAATCCTGATTAAACACTAGTTTCTTTACGTTAAGTGAACCTAAGTTATATTGATCGTGATCCTAGCATAAGAGACTGCTAAGATATATTATAGTTGAACTGCTATAGCTAATCTACAGTAAGAGTGTAAATAAGTGACAGCAGAAGGTCATTTATTGCAAACATTGGCCAAAAGTGACTGTCAACCTCTTAGTGAATAGTTTTTATTTGCTTAGTAATGCAGTTAACTTTCAATTCTACGACCCTGGGAATAGCGTCGCTATTGAAGGAAATCAGCTGAAAAATACATATGTTGCACTTATTTTGGTCGCTGCATTACAATTCTCTTCATGAGCGCTGTAATAATCACAACTGTGTCAGATTTAAAAAATAGACACCACAACGTCAATGTTTCCCCATGCATGACTGGCACTACATCACACGCCTGGCCCCATGCTATTTTTTATTTGATAGACACTTGTAATTTTGACAAAATGACACCGATGAAGAAGTAAGAGATCATCCAGGAAATGGATGAGAAGAGTACCAAGACTGAGATTGTGTGGGGTCATGACATCACCAAGTTGATCCTTTTCCACAATTCTCAAAATAAGAGAAGAAATCGTGACTGCAGTGCAGAAGGCTACACACACTGTAAGAGGCAAGACGCACACAAACTGGAGCGGTTCCATCAGCAATGAACGCCAAACGTGCCTATAAACGGACCAACGTTCAGAGTAAAGCCGACACATTTGCCCTGAGGTTGGGTATAGATAACTTTTAAGTGTTCAAGTGGGTGGCTGGAGCATTTCAAAGTGTGTCATGTAACAAGAATGACGGTGAAAGCGAAGCGGTCAACCCAAAACCGGTGAGTAAACGGCTGCTCTTGCTCTGAAACATCCTCAGCCACTATCAGACTTGAGATGTACATAACACTGATGAGCTGGGGATTTTCTACAACCCCATCCCAGATCGCACTCTCGCAGTTAAAGGGAATAAGGGTGCAAAGAGGAATAAGGAGCACCTCATTGTCCTTCTATGCTGCAACATGGACGGCAGCAATAAGATGAAGTTCCTCGTGATCAGGAAATTCAAGAAACCCTAGGGTTTCAAGGGCAACATCCTGCCTTGCACTATGATTTTAATAAGGAGGCATGGATGACCTCAGGGGTGTTCAAGAATCACGAGGTTGCTTTAAGGCTTTGGCTCAAAAATGAGCACCGCAAATAGAAAAATCGTGCTCTTCGTTGAAAACTTCCCCGCACATCCTGCACTCAACAAACTCAGGAACATTGAACTGGTGTTCCGGCCCAAGAATACGAACAGCGTACTTCGGCCCCTGGACCATAGGATGATCCATCAGGTGGAGGTGAAGTTCTGAAGATGCTTGTGAAGAGTATGGTGTGGAAATCTGACAGGGGCAAGGTGGTCAAGAAGTGGGATGTGTTCAGTGCCATGAATGAAATTGTCGCTGGAGGTACGTGAGACCTGCTGTAATCACCAACTACTTCAGACACGCCCACTTTGTCCCACCAGTCGACAAAGAGGCTGCCACACATGTGCCTCCCGTTGCCAGAGACCCACAACCGAGCCCCTCGATAGTGCCTCTGTCTAACCTCCCTCTCCCTGAATTTCACTCGGCCATGTGACGAGGAAATGTGGTATGGTAGAGATTGGCCCTAGCTAGACTGCACGTATGAGAAGTATGTAACAGCAGACAACAACAATGCAGTTTGGGGCAGAAGGAGTTCAGCGCTGAGGAGGGGGAGGAAGAAATGGAAGAAGAGCCTGAAGACTCCCCAAGACAATATATCTCCTGAAAGCATGGGACGTCTATGCAAGAGAACTTGAGTGCTAGTGAAGAGATATGATCCTAGTTTTATAACGTGGAAAACTTCATCAAGCAAATTGGCTCTAAGAAGAAGCAGGCCTCAGTAATGAACTTCAAGAAGTATTTTTTTTTCTCGTGTGTTTTCTATAAAATGCAATTTTTTGCGTATGGGGGTCGAGGTTGGGTTAAAATCGGTCCAAATTCCAATAACGACACCTTCGAAATAAAACCCCTTTTCTCATGAACGGTTGTAGAATCGAGCGTTTATGGTGCTATATTATAAACAAAGTGTAATCAAACAATTCAAATAATAAATCCAGCCAGTGTTTGCAATAAAGAACCTTCTGTTAGTTGTCACTTACTTACCCTCCCACCTTAAACGATCTGTAGGTAGTTTTGTAAAGAATGCTGGAAAAGAAAATATGAAATCAAATAATAAAATGAGGACACTAAACAAAACTAGAGATACTTTAAAATAATTTTGGAATAACACTTTACATAATTTAAATGTGGATTTGAATTAAAATTTACAATAATGATTGCAGTTTAGTTATTACTGGAAAAAAGGTGTCAGGGATTAAAGCTGCAATAATAAAGGTTTTTCCAACTTTACCCTCCACCCGAAACTAGACTTTGATTTTATTTTTATCAAAATATGTTAAATTTAAAGCATTATACTGCAATGAAATACATTCCATTTATTACCTTGATTGATTACACTATGTCTTTTGTTTCGCGGTTGGGGCAACAATATTTATTTTTATTTTATTTATTTTTCACCGTGTCTTACTATCCATTCGAGTTATACGCTTATGTCCTAATTATGCTAATGGTTAGGAATCGGGAAGGTTGAATTTAGAGGAAGTGAACCCACATTTGTGTGGATAAACCCTCCAGTTTACCCGACCGAGATTCGAACCTCAATCTCCCAGTCCTCAGCAGTCTAGCTCAATACGAAACTAGTGTGTTAGCCAACTATGCCACCAAGGCGTGTGAGGCAACAATAGATATCATTGTACATGAAATAGTCCGACATCTTAGATCAGTCGGTAGCATGTCTGCCAACTGAGCTAAGGGTCCTGGGTTCGATTCCTGGCATGGCCAAAATTTTATCATTGATGAAAATATGGGTTTACCCTTTCAATTGATACATTGATGGCTGGGGACTGGATGTTGTGCCTGTATTAGACTGATGATAAATTATAAGGCATATAGGGGCCTAGCAAGCCAGTAGTGGAAAATATAAAACTTGAATAAAAAACTGGCTAAAACAATAATGCATAAAAAAGTACATGAAATTAAACAGTATTATATTCAAATTTGCATATTTTTTTTATACATGGGCAGCAAAATGAATGTTTTTTAAACAGATAAAGAGCTGCCCATACAAAATATTAGTTTCAAAATGAAATGTTTTTATTTTGTAAACAGCACACATACACAAATGAGATGGTTTGTATGACATAATCATTGTTTCGGCTGGTTCACCATCTTAATTTACAAAGAAAACACAGCATTTTAAACCCTGAAACTGAAGCCGCTTCCGTAAAAAAAAAAAAAAAAAAAAAAAAATCCAAATGGTTATTTTCACAATTTTGAACCTCAATATTTTAAAACTGGTTAAAAATAATTACAAGATGGTTAAAAAACTGTTTATCATGAAATTCTCAGACTTTTACAGGTTTTCAGATATTTAAAACAATCTGCGACCTAGGATTTTTAGAGTTTTTTTTAGTGAATACAAATTTATTTTGTTTATTACACTATGCACACATTTTCAAAAAATCCAAAGCTACCAAAACATCAACATTCTTTCTTATAAGTTCTTGTTCATTATTTATTATTTGTGTCCCTGTGTAAATGTGTAACTAAACAAACACTCTTGTTAAAACTGACATATCTACGCAGCGCGTTTTGTCAACATCAACAAACAAAATCGCTAACTTTCGGTCTCATTTTTAGGTGTGGAACTAGTCAATTTAAATTACCTGACTTTTCCGGTCTTTCCATGTCTACCTACTATGAATTAAAAACAAATTGTTTGTTGTGAAAGTTTTAATTGCCAAAAGGAACAACAACAAACCAAGATATTATGGTTTTGTAGATCATGTGGTTTGGTGAATGGATACAGGGTAACTTTTCCTATTTATTTTTTAGATTAATATATTTAACACAAGGAATTAATAGCCTAATCAAAGGGCAGAATAAAAGGTAATGTTAAAAAAATGCCCCTGAATTATCATATACAAAGGAAAGAAACCTAGTGATAAAAAAATGTTATTTTAATCCCAGCCAAAACTCTTCAGGAGGTAATGGAAAATACACAATGAAACTTAGGTCCCTCAAAGTATAATAGGAACAATTAACATTAATGATAAATACAGGAAATGTAACAGGAAGGAAAAGAATTTATTAAAAATATCTTTAAAACCTCTTTTCACTCCAAAACATATTCTCTGTTCAACTTGAAAGTGACCCATTCATTTCGGTAGCCGTGTGGTCTAACGCATTACTCTCGTGTTAAACTAGACTGACAGAGAGGAGGAGATTGGGGTTTAAACCTGGTCGGGTGCAATGAGGGTGGTTTTCCATTCTCCCTCCACATAAATGTGGGTGCATTTCTTAATTAAACCTTCCTAATCCCTAAACAACTAGTGTAATTACTCCATAGACATATAACCCGAATGAGTAGTAGGATCGAAAGTCAGCAAGCTTACTTGGTGGATGATTTTACTTTGATGGGGAAACTAATGCAACTTTTACTCAGCCTAATATTCCAAGGAGAAAAAAAGTGGGGGAAGAGGGTGGGGTAAGGTTTGGTCATGTAAGTGTATTCAAATTTGTTATAAGTTATTTGCTTTTTTCTTTTAAGAAAAATTGTACTATTTAAAGCCGCAGTTTAATAACTCAAATTCACAAATATTTCAGTATTTTTGATTAAAAAAATCTTATATTTTCCAGTTTTTTTAATAGATTAACAAAAAAATCCATGCTTTTTATCAGTTCTACCAGTTTTAGCTCGTAAAATAAGGCCATGGGATAGTCAGTTTAGGCTACAGTGAATGTACATATAGAAGAAAAATAGCAGAAACAAATAAAAGGAACCTAAAAAGTGTAATTTGTTATAACTCTTAGCATTTGTAAAGGAAAGTCATACATTGACCATGTCTGTGTGTACATGGCTATAATATCAACTGACAAACAAAGCCTGTATAGCCCCCACCTGTAGGGAAGTTTCCCTGGACTACGATGCAGTAGCATGTGCTGACCGAGACTCTCCGCGGTGGAAAAGGCCTTGTTACACAGCTGACATGTGTGTCTGGTAGCAGTTCCCATGTTGAGACTAGGCCTTCCTCGACCACGACCTCTAGCAATGTATGGTTGTTGCACCGGGCGGGTCTGTGGTGCCGGAGGCGGACGGTGGGGGGTGTCTTGGGTCAAATCCACAGTAGGGGGTCTGGGGGGCCTCTCTACCTCTCGTTGCTGCTGCCGGGATGTAGGACTTCGACCCATGGGCACTGCAAAGTTCCCTCCTCCAGTACCCCTGAACGATTGTTCTGAATCTGAGGTTGTCTGGAAGACTGAGAACCTGCAGCAGGGATGATTGATATGGCAGAGTTGAGATTAAGGGCAGCCATCGGGGCAGGCTGTGGAGGTGGCTGTGATTGTGGAATAACTCGCTGTTGCAATGCAGGCCTTTGAGGGCTGGATTGGCCACCTCTACCAGCACCAGCAGGTGTCACCGTGATACCTCTAGTGGCCAGGATGTTTGCCACAGCCTTGGCATCATTTTTGCCCCGGCCATTGCTAGCAACGACTGAAACGGAGTTTCCTAAGGGAGAGTTTGGTTGCCTCACAGAGAGTGTGATGGACTCGGTGAGATGTATCATGGAGTCAGGTGTCCTCACACCTTCGACATTGCTAATAATTGGCATGTTTTCAGCTCTTTTCTGCATGGCGACGACATGGCAATCAGCATCATCGTTGCGATCTTCTACCAAGAAGTCCATACGGCGCTGTTTGCCAGTTGGGGAGGTGGCACCTCCTGATGGTGCTGCTCTCTTCTGAGACTGTGGCCCGGGTCTTTGGGATCCTGGACTTGGGGATTTGACTGGCTGCTGCTGAACCAAGTTGCTGAAGGGCCGAGGATGTATTTGTTGTTGGTAGCCCGGTGCCTGTTGAGGAGGGTATGGACTGTTTGTGTACGATGTTATGGGGTACATGGTAGTCTGAGCTGTAATGGTGGTAGGGGAAGCAGCATGATAAACGGAGGTTGGAGCCCTAGACTGCTCTGAGGAAAGTCCTGTAGGGACAGGGATTCTTTGGACCTGTTGTGCTAGTTGCTGCACATATGGGGCCTCTGCACTTCCCTCCAAAGGGTGTGCAGCCTGCTGGTGAGACACAAGTTCCTCACCAGTGTTACACACCACACTTCCACACTCTGTACGCTCACATTTGAAATGACCTTCACGGGTGCAGTGATTGTCCAGTCCTGCTCGTTCTGTGTAGCCTTCACCACAGACACCACAGCGAAATGCAGTCTCACCTAGGTGTTCTATCGAGATGTATTCCGAGCCCAACCCGAGACTCTCAACAGTTGGCAGAGGTGATATTGCAGAGTCTGGCTGAGAAATTGGTTCAGACTTGTTGGAGAGGAAGCCTTGAAGGAGTGATTCTCCTGTAGAAGACTCCTCAGCAATAAGTTTTGCTGGAGTGACAACCGATTCTGCCTCCACCCGTGTGGAGTCTGGCAGCAGGAGAGGATCAGTTTCATCATTAGGACTGGCACTGCGTGCATCGCTTCCAATACCTTCATCAACAGAGGCACTTCCTACATCGTTCCACGAAAAGTTACTTTGATGAGAGTCTTCATTTTGTCCAGTAGTTATATCCGAGGACATCCCACTTTCCTCTCTGTCACCATTTACTGGTAAGGACTCCTGGGTAGTCATGGAAGTATCTGGAAAGACAGAAGAGTCCCTGCTAGCAGGGTTGTGTATCTCTAGCATGGCTGGTGTTGGTGGACAAGAAGGCCTTTCAGGGGCTAGGAACTCGGGGCCTAACAACTCACTTGGGGTGGGACTAAAGGTCGCTGGTGGTGGGCTAGGATCCTTTGTGGGTGACTGATGATGCTGGGGGACTGGAATTCTTTGAACAGTGGCTCCAAGACTTTTGAGTCGCTCTATTGTTTCCCGACACGCATCCTCTATCGACTCCTTACTGCTTTCGCTATCTTCACTTGAGGGTTCAGGTTCCTCTTCTTCTTCCTCTTCATTGTCATCACTAGTGGGTTCCGCATTGACGGGTGGGCGGTTGTCCTCCGGAGTTATCACCCTCCCTTCCTCCTCCCCACCCCCTGTCTTGCCAACCTCAGACCCTTCCACACTTCTGGTGGGGTATTCACCCTCCGTTTTCACCGAGTCCAAGGTAACCCCGTTGAGGGCGTAGTAACCACCAGGTCCTAGTAGGACAGTCTGTTGTTTACTATCTGAGACAACCTGAAAATGTTAAATAAATCCATTATATATTCAATAAATATAATTATGAAATATTTTGTAGGAAGACAAAAACATATAAAAGTTGTTTCTTAAGCATTTGTCACCAAAAAACAAATATGAGAATAAATAATTTGCATTCTAACATCTGACACAGTAAATCAGCATAATCATTTAAATATATGGGAGAGAAAGCTTTAAAATTAGAAATGATTGGAGAGACAAACAGGTCATTTCTATTGAAACAATGTGATTTCAATAAAATACAAAGAAAATAAACCCAAAAATTTCAAAAAACTGTGCACCAAAGGGACTAGTAAAACCAAAACACATGCCCACAAATGTTTAGCAACACAAAGTAAAAGAATATGGTAAAAATGCTCAAAACCGACCATCTAAATTCAAATTATTTTTATATTGATACCATTTTATTCTAAGTTTTATAGAAAGTTTTAATGTTTGAATAAAATGTATTTAATTGAGGGCAGAGTGAAACAATCATGCTTTGGTCTACAAAGTTAATAAAATATATTTTAAAATCCCATTTAGATTCTCAAACACAACAATGAAGTCTTGTGATCTGTAGGACGTGAAACCAGAGATGTTTTACTCTGCCACAGGTGAGAAACAGTGACAAGAATCCTCGAACTGTGAATGTTTTAACTTTACTCTGTCAAGTGATTCTAGGATAAGGGTCTAGTTTTAAACATATGGAGACATCACAAAGTGTTCCAATAAATAATTTGTCTACACAACATAATGATGAGGTTTAAAGTTAAGACTTAGATTGAATGCTCTGGAAAAACTATAACAAAATATAGAGAAATTATGATTTAATGAATTGTGTAATGATCTATGAATGCAAGGATGGATAGATTTATGGAAATACATAAATTTATCTATCTTTGTTTTTATAGGTCATTAAACATTCACTGGTTTCAATATTAGTTTCCCAACCTAACAATTTACACCGTGGTCATGATAATTTTACCTTGCATAGCTCGTTTTTCATTAGTCGTTTTGCAGTGTCCATGATTATGGTATATTAAATACCGAAACATGGCGGAAGAATATAATTAATAATTTTTTGATTGCTGATATCACAAGAAGTAATGGGACTTGGAATAAGATAAACCTTACATTTTATACATCACTTCCTAACATATGTGACTTGTGACCTTGTTTATGTCCACTCTGTATTATATTCTTCTAATTTTTATAACATGAACATATAATCACTTTGTTTAAATTTCAAATGGCAGATGTTAACCTATAAATTATAATTTTTATTTACAATATAATAGAACTTTAAACTTTGTACTTTACAGTATCTTTGTTTTGTAACACATTTTTAATGTCTAATACTTGTATTTTAGACTTGTTGTCAACTTATGTTTTAGTTCTGTTGATGATGCTATAGTAATCTATTTATAATTTTCATATTTGACAATTTGTTGTTCATTAGAAGCAAATTATAATCAATCTTTTTGAATTATAATGTCACTTAATATAACTACCAATCTTGAAACTGTCTAATTCATTAAATCACAATTTTTCTATATTTT
Organism: Timema cristinae; assembly: GCA_039000515.1. Classification (NCBI taxonomy): domain Eukaryota; kingdom Metazoa; phylum Arthropoda; class Insecta; order Phasmatodea; family Timematidae; genus Timema; species Timema cristinae. The sequence goes on along the minus strand of JBCFYV010001001.1, from coordinate 34,300,269 downwards.
GTTATAGTTTTTCCAGAGCATTCTATCTAAGTCTTAACTTTAATTATTACTACTCCTTACTTGAAACTACTTTAGAATGTTTTCTAAAATGTTATAATGGGGAGGGATTTACATATCATATTGTTGAGCAAAGAGCTAATGTAGTGTTCAAGTGTGGCACTCAACAGTTGTCTGAGGAAAGAGCAGTGCTGGTGTCAAAAGCAAGGCGACACTGCGAACATGTGTCAAAAGGTCAGTCACAGCACGAAGTAGAGACTATACCATATTAACAGCGCAGAGATGCACTACATCTCAAACAACGACCTTCAACCAGCTAGGGCTTGGAAGGTCTCAGATTCCGTGTATGCTATAGTATAAAGGCGCCACCATGCAATCAATTAAAAAATGTTCAACACAGCAAGAAAGAAAGGCAGATAATGCACAAGGAAATAATACCACTTTAACACGCCACGCAAAGTTATTAACACTTCTTATCTTGAGAGTTTATTATTGTTTAATTGCTTTATAATAATAGGCACCCAGTTGTTCACATCTCCAATATGGCGTTGTCCTTGTTGACATGGAAATATTCAAATGTTAATACATTTTATTAAAATAGTTTGACTATAATTTATTGTTGAATACAATTATTTATAGACTGGAAGAAATTAACATAATACACTTTAATAAATTCAATATTATGTATATGTTACAGTCCAAACCCAATTCCAGGACTAATTAGATCAGACTAGGTCGAATTAATATACATCCAGCAGCTTGTAGGATAAACAGAAGATATATCTTGATGTTTTTAGGCAATTCTAGTTTTTATCCTTCTTACAATGAATCAAACTTTAACAGGTTTCATCATGCACAAATGTCGTTGGACGTTAACATAAATCGACCATGGGCATATTTTACTATCCACAATTCGCACGCTAATGTTTGATAGCCTAACCTGGTTTGGCCTAGTAAAATTGTAGGCCATACTAGCTTTTCCTGTAAGTTAGGCCAACATTTTAGGATTAACTAATTTAAACTAGGGTAAACAAGTACATCCTGAGGCTCTGAGGATGTATCAATTTGAACAAGTCCGATCTAGTTTGTCATGAAATTGGGTTTGGACGGTAACAAATATATCTATCTATCTATCTATCTATCTTCTATTATCTATCTCATCTATCTATCAACAATACACAATTTCTACAATAGACTTGATCTTCGCTACAGGACAGTTGATAAAAATAAGGTACAGCTTTGGGAAGGGGATGTGAGGATAGTGTGGATAGAAATAAAGTGACGGAGAAAGCTGGAGTAGGGAGAAGAGTTGTAATGAAAGTAAAGATTATGTAAGAGGACAGCTTGAGTTGTGTTAAGATAGAGAAGGGTTGGACAGAGTGGTTTCGAACAAAAACTGAAGTGAATCAGGGGAGTGCTCTCTCACCGTTACTATTTGTAATGGTGATGGAAATGGTCATGAACCAAGTGGCCAGAAAATGAAAGTATAGGAACGGCTTCAGGAATGTAATAAGTAAGAATGTGGAATGAAGTACGGCAAAGAGTGAAGTGATGGTAATGACGAGGAGGAGGAACTTGTTACTCTATAATAACTAAACAGTTAATAATAAAACAATCATAACATTATTTTTTTAAATTTAAAAATGGTGACATATCAGTTACTGATAAAAAAAAAATAGGGTCCAGCCCTTTGAACCTTGAATCCTTACTTAAGATATTCCAGATTTGAAGATACAAAAAGCTTCAGTTTTAAGATCTGAAATATATATATTTCTTTTTTCTTTCAAATTTTGAATATGAATTTTTAGAGCCATTATACGTACTATTGGTTCATCTCGACATAATAATCCGAGAACCAGACCCCAGACGTGAATTCTATATATAGCCAAAAGTGTTCATTTATTTACAATTTTCACTGTTTGTCTTGTGATGATAGGAATCTCAAAATAATATTTAGGTAAAAATGTTAATTACCTGATAAGAATCGTCGTCCTCTTTTGCATCCACTGATTTCTTTAGAGTCAACTTGAGGGGCTGCTTAGGTTTGGCCTGTCGTGTTAAGGCGAGTACCAAGGACGGACTGATGCGCTCAACATACACTTGAGGAAGTCTGATATGAGTAACAAGATGCGTTTCAAACTCTCCTTGTTTTCTGAACGTGAGTCCACAGTCCAGGCAGCACAGGGGGGATTGCAACCTTTTCTTCTTCTTGGTAGGTAGTTTCTCTGTCTTCTTGGTTACTTTGGGTTGGCTGTTCAAATGGTGACCTAAAACAAGATTATTAAAATTGGGTTTTGCCACATATCAAAAAGACTTACACCTTCCGATATTGGAGGGTCAATGGTAAATAGAATAATTATAGTAATATGTAAACAGCTAGCAACCGACAGTTAATTTAGTTCCTTTGTATGTGGGGAATCACCGAGCTGACTTCACAGACAGGAAGGAGAGGCTAACAAGTTTCGAGTGTCTTCTTCACAGTATGAATGTGTCAGCTTCCCATTGAAGCAGTTTCAAACAAGGTGATGAAGGGTAGGGACATGGGCCGAACATAGTGACAATATGGGGTGGACCGAGTAAAACAATCACTCTTGTGTTCAAAATGCAACCGTTCATGTTTCAAATGTGTTAAGACTCTTGTTTCCAAATGTAGCCTCAATATTCTTCAAGGGTAGAAGTCTGGTACAAAATATAATTTAATCATGTTTAATCTGTTGAGTGTATAATTCTTAATTTGTGAAATCAAATGGGCAATTTTTAACAAGATATTATATATATAACTAAAATTTTCCCTATATGATCATTATTTCAACAGCCAGATAAAGAAAGACACATGAGTATGTGCCAAAAAACAAAACACATAGCCATATAATGTGAATTTCCCTTAATAAGTGTGGATTTTGTTAAAAAAAAGTCAAGTTATAAATATAAATAACTGAATATTACAGGAAATCCGTAATCTTATCAAGTCATTTGATGATTTTACTTGTACACACATGATTTAATTTTTATTTAGTTTGAATAAAAATGATATGCAAAGGTAGTTTTATAATATTATGTACATTCCCTAAAACTGAATGTTGCAGCAAAGATTTATCCCAGTTCAATAAATAAATCATAAGGTAACTAGTATTTATTTTTAATGAAAGTGCTTTCCCCCCTTGAAATCATGTGTCCACCAATGTGAACAAATATGTTGATTTTTAAATTATTCTGATTATCGTCATATCTACCCTAAAATTATGTAAAATTATTAAAATACAGCTAACACGTCAATATGAGGGTGGTACTACGTATAGCACTTCACTATGTTACAAGGTGGCACTATGTATAGCACTTCACTATGTTAGAAGGTGGGACTATGTATAGCACTTCACTATGTTAGAAGGTGGCACTATGTATAGCACTTCACTATGTTAGAAGGTGGCACTATGTATAGCACTTCACTATGTTAGAGGGTGGCACTACGTATAGCACTTCACTATGTTAGAAGGTGGCACTACATATAGCACTTCACTATGTTAGAGGGTGGTACTATGTATAACACTTCACTATGTTAGAAGGTGGCACTATGAATAGCACTTCACTATGTTAGAGGGTGGCACTACATATAGCACTTCACTATGTTAGAAGGTGGCACTATGTATAGCACTTCACTATGTTAAAAGGTGGCACTATGTATAGCAGTTCACTATGATAGAAGGTGGCACTATGTATTGCACTTCACTATGATAGAAGGTGGCACTACGTATAGCACTTCACTATGTTAGAAGGTGGCACTACGTATAGCACTTCACTATGATAGAAGGTGGTACTATGTATAGCACTTCACTATGTTAGAGGGTGGCACTACGTATAGCACTTCACTATGATAGAAGGTGGTACTACGTATAGCACTTCACTATGTTAGAAGGTGGCACTACGTATAGCACTTCACTATGATAGAAGGTGGCACTATGTATAGCACTTCACTATGTTAGAGGGTGGTACTATGTATAGCACTTCACTATGTTAGAAGGTGGTACTATGTATAGCACTTCACTATGTTAGAAGGTGGCACTATGTATAGCACTTCACTATGTTAGAAGGTGGCACTATGTATAGCACTTCACTATGTTAGAGGGTGGCACTACGTATAGAACTTCACTATGTTAGATGGCGGTACTATGTATATCACTTCACTATGTTAGAAGGTGGTAGGTACTATGTATAGCACTTCACTATGTTAGAAGGTGGCACTATGTATAGCACTTCACTATGTTAGAGGGTGGCACTACGTATAGAACTTCACTATACTAGAGGGTGGTACTATGTATATCACTTCCCTATGTTAGAGGGTGGTACTATGTATAACACTTCATTATGTTAGAAGTTGGCACTATGTATAGCACTTCACTATGTTAGAAGGTGGCACTATGTATAACACTTCACTATGTTAGAAGGTGGCACTACGTATAGCACTTCACTATGTTAGAGGGTGGTACTACGTATAACACTTCACTATGTTAGAAGGTGGCACTATGTATATCACTTCACTATGTTAGAAGGTGGTACTACGTATAGCACTTCACTATGTTAGAAGGTGGCACTACGTATAGCTTTCACTATGTTAGAAGGTGGCACTATGTATAGCACTTCACTATGTTAGAGGGTGGCACTATGTATAGCACTTCACTATGTTAGAGGGTGGTACTATGTATAGCACTTCACTATGTTAGAGGGTGGCACTACGTATAGCACTTCACTATGTTAGAGGGTGGTACTATGTATACCACTTCACTATGTTAGAAGGTGGCACTATGTATAGCACTTCACTGTGTTACAAGGTGGCACTATGTATAGCACTTCACTATGTTAGAGGGTGGCACTATGTATACCACTTCACTATGTTAGAAGGTGGCACTATGTATAGCACTTCACTGTGTTACAAGGTGGCACTATGTATAGCACTTCACTATGTTAGAAGGTGGCACTACTTATAGCACTTCACTATGTTAGAAGGTGGCACTATGTATATCACTTCACTATGTTAGAGGGTGGTACTATGTATAGCACTTCACTATGTCAGAAGGTGGCAATATGTATAGCACTTCACTATGTTAGAAGGTGGCACTATGTATAACACTTCACTATGTTAGAAGGTGGCACTACGTATAGCACTTCCCTATGCTAGAGGGTGGTACTATGTATAGCACTTCACTATGCTAGAGGGTGGTACTATGTATAACACTTCACTATGTTAGAGGGTGGTACTATGAATATCACTTCACTATGTTAGAAGGTGGCACTATGTATATCACTTCACTATGTTAGAGGGTGGTACTATGAATATCACTTCACTATGTTAGAAGGTGGCACTATGTATATCACTTCACTATGTTAGAAGGTGGTACTACGTATAGCACTTCACTATTTTAGAAGGTGGTACTATGTATAGCACTTCACTATGTTAGAGGGTGGTACTATGTATAGCACTTCACTATGTCAGAAGGTGGCACTATGTATAGCACTTCACTATGTTAGAAGGTGGCACTATGTATAACACTTCACTATGTTAGAAGGTGGCACTACGTATAGCACTTCCTTATGCTAGAGGGTGGTACTATGTATAGCACTTCACTATGCTAGAGGGTGGTACTATGTATAACACTTCACTATGTTAGAAGGTGGCACTACATATAGCACTTCCCTATGCTAGAGGGTGGTACTATGTATAGCACTTCACTATGGTAGAGTGTGGCACTATATAGAACACTCTACTATGATAGAAAGTGGTACTACATAAACACTTTACTATAAAAACTGTACCTAATCACCCTTTTTTTTATGCCACCGCGTCTTAAATGTTCAGGTTGTATGTAGCAATTACGTTAGTGATCAAGGGATAGAAAGGTTGAATGAGTAAGTGTACCGGCATTTTCATCAAAGTGGGCAACAATTCAGTGAAAATCACCCTCAGTACACCAGACAGGAATCGAACCACGATCTCCCCATCATCGGCAGTCTAGTGTATTTCCATGAGTGACGTATTAAACCAAGCGGCCATTGAAGCGTGTTGATGAGTTTATGTTAGAGGGTTGATTAATGTTACTAAAAGATATACAATCTGTGTTGGGTAAAGGGAATGAAGAAATAATATCGTATTTGCAAAGATGTGAGTTTGCTACAGAAAAAATTAAGTTAAAAGGCGTGGTTGTTGTAGACTTTTTCGTCTTGCGATATGTGTGAAAATATGTCTATAAACTTGTCATCCGCCTTGGCTAACGCGCTAGTTTCGCGCTGAGCCAGACTGCCGAGGACGGTGTAATCACGGTTCGAATATAGCTCGGGTGAACTGGGGGTGATTTTTCCTATATGTTTTTCCACTCTCTCTCTCTATCTCAACGCAAATTCGGGTTCACTTCCTCTATATTTAACCTTTCTAATTCCTAGCCCATTAGAGTAATTAGTACTTAAGCGTAGAGACCGAATGAGTAGTAAGACGCGGTGCTAAGTATTATTATTATTATTATTATTATCATCATCATCATATGAGCGTGTCACAACAAAGCGCCAAGCTTCTCGTGTACAAAGTAAAAAGTCAAAAACAATGAAAATAACCTATTATAGGTATTATCAAACTTATATAAAATAATGAGTTTACTGGATATTTTTCTTTATTTTGTGTTTTAATTTTCTCAGTAGTTTTAAATGTCTTCAACCACATTCCTCCTAAATAATTAATAAACCAATTAAAAAAATGTACAATATGGGGAGGGTTCTCAAAATTCCTTAAAACGGTCCTGGTTATTCTTTTGTTTTCTCATTCTTCCCTCACAAAAATACAAGTACATTTCCTCAAACCTACCGCCATTTGCATAAGTACTGATAACTTAAACGGCTAGCAAAATGCAAGGTAAAAATAACATGTTCATAGTAAATTTCATCCAATACATTCATGCATTAATACGTCAGATCATGTGATTTGAAGCTGTCACTTTTAATAGATATAATCAATATGATTTACTTATAAACAATCACTTTTAGAAATACAAGTATATGTTTGTATTTGTACAAGACCTTGTGAATTGTACGCAATTACATTACGTATCTCAGTCGCGCTGACTAGTCCTCCTCTTTATTCCCTCCCTCCCCCTCTTTTCGTGACGTATATGCAAGTGTAACGTGCGCACGCAAGAGTAACGGGTTACGTAAAACGCAAGTGGACAGAGAAGCGGCGACACAAGATGGCGGTGGTTCCGACGCAGCTGCGGCAGATTCGTGAGGACAAGAGACTAATCGGCCTGGTAAAGAAGTACAGACTTATCTACGACCCACGTCATGGCGACTACAAAGACGTGGAACTCAAAGAGGAAGCGTGGCAGGCCATCGCCGACAGGTTAGAGAGGGAACGTAAGTAGGCCTTCAAGGTCACTGATACATATCTGTATGACCGAGTGGACGGTTTCACTTCACGATAATTTGTTATTGATGTATAATATGTACTAGTCTTTAATAACAATCACCCTGCAGCGAGTATAAAACGTTTTTAGCTGGATGTACAAATACTGTCTACTGATGACTTAAGACAACAACATTTCAGTCAAGTTGTATAATGTATGGTCGGGGGCAAACCCCCCACCCCAAATTGGGAGAGTTTGTGGTTCGTGTCCTACTACCGGGTGATCTGCGTATTCAGAATTATGGGTTAGTGAAGAAGGTATAATTTATAAGATGTGTACCCACATTTGAGTGGAGGTAGAGTGAGGGAAAACCACCTCAATACAACCTGCCAGGATTCAACCGTTGACCATCCCATCATCACCAAACCACAAGGAACTGACACCATAATCAATGTGCCCACTAGTGCATACATTAATAGGATAGGAATGAGGAAAGTATAATGTAGAGGAAATGTACCCGTATTTGTGTGAAAGAATGAGAAAACCACCTCCCTATATAACCCAATGTCAGGTCGCAGACTACAACCTCCAAGCTTGGAATAAGGATTGGTGATGTCACAAACCTTGCTCTGAATGAATCTACAGTAAGCCCACAGCTTCTTTGGTGCTGACTGACAGCCTACAGCTGACAGTCAAAATTTAGGTATATACCTAAATGTTTACTGTCAGAAGTGACAGCTGCTAAACACATGTTTTTGCAGATCATTTGGTTCGGCGTAGGAATACATAATTTGGTCTGGTAACTTTTCAAGGCCGTCAGCTGTGAGCTGTCAGTCAGCACCAAAGAAGTCATGGGGCTACTGTATTGTCATAGGTATATTTAAAAAATAATCAGCACTAAATTCATTACAGTTTTGTGTTTCCAGTCAATTTGACTTTAGGGATGTTTTTCTTTATTTTTTTTCTTGTTCTTATCGTTAAAGACTTTAAAAAGCTAGTAACATTTAAATGTATTTGTTTAATTAGGTTAACCTATTGAAGGTATTAATTAAAAAAGAATTTAGCAGTAAATTCAGTAAAACACTATGCTTACAGTAAATTTGACCACAAGGATGCCTATTATTTTTACTATTTCTATTTTTATATATTCTATTATTTCTTGTTCGTGTTGTAAATTTCAAAATGGCTGTATCATTTAAATGTGGGTGCTTAGTTGAGTGAACTCAATGCACATATTAATTTATTTTTAATTAGTGAAGCTTTATTATCTGAAGAAATTCTAAAATGCTACTTTCCAAATTATAAACAAAATAATTCTTAAATTTGTCAACTTTTATTTTTTTTAGACACTTCCTTTAGTCTTAAAAAATGTCTTAATAATAATAATAATTTTGTAATCCAAAAAGGAACATGTGATTAAATTTTCTAGTATTTTTCTACATGACACAAACAAATTTTCAAGATTTGAAATAAAATTCAATTGATAGTGGAAAAAAGTACTTCCTTTGATAGTGAGGGTATGTTCAGAAATTTGTTTCCATGCCTCTCTAAGATAAGCACTTGAAAGAAAGTCGGGGCCAGCTCTTGGTGTGTGTGTGTAGGTAGGGGGGGGGGGGGGCAGGATAGACAAAATAAAACAGGCAACCTAGGGCGTCAAAAATGAGATATTGTACTTTTTGTTTTTAATTTATTTACTACCTATTGGAATTTACAACTTTGTAGAGAGTTTAAATCTGTACAATGTTTTACTGTAAGTTTTTATTTGCGTAAGTGTGTTGTTGAAAAATTAATATGAAAATAACTTAAAATCCGGTTGATTTCTTCCCTTACGTTTGTTTCCGGAACTAATATAAGTAAGGAAAGAGGGGAGGTGCTTGTGACACAAGTACTGTCTGGTCTGTAAGGTCTAGAACGATGTTACCGAACAGTAGATACAAACAATGTATTGTTCTTACTTACTCTTTGATGTGATTTTTATTTTGGTGTAATTATTTTTTTAATAACAATGGTATTTTTTTCTTATATAAACACATTAAAAATAAAAATTAGGCGTTTTTTATGTTTTGAAAGGAGAGGGCGGCAAAAGTTCTATAAATAAACTTGCAGACATTTTAAACCATCTTTATCTAATATTTAAATACTTGTTAGCACCTGGAGAAAATTATAAATTTCAGTTGAAAGTTGTAAACATTTGTTTTATTGTATGAATTAAATAGTAGCAAACCTGCTTCCATACTATAATATAATTAGAGGGATCTCTGTGGCATCAAAATTTTCATAAAAATTAAGAATCAATTGCTACTAAACTTTCCTCAACTTGAAATGGACTCAACATATTTATCTTCTGTTTAGACCCCTAAACTTGTCATTGAAACAGGTACAGGCTACCACTTAGTTGGTGATATTTCATAATTTAGCTCAAAGTTCATTTGTCGACTCTTCTAATAAACATCTAGAAATTATCATTAGTGTTTCAGGCGTGTTATTATGACGAGAATCATCTTTGGAGACCTTGAATGTTGACACACGTTTTTGTGAGTATAATTAATTTGACCAGACAATTTAGAGAGTAGTATAGAGGAATTAAATTTTATTTTTCATAAAATTGATTAGTGTGCGGTCATGTCCATGTTTAGAACATGATGATTTGCCCTGAGAGAGAAATTTTATGGATGAATTTATGTGGTTATTACATATTATAATACAATGTTATTGGGTGGGAGAGAGGACATATCATGTTTGAATCAGCGTGGTTTAATTTTTCAGCTCACTTTTTCTTTACTGTACAAGCCTACTATTTAATGCTTACAGTTAAATATACTAAATTTACAATTTTTTTTTTTCAGGGTGGCCACTCAAACTCTAGAATTAAATTCCAGCATATATCCCTGTTTTCCTGCCAAAAACAAATGATTTTTAAAAAATTACAAAGGGATTTTCTTCTTCTTCTGGTTGTGAGACTTTGAACAAATGATAAATGGGTGCATGTTTGGTAAAAGATGTGTTTAACACACCAACATATTTAAAGCTTAGGTTTGTAGACCATTGTAGTCCTACACAATTCATACCACCTACAACCTTAATTATGTCTTAAAACACTGTCTTACTTCTAGGTGGGTCTTTTTTTTAACAGTCCTAGCTCTTTCCCATTAGGAGACTTCGCCAAGAACCACCAAAATTGGACCCCCCACTTCCCCTTAACAACCATGGAATTACTCTACACCCTCGTCACACTTTAAGGTCTGTATCAGAAAGAAAACCAGTTTAATAGTATGATGTATACAAATGTGCCAGCGGCAGAACTTTATTTGTTTAAGGAGGGGATTCTAGAACTAAAATTAATAATAATAATTTTACCAGGTCAAAAGGTGGGTTTGATAACTCAACCGGAAGATGTTTTCGACAGATGACAAAATTCAAGCATAGTTCCCAGTTTTCTCGATCAGTGGCCACCCTGTTTTTCCTGTATCTCCCTGTGTTTTCCAGGAAGTAGGGTTGAATGCTCCTTGGAAAACACAGGAAGTTTGTAGTGTCTGGATAAAACCGGTAAAATGAAGGGAGTTTCACAAAAAAACTTAGAAATACAGGAAGATTTGTGAATTTGAGAGATTAAACAAACTTCAAGTTTTAAATAAAACAAAAGCAAACTTGTTTCAACTCTCCCCAAGAGTTTTTACTATTGGATCGTGTACACCTGCAGATATTATTTCTCCATCAAGATCAAATCATCTTGTTCTAAACATCAATGATATTACTTCCCAATAATTAATTCTATTAAAAAAAATTAATTCCTCTATAATACTCTCTAAAGAATCTTTAAAAAAATGGGAAATTCTTTCCAAATATTTGAAAAAAAAAAAAAAAAAAAAAAAAACCTCACCAAATTCTGTAAGAAATAACATGGCAACACTGAAAAGGTATATTATTAAATAAACATGCAACATGTATATCAATGGAGAGGGTCTAGTTCCAGGCTCGAAGGTTGTGGTAGGCTCTAATTCGATGCCAGACGCAGCTAATTTGTTGGTCGCAATATACTAGATCGCCGGAAACAAAACCTGCCAGCTGTACTGAGGGTATTCTTTTACACAATAGTTTTCCACTCTCCCTCCAGGCATACATACATACACAACATCCCAGACTCTCATCACTGGAAAACAGAAGGAAAGAATTACGCCTTTATCTCCTTACCCACAGGTGTGGGTAGGAAAGTGATAAAATACACAAGGCCTACACAGAAGATACTTTTGAATGTTTCACGGGAAGTACACTTCGTTCATCCTGAAAGGCAGCAAACATACCTTGCTTAGTTCCCCTACAAAGTAGCTTATTATATAGAGCCATAGTGTTATCATTTAAGGTAATTTTAAGGGTAAGCTCAGATGTGAAATTTTCATATTAGACAAAAAGGCAGGTGTGAAACCCATCACCCACAACTCAACATAGAAACATTTATCTTGGTCAGTTACCAAACAAGCAAGTTAGGTTTGAACTCCAGCCTCCATAATTGGAAAGTGGTCATGTGATATCATGACATCACAATGAACGGTTAGCCTGGGGCGTGTGAGCACATTCTAAACAGCAGGTGTGACCAATCTTTTTGAAATACTCATAATTTAACTAAGTTTAAAATTTGAAACGCTAAATGTCAGAAAATTTAGTTGTTTGGGGGTGTATTTGCAATTTAAATTTCAACTAGTTCTTATATATTTTTCTGAATCATACATATGTTCAAAAATATAACATACAATTACACATTTTATGTATTTTTTTATTGTGGCATTTTTATTTAATTCTTGATGGAAAATACTTTTAAAGATATGTTATTAATTTTCATAAAGGAGTGATCAAAGTCCAAGTCAGGTATGCTGGCTCGTCAGAAAGGATTACAGATGCCATAATATAACTTCGTGTCTGATATTTCCCATGCTGTGAAGGGGAGAAAATATCTCGAGTGTCATGTCAGATTGTAGACACAAGTCGACTTACTCCGTAAATTTGTAGCCATGAAATTTAATTCAATTTCATTAATATTGTTCATGTGGGGAAATAAGATTAATTCACAGTTACATAGTTGTGCACATATTTTGGGGGTTAATAGTGTATACAACTCCAAGCTCTACTCATAATCCTTGTATTTAGGATCAAATTGAAATTGGATTTGATTTTCAAAATCTAATCTCTTCTTGATGTTCAATCTATATTGTGGTAGACATCTTAAGCACGCTTGGTGTGAGACTTGGTAAATATTTGATCAAATCTGCGTCATCCCAAGATGTTTAACAGGTTATCTATCACACCTACCCTCCATTTTTAATTTTGTTTCCCCTGAAAGTAGAGTATTATTAATAATGTAGATTTCTAATCCTCTTCAATTATTATTGGAGTTTTATAAAATGCATAATATGAATAACTTAGATTGGAAGATTTTTTCAGAGAATTTCACATACATTATTTCTGATTTTTTTAACGTTTATTTTAATTAACTCTATTGTAGGTGTTCATACTGATTTGTGTCTGTTTTGACTTAGGATAGTGATTAGTAGAAGTAATTAAACTCTATCATACTATGGTATATTAATGAGCACATTTTAAATATTGTTACAGTCCACTTAACCAAAACACGATGGAGGAACCTTCGAGAGAGATTTGTTCGAGAAAAGAAGAGACTTGTCACTCTTGGAGAGGAAGCCTACTCTGCCAAGGACCCTTGGCCTTTGCTAGAGGACATGACCTTCCTTTGGGATTTCATCGTGCATAGAGAGTATGTGGGTTATTATAGTTTTCAGCCATAAGAATTTGGATCTAACATACAGGTAGCTTTAGCGATACAAAAATATTAATATAGTTTGGTTCACCAAAGACTTGAGATTGTAACATAAAACACATAGTAACCGAAAAAATACTTTTTATCGAACTATTTGTAGGAATAATAAATGGGAACTAAACAAATTTGTCTCTCCACCCATTTCAATTGCATAAAGTGGTTAAAAGATCCAAAAGTAAGCTTCTCTTGTAAGCCAAATTATTACGAAAGGCAATTCAGTGTTTGACACTTTACTTTCTTGCAAAGGTACCTCCGTCCTTCTTTCTACTGCCCCTAATTACTTTGTACGGGCATGAGTGGATTAGTTAGAAGACAATGAGGCAACGTAATTGGATCATTAATACTCTTGCTGCATCATACTAAAATCAAATATCACCATTAGGCCTGATCGAACAGCTAGTTCTGTTGTGAACTAAGAGACAAACACTCAAGCAGAGGAATGTAAACTGCACTAAAGTAAAATAGTGAAAATGATCATTGGTTTATGGTTGTAAAGCGATTATTATTTATTATATTTGCTATCACACACTACAGTTAATATGGATGACTCCAGTTAATAATGTGCTAAACCACAGCAACTATAAAATTAATAGTTCATATTTAATTGTGTTCCTATATACATATTTCTTTATTACCGTGTCTTACTACCTTTTCAGGTTATACACTTATGTACTAATTATGCTAATGAGTTAAGAATGAGGAAGTGTACTCGCATTTGCATGGAGGGAGAGTGGAAAACTATTCTGGAAAAAATTACCTTCAATACACCTGATCGAGATTTGAACCCCGATCTCCCTGTCATCGTCAGTCTAGTCTAATAAGAGAGTGACACCTTAAATCATGCGGCCACTGAAGCAGGTTCCCTATATACTTCCTTACAACGAGAAGCAAAAATGATTTGAAGTGATTTCTGAAAATTCAAAGTTTGTATTAAAAAGGACAAAAATAAGTTGTTCGGGCTTATGAATTATTGATTTTTTTAAACCTCAAATATTAATATCTCTGCGTTACTATTTTATGGCATATCACAATATTGGTCCAAGTCTTTCATAATTGTAAATTTAAGCAACCTAAATAATATTTTAGTTCAACGTTAATATTTCTGTGAAAATTGGTTATGGTAGATGTGTTCTGTTGTTTGCATTCGACAGGCGTCCCTCTAAGACCTTCAAGGCCGAGCAAGTCATCATGCAGAGTTTCCTGCCGATTCTCCCCCGCCCCGAGTGGGTGGATGTAGCATCTGACCAGGGTGCTAGCAGCGACAACATTGAACCATCCTGCACTCTTAAACGTGGGGAGGAAACAAGACTACCTATTAAGAGAGAGACAGACTTGGTGGAAGAGGAAGCGACAGCGTCAAAACTGAGGAGGTTATTGGATCAGCCCGGCAGTCATGTGAGTAGAACATTGTATCAAAAGTGCCTAGGAACCATTCCGTTTTACTTTCCAGCTTCTTGGTTTGTTATGAACAATATCAGGAAAAAATAGGAGGGTGTTCCAATAAACCAGGTAGCAGCTACAGTTAAGAAGAAGAAATATTAATAAAGTATTTTATGACATTAGGTTTTTGAATGATTTCAATTTGATGTTAACTATATTTTCACCACTGTATGTGTGTGTATGTGTTCCACAGAATGATACCAGTAGTGATATACCGGAGCTGATTGTGGGTGAAGACGCTACACAGAGGTTCGACAGAGCGAGACCATCTACAGATGAGGATGATCTTTTCTGCCTGAGTGTTGCGGCAACACTCCGACGGTTCAATTCCCGGAAGAAGGCACTTGCCAAACTAAAGATCCAGCAGATTATGTATGAGTTGGAGTGCTTGGGGACTTGTACCTCACCCAAGAATGGGGAAAATCTGCCCACAGAGACTATATTCTTCAGTTAAAACCCTCCAACAATAGTTTCTTCAATCCTTGTCTTGTAATATAATTTACAAAAGTTTGTATACCCCCATCCAACATAAGCAAACAACTTTGCTCATTAACATTAAAATGAATGTTTTCCCAATTGTAATTAATTGGTATCATTTTTACTTTATCGTGATCACTAGGAGGTGGTTAAAAAAAATCAAATTTGAGATTTTGATGGATATAAACATTTCATGAGCCCCTGGCAATGCTGTACGTCTTATATTGGCCTAGAGCCGAAATCACTTTACCGATCAAGCTCAAACTGGGTACATAAGGTTCCCAAAGGAGTTTTTCAAATTATTGATACAACCCTAAAATTAGTGGTAGTTTTCTTAAGGAAAAACATAGAATCTATTTTTTCAAAATTGGCTCCAACAATTTTGGTTAAAATTTGTATCTAGGCACTGTTTAAGATTACAAACAAAATGCTATTTCTCATTTTCCTTGTATGTAAAATGAAAGAGGGTACTTTGCATAAACAGATATCTCCAACTTTTTGAGATATGAAATAACTTATAATTGGAAATTTGTAGGACTATCGCAAATAAAAAATTGTTTTATTCGAATAAGTTTTTTTTTATAAAACCAATAATTTATGAGCTATGAGCTAATATGTTTTTTAAATGAAGACCTGAGAAACGAAGAGTTGAAACTTTACACAACTAATATACTCCAGATAATCAAATTTTTTAAAATTAGCCTCCAATACTAGGACTGGCTCTTGAAATTTACTAATCTAATAAAAAGAATAAACTACTATTTGATGAGATAGAAAATTGAAATTTTGTAGAGGAGACTAATCATAACCTTAAAAATTAACAACATCAAAAGCAAAGTTTGGCGAAAGGGGGGTAAATTAGTGTAGTGATTACATAATTAATAAATGAGAGCAAAATTAGCACCTAACTGTGGCAACAGAACACTGCGGTGAAATGGAGTATACTTTTGGCTAAAAAATGTTATTTCATTTAAGAGTAAATGTCTACATTTTGAGGGAAAGAATTGAGAAGTTTGGAAGGAGCAATATGATTATTTTGTGTGGTTTTATATTTTCTAAAATAATTTTTTTTATGAAAAATATAGATTTAATGTAAATTTGTAAGCCCAGAATATTCCTATAAATAGTTAATGGTCTACTTTTAATAATTACAAGGCATGTCCAGAATTCATTTGAAAATAAACATTAAACAAAATTATTATAGCTAAAAATGTCTACAAACATACTTTATTTTTCCTCATATTCACTTTTGACTTCCACACATTTTATGTATTGTGGCACTAGATTATTTATACCCATGTCAAAATCGATAACATTTTATAAAATGTTGATGCATACTGTCAAACCCTGAATAAACTGAGACATGGTTGCCCCTGCAGTCTACTGCTTCCACCGTGCCACCAGCTGGCGACTCTGCAACCCTAATAGCACAAACTCAGCTATACAGTTCCCACCACCTCCTAATGCCCAGGATCAGGATCCTGCTACTACAGGTGGTTGGATTCCGGCTTATAACCCGAGGAGTGTGCTGCCGTGCCTCTTGAACTAAGTTTGCAGGAGGTTTATGGAATGGTAGAATGGAGCAAGCAACATCTACCGCGAGGCTGGCCGCTCATTGTTTGGGCATGATTGGAACCAAGATCAAGAGTCAAGCGCTGGGATTGGGTCGCTGTGCGGCCTGTCGTGGACCTATGCAACAGTCAGCTTTACTGCCGTTCGAGCCAAGAGAGCCCACAACATCAAGTTTTTGTTCGGAGAGCGCAACACGTGGCTGAGGGCCGAGTTAAAGTTTGAAACGTTGGTTTCGATTGGAATACGTGATTTGAACTAAGGAAACCGAGGGTATATATTCCAAGACATCCTGTATTGTGATCGGAGAGAGCTTCATTGTCAATATTTTATAGTGTGTTTAATTATATATACTGGCAAATTATTACCAAATAAACATTCTCTCAGTGTCAGTGCTAGACTGGACACATCTGTCAACGTCATGTAAGCATAGAAACTTCGGGCTATATTTTCCGCCATTATTATGACCATATTGTTATGACAGTTTGTTTCTGCCAAATTTAACTTTAATGTTGGAATATTTCCATCTAACCTTTTGAACTAGAAAATTGTATATTCTGAATAATAATGTTTTTGGGCGTCTCCTGTAATGAATTGACTTTGGACTTTGCTTTCTAGATGTGTAAGATTTATTTTTTATATTGAAATTTTTGTGTTATTGTTTCTGGGCTTCTCCCATTCTATATTTTGTTAGGCGTTATTTATGTTTCTGGGCTTATCCAGTCTGATGTTTGCAAGTTAGTATTAACTATTCTTTTGAGCTTCTCTCATAAGACATACATTAACTTTTGGCTTAACTTTGTAATTATTAAAGTGGGTTTGTGTATTGTTGTTTTGGGACTTCTCCCTGTAAATATCTTGCTTGGTATTTTTTTATTTATTTAAGAGCTCAATTCTCTTTACTGATTAGTCAATATTTGCTCATGTTGTTGGGCATTTATTCAGTTATCTTTTGCAGTCAAAATGATGACGACATGTCTGTATTTTAATCTAAAGTTTCTGTTTGGAAAATAAATTATTTGAATGATAATTTTCTTACTTTGGATTAGAATTTGTTATTTGTAACCGACTCTAGATTAGGGTCGTA
Organism: Timema cristinae; assembly: GCA_039000515.1. Taxonomy (NCBI): domain Eukaryota; kingdom Metazoa; phylum Arthropoda; class Insecta; order Phasmatodea; family Timematidae; genus Timema; species Timema cristinae. The sequence continues at coordinate 34,282,490 of JBCFYV010001001.1, read as the reverse complement.
GTTACACATCATGAGTAATTCACACAACCAGCAACCTCAAACTGTTGGTCCGAGAAGTTTTCGACCACCCACCATACAGTCTCAATATTGCACCAAGCGACTACTACTTGTTTTTGGACCTAAAACAATGGCTTCCATCTCAGTGCTTTGCGAATGATGATCAACTGAAGACAAGAGCGAGTGATTTAACTGGCTAAAAAGAACCAGGCACCACAATCCACAAAATGAGTATAAGTCAAAGGCTACTATGTGGAAAAATAAAGTATGTTTGTAAACATTTTAGCCTGTGATTGCTAATTGGATCTTACTTTCTGGACCCGCCTTGCAGAAGCAGAGTCTTCGATTCAAGTTAAGCTAGAGACGGTGATCTCTTTACAGCATAGCCTTCAAGAAGGATGAAGATTACTCAACAAATTATATCTTGACTGATTTCTCAAGAATCTAATGTCCTTTCCTTTCGTATACCATGGTGTCTACTCAACTTGACCAATGAAAACTCAGACTTTTTCCCTGATTTCCCCTGATCATTTCCTAAAATTCCCGACTCGAACGTGTCACACCCATCTTTAAGGTACATATGTTGTAGCCAATCAGTACCAATTTCAAGGTGGTATCTCAATGGTATCATACAAAACTTAACATTTTTTTGCTAACAGGTATAAGTCATTCACGAGGTATGTTTACCTGGATGACAGCTTGAAATGTTACTAGAAGTAATATCTAATATATCACTACGCCAACAGCTGACATCTATCACTTTGGAACATTGTAATGAGATCAGATGGTAATATATTAATGTTATAGTTAACCACAGTAATTTAGGCCAATATTATTTATATATTTATTTGAAGTTGGACACAAAGTTTATTAATAGTTTTATTCCCCTTAAAAAATATATTAACACCACTTTCACAAAAACTTCTGATGAACATAGCTTCAAAATGGCGACTGACGAATCTAAACCATATGGTTGAACATTACGGTAAACAAGTTTCTTACAATGATGCAGACACGCAGTTGGTGAAAATATTTTATTCAGTTAAATATTTCAAAATACGATAAAATAATCATAAAATCATTTATTGTATGTAAAAAAAAATGACAATTTTCTATTTTCCAAGTAAATACGATGCCTGTATTAAAATGTATTGATGTGTGCACTATATTAAACAAAATCAGTTAACGTTCCAAAACGAAAAATAAGTACTTTTAATTATGTTTAAAATATTGTTTCGAGTTGCATAAAAAGAAGTTATTTAAAAAAATGAAATAGTATGAGAAAACTTAAGTTTACGTTATTTTTTATGAAATATATATAACAGGCAATTAAAGATCTTTACATTTATAAAAAAAAACTGTGATCTTTTACAAGTGTTGGCAACCCAAAACCTAAACACATGATTTTCGAACTGTCATCCAGGTAAAAACCTATCGTGAACGGAATATACAAGAAATTAAACTCTTCATGTTCATTTGTCTACAATTTATACTGGTAAATTATGTTGTGAATTTAAATGAATCCAATAAAATTATAATAGAGTATTTATTACAGAGGTGTGTGTGGGACTGCTCAAAACATGCGAGGTCTGACATGTGCTCTTCCCTCAACAACTTAGCCAGTTCAGTTGTGGTCTGGCTGGCTCTATGTGTCTACTTCAGTTTGTTTGAACCATATTTAGTGACGCTTTCTTATTACTTTACTGAAGCTATTTATTTTTTAAGTTTTCTGCGATACTGATAAACAGTGACAACCTGTACAGTAAAAAGTGCATCATTGTTGTGAAGCTTTATTAAGTTCAATTCATTAAATGTATGATAGCAATTTTTAAATTTCTTTTTAGTTTAATCTCAGAGCAAATACAACAGAAGATTCTAATAAAGAGAGACTCACTTTACAGCAGTTTGCAGAAGGCTAATAAAGAAAAGTGGCAGATAATACATGGTTTAGTTGAACATAAATACCACTCGTAACTAGATTTATTACACCAATAAAATGAAATAAAGAGGAAAATAAGTGGTCAAATAACTGTTGAAATTCTTTTTTAAAAAAAGAGAGGATAATGAGTTAGTAAAGACTCAAAAGAATTTCGAAATTATCAAGAGGTTTTTTTTTTCTCTCCCCTGACTAGGCTTCTTCATACCTAACTGCAGTCTGCATGAAGTGCATACTTCATGTGTGGTTTGATTTCACAATCTAGTTACGAGTGGTATTTATGTTCAACTAAACCATGTATTATCTGCCACTTTTCTTTATTAGCCTTCTGCAAACTGCTGTAAAGTGAGTCTCTCTTTATTAGAATCTTCTGTTGTATTTGCTCTGAAATTAAACTAAAAAGAAATTTAAAAATTGCTATCATACATTTAATGAATTGAACTTAATAATGCTTCACAACAATGATGCACTTTTTTGGATTACGGCAGGAAATGTACACTTTTCTTGAAGAGGAAAAACACGAGTATGCCAAACACTTTGTGGATTTTTTGGTAAAACTAGCATTCTTATGTGATATCTTTGAAAAGGTAAATGTGTTGAATCTCCCCCTGCAGGAAGGCAACATGCACATTTTTAAATAGGCCAAAAAGATATCAGTTTTCAGAAAAAATTAAAGCTACGGAGAAGACAAATGAATGAAGGCGGTGAAAAAGATGGTTTCCTCTTGTTACATCAGTTTGTGATCTCCGATGAAGTTGATCTCTCTCACAACATAAAATCTGTTTTTGAAGAGCACCTATCACAGCTTATCAAATGAATTGAAAAATACTTTCAAGAAGATGATATTGGTAAGTTTGCATGGATTCAAGTCCCATTAAGTACCAAAACTCCATCTGAATTTACTTCTGTAGAAGAAGAAAATTTATTGAGCTGTCTTGCGACAATACACTGAAGATTAAATTCGACAGCATGAAAGTGACCTTTGGATGTCAGTAAAATAAAGAATATCCGCTGCTAAGTGGTAAAGCCCACTGAATTTTAATTTCATTGGTGACATCATATTTGTGCGAAGCTGGGTTTTTTGGCAGTTGCTGTGATAAGAAGCAAGAATCATTCGAAAATCAACGTGGAACAGGAAATGAGGGTGGTTGTGTCCAATTTGATTCCAAGATTTGAGAAGATGTGCAGTGAACAACAAGCTCACCTGTCCCACTAATTACGATTTAATTATTCAATAATCTAATTGTTCAAAATATGTACCTATTTAATACTTTTTAGATGGTTTATGAATTTAAAATATGTGCAAATGTTAGGTAGTTATATGTTCTGACTTTGGGCACCATGAAAAAATCCTGATACACTAAAGGTGCCGTGAACCAAAAAGGATTGGGGAACCACTGATACAAAGTTTTATTTCCTTCAAACATCTTTTGAAATATATGATTTTAAATACTGCAAGGTAACTGTATTATAAAAATAAGCTAACTCTTTTAAAATGTTTGCCTTTAGTGTGATTTAATTCAAGAGTAACAAATTCGCTGATTTGTCCTGTCTTTTAGCGAGAAGTTCCACATTTCGATTACATCCTTACTTCTGACATCCATGGAAACCATTATCATGTCTGTCCTTTATGATAATCTCTAATAACTTATTTGTGTTTGTTGAAGATAAATTCTTCAACGTTCATTATATATAAAGCCACGTGGATGGTGTTTTGATTGTGCTGTGTTGTGTTATGGAAAGAAAATCAATCAATGTCTTGAGGAAGCCCACACTCATCACATATTAAAACAAACTCACTCTGATTGAGCCAATAAAGAAGCACCTAGACTGACCCTGTGCAGTGTGAAGAGCATTAGTAAGTACATGGACATACACCTTAACCCTGAAAGGTAGCAGGATTGCACTATCACCCTATATTATACAAGCTACTTACGCGTGAAAGGTAATTTTGCTACTTTTCAGGGAAAATTGAGTATTCACGTAGAGCAGTGTGGTCCAACTGGTGACCGCGGCCCAAATGCTGCCTGCGCTCAATCAAAATGTGACCCTCACAGTATCTTGGGGGAAAAGTAAAGGGAAATCCTCGGTGGCAGATGTGAAATAGCTAATGATTCAAATAAAAATATCTACATAAAAAGGTTATGATTACATTTTACTAAGCATTTATTTGATTAATAAAAATATGTATAAATTTATATTTATCACTAAGATGTTTTGTGAAAGTATGTGTGTGTGTGTGTGTGTGTGCATATTTCATAATACAAATTTGAGATATCAATAAACTTAATTTTGGAGGTAACACTTGAAAGATTCTACCAACCAAAAATAATAAATATATATATATTGAAAATATATGTTTATTAGGTGTTGTTTAAAGGCCTATATTAAATTGATGGGATTAGTAAATATATCTTTGGCCAGCGGTTGGACCCTTGGGCGGACCACTCTGATATAGAGTATTAGTACACATGAAGAATAGTAGTACGTACATGAAGAGTATTAGTACGTACGTGAAGAATCTTACTTGTCGGCTGAGGTTCTGTTTCCTCTTCAGATTGCCAAGTTCTCTGGTGGATATCTAGGTGTTCATCTGAAAACAAAGATGCTATTGTTAATCTCACAGACTTGCTCAGCATAAAAAGTTCCATCGTAACTAAGCTGTATTTTAATTAAAATGAGTTATCAGTGAAATCTTAAATAACTCCAAACAATAAATTGTTTTATAGTCATGAAAATGTTAAGGAAGGTACTAAACAATGTTTATTTTAGAATAGTTTGTTAATAAGAGAGTACCTACAAGCGATTTCCCAGTAAAAAATGGCAAGTTAAAGATAATTTAAAGCTTGCTTGAACAGTCCAGCCAGCCCCACGGATAGCAACATAACTTAAATACCAACTTTCACCCACCCACATTGATTGAAAATCCCTAAAATGTGGCACTCTAAAAATATCTCTTATTTGATTTATTAATTACGAATAAAGTTCATCTAAAGAGTTATAAAAAGCTTTCAATAATACTTCCTAAAGGATCACTGTATAATTTATTCATACACCATTGATTAAAGACTAAAAATGTTTATTTCTGTCATTGTGGCAACATGAGTATCCAGTTTTCAAATAATGGGTTTCCTACGAAAATCAGACTGTACGTAAGTAATAAAGCTTGAACCAGACGTTGCCTCATATATTAAAGTCATGAGTATTTTGCTGTGCATCAAGTTTGGTTAAAATAAAATGGGCTAGTTTATTATTTAAAGCTCAACCTTTTATTTTATATTACCATACCTCTTAAGTGTGGCCATTTTTGTAGTGCCTTAGAAATGCCAAATATTTTTACTAAACTTTATCTTTTTTCCTCCAAATTGTAACCACAGTATTAAAATTACTATAAATTAGTGGTATATTGTAGTACAAAAGTAGTGTCAAAATAATGTTTGAAATAAGATTTAGGCCTATTGGTTGTTTTCTTTTATAAAATTTATAACCCTTAATCTCAATAAATAGCACGTATATGTGTTACAAATCTTTATATTTGGGTTACAAATCTTTTGAAGCATTTTCTTCTTCTTAATTTATTTGAGGTATTTGATAAGAATTTTCTGAACAAACCGATTATATCAGCACACGACTTATAAACCAACTTAAATCTAGAACAGACATAACATCCAACCCCTGTGAATTGAGACATTAAAAATATTATATTTGGACACCTTGGCTTTCTATGTTATAAAAGTTGTTTAGTTTATTATTTTAACACAAGAGTTAAGTTTGGAAAACATTCTCAAGTGCACCAGCCACCATACAAACATGACTCATATATGGTCTTGGTTCCGGTTGGTGTTTAGTATGAATACGCCAGCTGGACCAACTATGCTCTTGGTGTTAGCCCCTCACTGATTTCTTATGGCTCTAGGCTCACTTGTAACCTTTCCAGAACTTATTTTGCAAACTTGTTTTAAGTGTCCATGCTGTATATTTATGGTTTCATTAAGAAACTTATTTTTTTATCAGTGCGTTTAACACAAGGGTTATTAATTACATAATTTATGGGGGTAGATAAGAGTAGGGAATCCAAGAGAAAATGCACAAAAATTCACCTAGAAAGAGAAAAAATTTTTTTTTGCTATACTAATATAGTAACCTACATCTATGGCCTGAGTGCAAACTTTATTAAATAGATTTAATTTCAACTATGAATAAATCGGTAGTAATAATATTTAACAAAGGCATATAAAATTAATAATAATAATAATTTAAATTCAATTTCCTTTATTGTTGTGCCGGCCAATAATCGTAAGACCTGTGACCAGTCGGCACTGAAAAGTACACAATTACCTTACAAATATAAATATTTACACAGAAAATAAGATAAACAATAATAGATAAATAATTTTATATATTGTTGAATAGTTATGAAATATTAATTAATTAATAATGATAATAAAAACAGCAATAATAACAAATAACTAAATATTGCTTAAAAGCCGTAACAATATGCAAATAAATAAATTAGTCTTTCAAAAATGAGGTGGCCCAATGGCTAGATAATTTTATAATAAAGGAAATTGATAAAACTAAAGAAAAAGGAAAAATAAACTACTAAGAATAAATTTGATGAAGAAAGCCCACCTAGGAAAAGAGGAAAGATGTGGGAAGAATCCAATGCACAAAGGTGACATCTTCTTCCTTTCTTCTGTTTTCTATATTAGAAGTAGTCACACACACATTTGAAACACAAATAGAATAATATTTCGGCATTGTTGCCTTTATCAAACACAAAGAAGAAGAGAGTACAAATAACACAAACAATGGATTACTCCATTTTGAATTAAACTGTTAGAAACAAATTGTGCCAACTGTTTTTGGGAGTAGAGATAAATTCCTTGGTTGTGGTTAGTATTTATAGAAAACTGATGATGATAATAATAATAGACAAGAGAAAAATAATAATAATAATGTTAAATTTGGAAAATAATATTATAGAAATAAACTATCTTCTGTTGAGGCCTGGTGGTAATCTTGATTTGGTAATCCATTGGTGGGCCAGTTCCCACTGTCTAAGTTGAGAACTGTTGCACTGTTTGGGAAATGCTCTTAATATTTTGGTGGTGTAGCAGGTTTGAAAGTCCTGGTTGTGGGTACTAGCATGGATGGGTACAGGCTTGTCCGGATCTTTGTGGTTTGTGTCAAAGCGATGATTGTTCATATCGCTGTCTGAGAGAACCTGTAGTGAGGCCTATATATTCTGCATCACATGATTTCAAACGGCCACCCAATCTCCACAATATTCTAGTCCATCCCAAACTTCCTGACCCCAAGAGAATCCGAGAAGAAAAACCTACTACCAAAGGTTCACACCCCTGCGGTAGCACCCTTTGCAGCACATGTGGAATCCACCTACCAGCTACATCCTTCAACAGCAAAGTAACCAAATTGGAATACAAAATCCCTGGGTATTACAATTGCAAAACCAATAACTTGATATATCAACTACAGTGCAAATCATGTGATGCAGAATATATAGGCCTCACTACAGGTTCTCTCAGACAGCGAATGAACAATCATCGCTTTGACACAAACCACAAAGATCCGGACAAGCCTGTACCCATCCATGCTAGTACCCACAACCAGGACTTTCAAACCTGCTACACCACCAAAATATTAAGAGCATTTCCCAAACAGTGCAACAGTTCTCAACTTAGACAGTGGGAACTGGCCCACCAATGGATCACCAAATCAAGATTACCACCAGGCCTCAACAGAAGATAGTTTATTTCTATAATATTATTTTCCAAATTTAACATTTTTTTTTTCTCTTGTCTATTATTATTATTATCATCATCAGTTTTCTATAAATATTAACCACAACCAAGGAATTTATCTCTACTCCCAAAAACAGTTGGCACAATTTGTTTCTAACAGTTTAATTCAAAATGGAGTAATCCATTGTTTGTGTTATTTGTACTCTCTTCTTCTTTGTGTTTGATAAAGGCAACAATGCCGAAATATTATTATATTTGTGTTTCAAATGTGTGTGTGACTACTTCTAATATAGAAGACAGAAGAAAGGAAGAAGATGTCACCTTTGTGCATTGGATTCTTCCCACATTTTTCCTCTTTTCCTAGGTGGGCTTTCTTCATCAAATTTATTCTTAGTAGTTTATTTTTCCTTTTTCTTTAGTTTTATCAATTTCCTTTATTATAAAATAAATAAATTAGAATATTGAACATTTAAATATTATTGTCAGAGCCTCTAAATGGTAAATTATTGATAAGGGATTTCCTTAAATAACACTCTGAGTTTAGCTTTTCTTTTATGATAAAAGTTGAATTTGACAAATCTATAATTGATGCTATGGATGACCTATAGGGCTCACCGTATATGAGCTATTGAGAAAAAATAATTTTGGATTATGAGAAGCTCGAGAAGGGATATGAATGCCTACATGATCAAGGAAAAATTTGCAAGAAATTTTGTTATTTCAAATATTAAAAACAAAAAGGGTATCACAATAAAGTCTATGCGGGAAGAGAGTTTGGAGGTTTCGAATTCTGTCATAATCATAATAAATCTGGTTAGTAAAGAATTTATTATAGCATGCAGCGACAAATTCCCTTTGAACGTTTTCTAACCTGAGAGAGTCAGTTAAGGTCATGGAATTCCATGCAACAGTAGCATATTCTAACTTAGATCTAACCAGGACGTTGTATAGACAAAAAAAACAGTCAACTTTTTTAAATGATGATGTAATAAATTTAATAGGTCCAAGTAATTTCAATGACTGGGAAATTACATGGTCAACATGACAGTGGAAATATAGTTTGTTATCCAGAACACCAAGATCATTAATATAAAGGGTGTGAACTATGTTATCACTGCCCAATTTATAAGTAAAAAAGAAAGGATTAGTTTTCCTAGTAAAAGTTTTAGATTTATAAATAGACATTCCATTTTCAAAAGACCATTGTAGAATACCATTTACATCATTTTGTAAATCTATACAATCTGCAAATGATTTGATAAATTTAATTTTTTTTACATCATCAGCAAAGAGTAAATCTATAATCACAAGTTTTTGTTTTTGCCTCTTTTTTATAAATAGGTATGACTACAGATTGTTTCCATGTAAGAGGAAAAGTTTCATTTGACGGGCTAATGTAGGGTGCGCTAGTTTCAATAACAGGGCAGGGAAAGACAGGAAGAGCTAAGGTATAAACAAAATGAAAGTAGGTCTCACACTTACTAGAAATTAATAAAGGGGCCGCTATAATCTTGCCATTAATTTCTAGGTTAGAAAGGGAAACTTTATTCACACGATTATTTTAACAAATTTCCAAAATTCTTTGGGTTTGCATTTAATACTATTTTCTATTGAGTTCATTCAATTGGCTCTGTCTATAATCAAAGTAGTTTTAACTAATTTACGAAAGTGAGAAAAATGTGAATATAATACTTTTCGATCCCCCCCCCCCCCCCAATATAATATTTAAGAGTAGAAGAAAGCCAATTCAGATATTTGGATGACTTAAGAATAGTAATTTGAGGAATATGCGTTTTGATTTTCCTATGGACTAAATTGGCAAAATTGGCTACAGCCAAATTAACATCCGTGGTAGAATAAACACAAGACCAATCAGCAGTGGCCAGGTCATTGCAAAGATTAAGGTAATAACAACAACAATAACAACAATGGCCTTTATCTATCTGGCCAAGTAATCAGGGTCAAATACAACCTACAATATTACATTTATTGGAAAACCAACACATTTTAAATGCTTGGCTCAGTAAAATATCAATACTACACTTTCCAAGCCATTTCTATCCCCTCGGGATATCCACATTTTTACATAAATGGCTTAGGAACAAGCTAGAATTTAGAGTAAATTTACCTGAATTTGTGCTAAGGAAAAATGGGAAACCATTTAGGAAAAAACACCCTTAGAACCAGGGCTGTGGATTCAAAAGCAATTTTGGGTGGAGTCAGGGTGGATAAAAATGTACCGGATCTAACTTCAATTTAAAAATAATGATAATTATATCATTTAAATATTATACTTTTTTAATGTTTAGGAGCAATATTAGTAATGTTGGTTGATAAATTCCCAATGCCAAAGGAGCTTCCCATGAAGTCATTTGTATTGGAACATTTTACTGTAGTAAATTTGTTATTAATTGATACTCATACATAGGTATTTATGGAGGAGTTGGAGGCTTGGCATACCGACTCCAAAACTATGCTTAGTGCACCTGATTGAGACAGGTTTTATACTGTGTACACGTTTTTTATTTTAGATTGGTTGGAAACCAACATAATTCAATATAATGTAAGACCATGGTACATAAAATGATTTGTGGTCTATCTAAATCTTTCTAGTAATAAATATTTTGTGTGTATATAAAAGTGAACTTATTTTACTAGGAATTATTGAGGATACTAAATTGAAGTGATAAATGATTTGTGGTCTATCTAAATCTTTCTAGTAATAAATATTTTGTGTGTATATAAAAGAACTTATTTTACTAGGAATTATTGAGGATACTAAATTGAAGTGATAAATGATTTGTGGTCTATCTAAATCTTTCTAGTAATAAATATTGTGTGTATATAAAAGTGAACTTATTTTACTAGGAATTATTGAGGATACTAAATTGAAGTGATAAATATTTTGTAAGAAATATTATTGCACTTTAAATATTTTATAAGGATTTAATTGAGATAATGTCTTGCAATAATACTAAATTGAAGTTTGAATACTTTGTAGAAATATTTAACCGAGACATGAATGATTAGTATAACAAGTTGTGGTCTGAAAGTTACTTAAACGTAAAATGATCGTGACAAGTTTCCCTATAATGGTGTTATATGTGTTGGTAATATGTTCATTTGTAGTATACTCATTTTTACATTAGTTTCTTTCAGGAATATTTCAGTTGTCATGTGCTAAGCGTAATTGCCTTTTGCTGAGTAAAATTGTTATTTACTATGTAGGAAATAATTACATTTAATTAACTTGGCCCCCCTAAGGGTATTAGTTTGAATAGTTTGAATAGTTAGACGATTAAAATTATTTGTAATATCTTATAGAAGTTATCCATTTTATTTGAAATTTGTAGTTGTTTAATATTGTCCCTAAGAGAATATTATTATATAATCATTAAATTTTGGATTAAATTTACCTTCGCAAGTTCTCTAAGGCCTTTTTTTTTGGCTTGTCAATCTTTAATGCCTTTAGGTTTAGTCTAACTTCTTTAGAGATTTCTGTAAAATAAAATATAGTTTAAATTGTCTTTATGTATTTTTTGTTGAGGAGTAATTAGTTTTCCCCTCTACAATGAATAAATATTAAAACGCTACCTTGTCAAAGAGTTGAGAAAGTAACACCTTCATGCTGTCGGATGAAGCAAATCATTGAAAAACCCTACATGATTACTAGGGGGCGGATTTGGCCCTAAATGCCTTTTTTATTTCTATGCCTTGAAAAGTAGGCTTTTGAGGTGTAAGTTTATTTTCGATGATTGCGAAGATGTGATAGTGTCTATAAATGCCTATTTCGCTGTTTAGTGCCTATTTTACAAATGGGAGCCTTAAAGTGCCTTTTTCTATCTCTCTCTTCCTCCACCCTGTTTTTTTCTTTCTAAACACTTCCGGCTGCCCCCCCCTCCCCCTTCACTCCTTAGGTTACTCCACGTGGATACTCGTGATAGGTAGGAAAACCCATGTGTACAATGGTCTGATAGGTTCAGACTGGTCAGTCTAGCAACAAAGAATTTCTTCTAGCGCACAACAGTGTCAGTTCATTCAGTGGTTGTGTATATTACGCTGTTGTTAGATGAGCATATCTGTTCATTAATATTTCTTTGTATTGGACTCAGTGTAAATTATTGAACTAGTAGAAAATGCCTAAAGAGAAATCGTGTAAAAGTGTATTATTCAAACAGTGGATTGGTGGTGATAGGAATTTCACAACGGATGGCAAAATATGTTTTTGTCAGGCATGTTTCAAAGAGGTAAGTTACCATATTAAAAGGGGAAAGAAAATTATTAATTTTGAAAAGTCAAGGTTTTTATTAAATATATTGTCTACTGTTTAAAAGTAAATCACGATTATTTGCTATTGTTCAATATAGGTTTCATTTCTTATTGAAGGGTTTCAACGACAAAGTGGAAATATATACCAAAGCATAACATTACAATCGAAAAAAGAAAGCAATCTTAGTTCTCTTGTTAGGTGATGCTTTGTTAATTTGTAGAATCCACATATATTACTGGGTGAAAATTTCCATTTTTAATATTTAGGTAAAATGCGAGAAGAAGTATCACCTAGAACAACACAAAAATACTGCAATATATATGAAGAATTCCAGAAAGAAAACAGGATCTCAACCATTTTTCCTAAAGTTAACGATACCGATACGACTCTAAACCAATTTTCAACTGATTTATGCTCTGCGATGGTAGCTGCAAATATTCCTTGGAAGAAGCTGGAGAATCCAGATTTCTATGCTTCTCTCAACAAATATATCAACATGAAGATACCAGATGAATCAACTCTGAGGAAACACTACTTGCATTCAACCTATTTATCCGTAAGTTTTTACAATAGCAGTTTTTTCTTTCTGACATTAAAAAATATTAACTGAATTGTATTGAATTAAACTATTTACAGTAAACATTCTTTTTATTTTGTTTAAGACAGTTGAGAAAATCCGAGAAGATATTGGCGAATCATATATCTGGGCTACTGTTGTTGTTGGAAAACTAGACTCTACAGGTCCTGGGAAACCTCACTTGGTTGTTTCAAAGATGCTTGAGGCAACCAACAGCTCGATGATTGTCATAGTTGTTCATGATGCTTTGCGCAAGTATATAATGTAATTGCACAAGATATATACGTGTTAATTTAATAATTCACAGTGTTAGTCCCGTAAAAATTATAAATAAGTTAATTTGTTTATATTAGGTGTCCTGTGGCCATCAGAAAACGATGAGAGGTTTTTGGTGTTGCTGACAGACAGTGCGGCCTACATGTTGAAAGTGGCTGCGAGCTTAAAAGTATTCTACACCAAGTTAATTCACGTGACTTGTCTAGCACATGCTGTTCATAGGGTTGCAGAAGATATTAGATCACGTTTTCCAAATGTTAACGCTATTATTTCCACAGTCAAAGTGTTTTTGAAGGCTCCATCACGAATCTTCTCATTTAAGGCCGCCTTGCCCAACACACCTTTGCCACCAAACCAGTGTTAACGTGTTGGGGTACATGGCTTCATGCTGCGTTGTACTATGCAGATTACCTGGGTGCCATTCAAAAGGTATTATACAATACACTATCTTTAGGTGCGTTTCCAAATTAAAATTGCAGTGAGCGTTTACCACTAGTTTTATTTATTCCACCTGTACGTCCACATTATTGGAAAAAAAAAAATTAATGGTTATACTTGTAGGACACAATATATTGAAAGATAGGTGAGTTTTGCTTGTAGGTAGTCCAAACATTTGACGAGGAACAAGCTGTCACCATTACAGAAGCAAATGCTGCCATCTCCTGCTCAAGTGTCAGTGCAGATCTGGCATACGTAAAAAGCAATTTTGGAAATCTTCCTGGAGCAATCACAGCTTTAGAGGCGAGGGATTTGCCTCTTATGAAAGCTGTGAAGATAATGCAGGGAATGGAAGCAAACCTGAACCAGGCTTCCGGCTCAGTTGGCACAGCCATTGTCGACAAATTTAACAAAGTATTGCAGCGAAACCTTGGGTGGAAAGTGATGGCAAGTATTGCGGACATCTTAGAAGGACAAACTACATCACTCCCAGAAGTCAAGCTTAGCTCAGCTGAAATAGTTTGTCTGAAGTTTCGCCCAATGACTTCATATGAAGTTGAGAGAAGTTTCTCACAGTATAAAAACATTTTGTCAGACAACAGAACAAAATTTACACCTGAAAATCTTGAGAAGTATTTGATAATTAACTCTAATAGTAATTAATGTGTTTATGGAAAGTGTATGCTGGATTTTATGAGTGAATAGTAAAATTTTTGAGTGTTTTGGAGCTTTTTTTTGCATTACTATGCCTATTTATGTGCCTTTTCTCTTTCTTTATAGTGCCTATTTATTGCCTTTTTTTACTTTATAATGCCTATTTATGTTCCTTTGTTTGTGATTTTTAGTGCCTATTTGCCTACCCTTTTTTAAAAAATTCTAGTGCCTATAAATCCGCCCCTAATGATTGCATACTAGTGTCTAAAACTATCCATATAGAATCATCACTACAGGTGTTTCTGACGTATGAATAGCCATATAGTCCACAGTCAATGCTACTCGGTGCATCAAGGAACAGTATGGATGTTATTTTTAGGTTTAGAGGGCCGGTTGGCACTCTGGCTGCCAAGTATGCAGTTACTGGTGCCCCTCTAAGGACCTGTTGTACATTCTATAAAATATTTCGGTTATTAATGGTTGATAAGAAGAGGAAGTGTGTGGTGGTGAACTGAAGGCAAAGATAATACTCTTTGAGAATGTAGAAATACCATCTAGAATCACACACACACAATATATATATATATAAAGTGTGAGTGAGCAGCTTTACAATGAGCATTATTATTAAGAATAGGTCAAGAATGTCATGTAAGCAAATGCTAAGGGTTCACCATCCATGATATCTAAAGTAATAATGAATAAAAGGACTGTGGTAATATCTAACATCAAAAAGCACTTTGTATCCAAAATTAGAATTGATCTGAAAATTCCAATCCTCCTCATACTCATCCAGGAGAAGAAATAAGTCCTGTTGGCCAAGGAACACACTCCCCATTCGTAGCAGTGCGGTTATATGACATTCGGTTCAGAGCTAGGACACATCCTGTTTGTTTGTAGAGTGCCTGCATATGAATTAACAGAAAATATTGGTGGATGGTGTGCCAAGTGAATTTTGGCCACAAAAGTAATCTAATAAAATTACACATTAAATTATAATTATTATATGTATGAGTAAGTTATTATTACTTAATTACAAGCTTATATTGTTAACATTCATAGTTGAAGCTTTGGCCACTACGGTACAAATGGCAAGGTAGGATAACCGTGCATGAGATAGAGGCAACTTGCATTATAGCTACAGCGTTGATCAGGTGAGCAGTAGTTTAATTCTCGCAACAGTCACAGCCTGTGTTTCAAATCTACCCTCAAAGTAAGATAGCTCAAGCTACAATCTACTAGTGTTCAGTTCAGAATGCTAGAAGAGCTTGTAGCGAGAAACTGTTAAGAGCCCAAGTTCAACGGCTTAAAAGCTTTCATAATTTTTGCTATACAGATTTTATTTTTACCCATTGAGAAAGCCTTTGTTAATTATGGCTATAGCTGCATCTAAATAACTTATTCTTTAAATTAGAAAATAAATAGATGGAATCAAACCCATGACCTTTGGCTTAATAGACCAATGCTTTTACCTTTGAGTCGTCCCATGCCCAAGTAATATTTTAAGACAGTTTGTGATGGACATGTGGAATTTATCAGTTACATCAGTTTGTGATGGACATCTGAGTGTCGCAAAGTTATTATATTTGTTAAATACGGTTAGAGTTGCATCTAAATATCATATTCTTTAAAGTGAAAAAGACACTTGGACACGGGAATCGAACCCGGAACTTTTGGCTTAGTCCGCCAATGCTCTACCACTGAATGAAGTTGTTCTGGAAAGAGTGGAGTAGAGGGAGCACATGAGATAGTATATGAAGTAAGATTGAGAAGGTAGGGCCACGTAATGAGGTTAGAAAAGAATAGAATACCAAAGAAAATGATGGAGATGAAGTATGTAGGAAAAAAGAATGCAAGGGAGGCCATTAAAGAGATGGGGAGAACAGAAAGTACACAAGGATAAAGGAAGATGGAGGCATTTTTCTAAACCGACCCGGCCACAGGCTGGAAACCGGTGATGATGATGATGATGATGACTCTACGCTGACAACTGATGGAAAAATAATATGTTGCAGAGTTTGTTCAAAAGAGTTAGGTTTTAGATTGGTATTGTTGCTTCATAAAGATGATACGTGTATTTTCTCGCAGGACGGCTGTGATCGACCTTTTTCCACACATTATGGAACACTTCCTGACACCATTAGCGAGCTTGAAACACGAGGTTTACAATTATCGGAATCTTTAGAGCTGTTCCACAAAGAATCAAATAGTAGGCCCTACTATGCCGGGTATGGTTAATGAGTTTAAATATTTAGGAACAATTTTAACAAGCAATAACAATATTAGATTGGAAATTAGGAAAAGGTCAAGAAATATATAGTATTACTCGGTTAGTAAAGTGGTTGACATCACGCCTGTTGTCTAGGAATGTAAAACTCAGAATATACACAAAAAAAAAGTAATTTTACTAGTTTTTTCTCTATGAGTGTGAAATGTGGTCTCTAATCTTACATGACGAAAAAATATTAAGGTGTTCGAAAACAAGGTGCTTAGGAAGATATCTGGTCCAAAATGGGATGAAGCAATTGAGTGGAGGAGGTTATATAATGATAGTTATATACCCTGTACTCATCAAATACATTGTTAGGATAATTATTTCTCTTAAATTACGGTGGGCAGGACATGCAGCGTGAATGGGAGAATCTAGAATTGTGTCTAGACTGGCGAGACGATTGGGAAGACCTAGACGGGAGGATAACATTATAATTGGGTGTAATGAGGGGGACTGGATGAAATTAGATAGGTGGCATAATTTTGTAAGTATGGAGATGAATTATTTCGCACACTAACTATAGTGTGTATACACTTTTTCTTTATAACCTATCATTAAATTTATATATTTCACACACCAAAGAAGATGGCAAATAAAATAATACCTAACTTAGATTTATAATGATGATAATTTTGAATAATTATTCAATTAAAACAGAAATCATAAGAGCAATATAGATATTGACAAACATGTGTATGTTGACCCATAAACCTTTCGTTACAATCTATAAGACAGGATAAGTTGTATATTTGTTTAATACTGGTATTGATTAACACATATAAGGTTAAGTACCGCTCTGCGATATATTATGGGAGTTTTGAAATTAGGGTATCCTGATAAATGTGTTAGGCCTAAGCATTAATTTTGTGTTATATTTTTCTAGTGTTGACTCCTTCAAAAATGTCTGACATATATTAATTAGCCTAGTAACAAAAAATTTACCACAGTAAATTCACCTTGATACAGATTATTATTAGCACCGCGTCTTACTACCCGTTCGGGTTATACGCACTTGATACAGATGAAATGATGGTAAGCTTATTTGGCATTTTTAATTTATGTTTGAATAAATATGTATATCCAAATTAGAAATATTGATCCTAAAGAATAGAAAGTTATATAATTAAAATGATATATTATCATGTAGGTATGGTAATCTATACTTATAAAATAACATGTCCTGACTGACTGATTCATCATCGCCGAGCGCAAACTATCAAGGCTACAAGCATGAAATTCGGACTGTATATTCATTTTGTTATGTAGGCACCCACTAAGAAAGGATTTTAGAAAATTCCACCCCAAAGGGGTCAAAATAGGGGATGATAATATGTATGAAAGTCCGTCATTTTGAAAGTTACATAAACAAAATTTTGTATTTCGGTTATTGACGTAAAACAAATAAATACGTGTTTCAGGAATTTTGGAAATTTTATTTAATAAGGGATGAAAAAGGGGGTGAAAGTTTGTATCGGACTTGCATTATTTTTGATCTGAGGTCAAGTTATGGTCATCAACGTAACATAATATTTTAAATTAATCTGTAAATACATATGTATATTTTCGTATTTGTATATAATCAACTTCCACGCGAGCAAAGCCACGGGCAACAGCTATCTAGTTATACATATTTTTTTAAGCCGGAGTCTGTACATTTTTATCGATTTAAACTCCACCCAAAATTGCTTCTGTCACCACAGTCCTGTCTAAAACGATTATATGTCTCCAACTCCCCCCCCCCCGCCCCCCTTTCCAATGCTATTGGTCTGTTGCCTTCCAACCCTCACGTGACATCTTCCAGAAATCAGTAGACCTTTAGCCGGTGTGAAGGTTGGAGTGCCAAATCAAGATTGTGTAAATACAATTATTTCATTCAACTCACTGTTTCTCAGACACATTGTGTTAACGTACCACATACATTTACACATATCTTAGACATATCACTAGCGATTACAGTAACAGCTTGTCTATGTTTCTTAGAGTGTAGATTTACCTAATTAAAAGATGTATTTATGTGATTTATAAACTTTTTTTTTACTGTTTCTCCTTATTTTAATTACTTTACCCAATTCTTGGCAATAATGAAGTAATAGGCCTATGTGTATAATTATTCATTTTTTTAGCACGTCTTACTACCTGTTCGGGTTATACACTTATGTACTAACTATGCTAATGGTTTTAATGATTAGGATGGTTCAATTAAAATAAAGTGTATCTGCAATTGTATGGAGGAAGAGTGGAAAACTATTTTTGGGAAAACCCCCCCATTAGTTCACCCGAACGAGATTCAAACCTCAACCTCCCAATCATTGGCAGCCTAGTATAACACGAGTATAGCATGTAAGACCATGTGGCCACCGAAGCAGGTTATAATTATTATTACTATAATAACTGTAATGTAGACCTATCATTAAAGTATTTTATTCATAAGGTGTGTTGAGGTGTTAGGTAGTGATATCCACTCATTAAGATCTCAATGAACATATCAGTGTTGCGCTTAACCCTAGAACAGTCGCGCGGGATCATCATGAACCAACATGATTTGTTTTCCATTCTACACCCCCCCCCCCCCACTTCAAACATATTTTAAGGCCCTACCTTTGAGTAGCTTCCTCTACGCCAACTAAAGGCATGGTTACCGCTCAGTTACCTCTTAGTGGTTGTTGAGAACACAGCGCGACCGTTTGTTTTAGTGTATTATCATTATTCTTCTTCTTATTATTATTAGCACCACGTCTTACTACCCGTTCGGGTTATACGCACTTACGCTAATGTGTATTGGTAGGGTGATTGTGAGATGAAATGAAGGACCTACAGTTTAACGTGGAATCCGAACCACGGTGGAGGCCTGGCATTCCCGCATTTACAGGATGTCTCGTCAGAGGTGAAGGAATGGTTTAGAAATCAGATAAAGTTGGCCGGGACCGAGGATTGAACCCCAGCCGCCAGCACAGAAGTCTGACACCTTACCCCTAGACCACAAGGTCACCCGTGTTTTAGTGTAAAATCCAGAGCTTCATAGAAAGCTGAATTCATGGCAATTTTGATACAAGAACACCACTCACACCTCCCAGAAGTAACAACTGTCGCAGAAATTACAAGAAAACGTAAACGTTGGGAAAAATGCTCATAAAATTCAGGAAACATGACCTACCATGCCTGTTGTGCCTAAAGTACATTTGTGGGAATAATGGGAAGCTCACATATGAAGTGTGTCTTGAAAAGGTTTGAAGCCGCTGATCTGATAATAAAAGGCAACAATCGACTAAAAAATATAATTGTTTTATTTTTATTATATTTTTACGTTTTGAAACTAAAAAAACCTATCATTTTGTATCAGGTTTTGTTATATTGATCACTTTCTCCGAGTGTTTTTGTAAGTCATATAACTTTCCTGTCAATGGTTAAAAAGTTTAAAATTATATATTTTAATCTCAAACAAATGTTTTAGAATAATATTGAAAAAATAAATAAACAAAATCATGAGTTAAAATAAAAGAACCAAAGAACATTTTGGGCATTTTTTTTACATATTTATATATTTTTTTCCCTTCAAAATTAGACTTAGCTATTTTGTAATGCATATTTGTTTAAAAAAAATTGTTAAATGTTTAAATTGGATAAAATATTGTTTTATAAATAAACATTTGAAAAAAGCACAAAAAGGGGTTAAAATACATTACAGAAGGGTCATAGTAACCCCACGCAATCGCATTAGGTTGCAACATAGTGCGACCACTTCATGGTTAAAAATTAGATGCTAAAATTGCCAATCAGAATAATAATATTGGTGTTATTTATGTGATTTTTTTAAATGTAACTCTAACATCAATAACTGTTTCCAGCCTGGGTCAGTTTATTCAAGTTTTATTCAATATTTTCCACTACCGGCCTGCTAGGCCTGTCGTAACTTCATGTGCCTTATAATCCAACTAAATACTAGGACAGTCACAACATTCAGTCCTTGCCCATTAATTTATCAATGTGAAAGGGTGAACCCATATTTCACCAATGGATACATTTTCGGCCATGTCGGGAATCGAACCCAGGACAGTTAACTCAGCTGGCAGACATGCTACCACCGGCTGAGCTTAGGTGTCGGATTGTTATGTATGTGAATAAAACCAAAATTATAAATATTTAAATCTTAAATAACATGTTTAAGGTCTGATACTAGTGCCTAATAATGAGATCTGGCTGGATAATTGAATTAAAATAAGTAAAGCCAAATAAATTAGTAATCATATATATAAAATGTGCTAGGAGAAATCATGTTGGATCGCAGCTTTTGACATTATATTATGTATTGAAAGAGCCCAAACTTATTTCGATACCATATACAAATAAAACCCATTAAAATAGGCCTAACTTATTGGTAAATTTTGATAATCTGTTAAACCAAACATGCTGTAAACTCATACCAAACAGGTATATTTCTTAATTCTTACCCAGTTTTGATGACTGAACTCCAGATCTGTTCATGGCCAACCTAAAAATAAATCATTGTATCAATGTGTTGTTTATCAATATTCATTTCCAGACAAGTAAAAGAAAATTTATACTTATTGTAAGTCGGCGTACTTAATCTCAAATAGATGTTAATTCGTTTATGAAGGTACCAAGACAAACTTATTACATATAGGCTATGTAGGCCTATTGTTAAGATATTTCGAACAAATTTATATCCTAAATTTTTCTTCCATAATCAAAATAGCTTATGTTTGTTTGGTTGGTTATGCCATTTATTTTAATAATGGATTAGTTCTACGACACACCTTAGTATTTAAATATAATTAAAATAACTAATGGGTTTAAGTTTTACGTACCGACATTGTAAACCAATTCTTGAAAAGTTCAAAATACAAATTTGCCTATATAATAAAATACACTATTCTTTATTGTACTATTATTGTTTACATCAAAGCCCGTTTGGATGTGGTTGGTGATGGTATTGACAAAAACGTGTTTTCAACAATGTTCCTAAGCTACATGTGCAAATGCAAACAACTGTCAAACAAAAAAATGTACAATGGCAAATAGATGTTTTATATTGTTTGTAATACCAATCAGCAATCATAAACAAAATTCTCAAAATGGCCGTCGGTTATTTAGTCAGAGGTCTGCCGACGTCACGTTGTTAACATTTCTAGGATTCTAGGTTGCGTAGGTCGATAACACACTAACTGCCCCTCGAACAAATATAATGCTTTTCACATATAAATTGAACAAAGTTGTTTTATAACTTTTTGTAAAGTCTTTTATAATTGGTTGATTAACCAATTTGATTACAGCTAAAAACCGGTTTGACTCTAATGTCGAAATTGAATAAACCGTTTGGATAAGTTATAATATGCAAAATAATTGTAACACTCACCGGTAGATATCACAATCATCGCTGAATGGTCATTAACACGTGAAATTGAAATTTAGAACAGTTGGCAAAATCTAAACATCCGAAACAGACATACGTCTATCACTTATCTTTAGGCATAAACGATGTTACCAACTGTGTATTTTAATCTAGGCTCCGCCTAATCCCCCTTCCACTTTACTGTAGTCTGTAGGTTCGTTTGTTTAGGATTTCTTGTTCATATCTAGCCAACTTCCTTCTTCCCCCGTGACCGAAGAAGTGGCACAGTCCACTGATCCTAGAGAAACACGATGAAGCGTAAAACAGAATATACCACAGAGACGATGTAAAAAAAAAAAGTAAAGATGTTTTCTGTCTATAAGGTCGAGTTTAGAAGCTTCTATGATAGAGCATTGTACACTAATGACGTGTAGAGCCCAATGTACGATCGTAGCCGAACCTGGAACCTTGTGCCGAATGTACCCGAACCCTAGGGGTCAAACAAAAGGAGTTGGCTTGGCTAATGGCTATATTCTCTCTTCCCCTCTCCCAAACAAACCCGCATTATAATGACTATTCCATGGGCTCTAAGCTTCATAGCGAAATGTTGAAGTGAGAGCGGAAAAGAGACAAGTGCTGAGAGAATTATTAGTGCCCATAATAGTTTAAAAAGGAGGAAGGTGAATTAAGAGAAAGTAAAATACAAAAAAGAAGTGAAAGTCATTATGTAATTTCAAAGTGACTCATATGCTTTTTATAGCAGACCTTAAGCAAATTTTCTTTCTATATGCTGTCAAATATAAGAGATTATAATTGAAAAAAAGTTTCTAACATAATTTTTACTTTCTCATTTCAATTAAAAATATTGTAATCGAGGAAAAAAATAATCGAGATTAATGATGAATCTTTACGCTTTATGTGAGCTCAGACCCAAAAAAAGTGGATTTTACAATGCTTTCTTTTTATCTGTACCTGGCTATGGATTCAAAACTGTTAAATGGAATTTGTTTGTTCTAACTGAATATTTAGATTTTGTAGGACCTCAGGACTTTTTTATTTTTACCCTAGCATTTAAATTAAGGGTAGTTTACAAATGAGTGTTTTTTTCTTCAAACTTTTCGAAAATGACTTTAATGATTTAGTTTAAAATGTATACATAGGATTTGTTTTATATGAGTAGTAGCAATGTATCAGTGGTTTTTTGGCAAAACTTTGTTGAAGGGTACTTAGTGATGGAAAATTTTGAAACTCAAAATATTAAATTTTCAAAAATGTATTTTTAAAAATTTGTTTAAAATATATATTTATGAAGCGGTTGACCTCCCAAATAACACCGTGTACTTGTTTGTTTTTGTAAAAATTCGTAAAAGGTTAGTTTACTGAGGAGTGATTTTCGAAACTTAGAAATATTTAAAAAATGGCTCTAACGATTTTGTTTGAATATATATATATTAGGGGAGTGTTTGGCATACCAAATAAAACCATGTACTTGATTTGAGGGGGGAAATTTGTTTAAAGGTTGTTTATCGATGACTGTTTTTTTAAATATAAATTTAAAAAAATTGCTTTAGTGATTTTGGTCTAAAATTAATATTTCTTAAGTTATTACATATAATAAATAATAATGTATATTAGCTTTACTTAAAAAACTCATTTTAATAGTGATTTACTGTAAGATTTGAGTTTTTTTAACAGTAGCTCCTAAGGTTTTGTTCAAATTTGGTATCGGGGAACTATTTTACATTATCAATAATATTGTATCTTTATTTTTCCAAATTAAATAAATTTGAGATTAGTTAACCTGGGAACACTGATTTAGTGTACTCGGGGGGGGGGGGGGAATAAGAGGGGTTAAGTGGTTAGAAAGTAGTGCTTGGTGTAACCAAGCTGGAAGAGGGGAGAGGAGGAATCAAATAATGTTTGACGTCACATTACAACTAATCTAAACATATTTATTTTTAAATCAACCCGAATGCGCACACGTGTTAACAAACAACGATCGACTGTTCGACTTTGATCGTCCAGCTTGGCGAACACGTACGAACACGTTTCAATAAAGGGTTTTTATAGCCTTTACAATTAAAAATATTTTTTAAATAGGGTAGGGGGATTTGCGTGATAATAGAAAGGAGGTCACAAAATTGCGACGATTTGTGACAAGGGGAGGCAGGGAGTATTTTTTTTTTTTAGCGCGATGAAGTTTATTGACAGCCCCAAAATGGGTTTGAAGATTAAGTTTAAAATAGGTGAGAAAACAGAGGTAGCTCAATAATCTTGGCCAGGAGCACCAGAACCGAAGAAGGGAAAGCCGGGGTGGGGGGTGTTGCTCAAGCCTAATTTTCCCCCTTCCAAATTCAAAACCCATGTAAGTAAGAATAAAATCATCCCTAAACAATGACGGATCCTGCCCTTCAACTGACGCTAATTTAAAGCTTCAGGACCCCTATTCCAGAGATCTCTCGTTTTGAATTTGAATCTAGCCTTCTCGAACGCTTCAAAAATGCTGAGAAAACATTTTTGTATTCCTGAACTAAAATTGTACGTATTCAAGATGAGTGATCAAGAAAACAATCATTCGAGTTTGCTTTAAGCTGTATACACTAATTTAGTATACAACAAACTAGTTTGTTTGAAAAAACTCGCTTCCATTATCTCTCTGCAGATGACGTACGAATGGTAAACAGTTTGCAGTCACCTATCTAAGGACGTGCACCATAGCTACTGTGGCCTTGGTCTCCATCTTAGCCTTGATGGGTACAGCCCAAGCCCTTTTGGAATGCACGTCAATGACTGGGAGAAAGTACTTGTATCCACTATTTGCTCGAGAGTACTGTATAATCTCAACCATATAAGCCTGTAGAAACTCGTTTAATCCTTGTACGCTAACATGTCTTCTGGAAAAATGCATCTTACAGGATGATGAAATCCCCGTGCAATGTCCTCCTTGATATACATGATTAGACAATGATTCCAGCCTCACGTTGTTCTTCAATGATTGAAAAAATCTTGCTATCATGTGCTGAATGACCTGCTTCTGTCGCTGAGTGAAAGTCTTAATCAATTGACCAATTCGTTTGGATCACCCCCATAGGTATAATTTATTCCTCTTCCTCTCTCCAAGACCTCCCTTAAACTCATATCGGAACATAGGTTTTTTGAAAACTATTTATTTTGATCCTGTGTGTGTCTTGACGTCTGTGACTTGTAAGATTTGTTTTTGATTTAATTTGCGCTTGTCTCCTCTAGCATATACTTTTATATCTTTAGCACCGCCTCGGTGTAATCCATAGGCTCTTTTCTAAAAAGTAATTCCAAAAGTTCCCGTGTGCAAGGAGCTCCGATATTATTGAGAATTACAGCTCCACTACTCTCATAAAACAGATCACGTGTATCACTGAGCTTGGTCGTGTTTCCATCGTAACATACACTATAAGTTTTATCAGAGCATGATTGAGGTGTATAAAGATAAGTATGCAATAAATGGCAGTTATGCAATCTTTCGGGCAAGACTTCTTTTTCCTCCTACTCCTCCTTCTCAGCCATCTTCATCATATTGTTTAGCATTTCCGTGATCGGTGTAAAGGTTTACCTCGCTACGATATCAGAATCGTGTCGCGTTTCTCACAACTGTTTGTACTTTCATTTACATACTTTACTCACTTTGATCATATTCTCTGCAAACTTTGTCTACATAATGTCGGGTACGAATGTATAAACAATGTGCATACGCCGTATTAAATATATATTTCGTCAAACATATGACACATCTTGACATGCATCGTAGGAGGAACGGACGAAAATCTCTTAGCATGAAAAATAGCAGGTATTCTTCCCTTTATATTGGGCCTCCTTCGATACCTCCTGCATATTCTCTACAAGAGAATCTTCTTGCTTACTTAGCTTATCCTTGATAGTGTTGAGAGCGTATAAACGTTCGTTATTATGTTTCGCACACATTATATCGGCGTAATATTTGTAACAAGTATCTTTTGATGTGGTGGGAGCTACGATGTTGATGATCTTATTTGATCCTACATCGCAATATCCTCTTGGTCGTAGATCTATATTCTCTCCCACCTCCCCACTCCCTGATTCATAGTTGTTGAGACTATGTCCAAATTTCGATATGAATGACAATCCATAATGTCTCACCATAAACTGAATATACGTGCATATTAATCGGGTAGGATACAGATATCAAACCCGCGGCGGTAACGTCCCTTATAGAATTCACGATCTTTAATCAAAACTAGAAAATCTTACTTGTGTTTACAGCATGACGAGTACATTTCCTTAAACTTTTGAAAGGTCTTACCTGTATTGACATGATCATAATATACACGTTTCAAGTTTGTATCGTCTATCTTGGAAAGAATGAATAGGTGAGCTTTATCTTTCAGCAACTTTCTTAGGGAATTGAGAGTAAGTCTGGCATACATAAAATCAGTCTATAGCTCTATGTCTGCCAATACTGAAATAAGACTGTTTGTAATATTGTTTATCGCACGGGACATAGTCCAAAATGAATACAAAGTCGATTTTGACTTGGATGAAGGAGGGATATAATCGTTGTCATAAAAGGGAAAATAGCTCATCCCTGTGACAAGTTATAGGACTTGAGATAAACGTTGCTACTTGGGCTAGTACAACAATTTAGAGTAAAAGTACACGTTCTTGAACCGTAATTCGTTCAGTTACTCAATCAAACTGAGTATGGTTAGCATTTGTCTTCCCGCTATTTGAAGGTTCCCAAATTAAACAATGAATAGTATTGGATAACAACGGACCGTGTCTCTAAAGTAAGTCCTTACCCTCATCATGATCGTTATAGCGCACGGGTAACGAATCTGTTTGTTTAAACAACTGCATGTCAGCTAGCACGGCTATATAGTGTACATGTCTATATTTACGTCAATTAGTATTTGTCATGAAGCAAATGTGACCGAGTCACAACATGGAAAGAAAAAGATTGCATGGACTCACCAACTCTGCCTCCATTTGGCTGTTCTACTAGGACACTCACAAACACATCGTCTCACCACCCAGATTGTTTTCAACTGAGACGAGTAACCGTCAGCGAAGCCACGCCTCCAGCCAGCCCCACCCCAAGAAAGAATAAATAAAAGACGATCTACATGCGTGGACCCGTGCGCGCCTAATGACAGTGCTCTAGAGTTAACGGCCGGTCGAGCGGCGCGAGATTTGAAATCTCGCCCTGAACACCCGAGATTCTTCTCGAACAGTGCACTCCCCTTTCCTCTTTCTCCTACCTTGCTTCCCGCGCTCATGAGAACACGTGACGTTACCTTGGTTGTATATAATGGCAGGACTCTAGTACCATGATACACATTTCTCCGCATTCTACAGGTGAGGCACTTGGTGTCAACTTTAGATTTAATTTACTTGTATCAAAATTCTGTTTTGAGTAACGATGAATTCTAAATTACGTTTTGGCCGACATTTATTTACTATTTAACTTTATTTATTATATATTGGAACTGCGTCATTTTGTAGAGGTCATGGCAGCGCAGTTTAAATCTAGGGATATTACTATTCTGGTTGACGTATCTCATCCGTTGTACGGATTGTTTTGGGGCTATTTACTCCGCCATGTTTGATGTGAGGGATGTTTAGTTATATCGTACCATTTGAGTATTTGGGTAAAATCATATTGAACGATCAATGTTACTGTCATTATTGGGGGATTGAATTTGCATTGATCCAAACTTTGTTGGTTAAATTTGGGGTCGCGAGCCCATGCTCTTAGTGTATTAGTATTGTTAATTGCAAGCTTATTCAATTATAATGATCTAGGGTGACCTGGTGGTCTAGGGGTAAGGTGTCAGACTTCTGTGCTGGCGGTCGGGGTTCAATCCTCGGTCCCGGCACAGATTTATCTGATTACCAAACCCTTCCTTCACCTCTGACAAGACATCTGGTGAATGTGAGGAATGCCAGGCCTCCACCGTGGTTCGGATTCCACGTTAAACTGTAGGTCATCCATTTCATCTCACAATCACCCTACCATTACACATTAGCGTAAGTGCGTATAACCCGAATGGGTAGTAAGACGCGGTGCTAATAATAATAATAATTATAATGATGCATCTGTATAATGGATCTTGGTTTCAATTTTTGAGCTTTAGAATAGCTGTGATAGTAACCTTTTTTGGGAACTCTTTCTTTTTCATAAGCGATTGGGGAGTCGCCAATGGCGAATAGTCAATGCCTAGTGTTTATTGTTAGTATGAGGGTTATTGTTCCTATATTCAATATTTATCATTATACTCTACGAATTTGTATGGAGGTCAATTTAAATGTTAGTTTATACTGTGGGTACCTACGGCGGCCATCTTATTGCTTGGGGTCGTGCCCCATATCTTTGTTTGTATATGAGTTGTAATGGCCTTATTTTACCTACGCCTAACTCCGGGCTTGTCCCACTCTTTTCTCATCGAGTATTGTTATTGTTATTATTGAATATAAATAAACTCTCTTGTGACCAACCTGACTTTTATTTGGTATATAAATAAAAGGGGGGGTTACACAAAGAAAGGAAGGTGGACAGCTAAGTATCAATACGTTACTGTTTGAAGAGCATATATCTGGATACCAATATTTTGGACCCAATACAAAGTTGACAAAACGTTTTAAACGAGGGGATCCCGGCGTTAACGTGTAGGACCTAGCTTCTAGAGAGAACTATGCCTGTTGCTCCAAAAAGAAGGATCTGGCTGGTCATCATACTGCAGGTCGAGAACTTACAAATAAATCTGGGAAAAGAGTACTCTCACTCAATTCAAAGTTGGCTGAGGAAACCGCTTCTTGGACTGTAGCGAACGCTATGAAATCTAAAGTTAAAATGGTTAGTGTTCTAGAAAATGGGCGTCATCGTCAATGACCAGCGAATAAATTATGTCCAACTACCATTTGTCAAACGAAGAAGAGGAAGAATAAAAAGGAAGGGTACTCACCATTATTCCCTCTAATTGCCACATTAGGAACGATTGTAGGAGGTGCCGTAGGTATCACAAAAGCTTTGTAAAGGGCCAAGGCAAACACAAAACAATTGACCGTGGCTCAAAGACATAATTGTACACTCTAGGACATCACGATGAAAAATGGGATGTATTTAAGTTCGTACTCAAACTGACTAAAGCACTACCTATGTGAGCCCTTACCGGAACATATATTTACAAGTACGTTTAAGAGTTAAAAATTCCGTACTTTAGAGGAGTTTTCACGAGAGACACATTATCTACTGGATCACCGTGAAAAACGAACGAGCCATTATCATTCTAGATAGAGATAACGGTAAGGGCACACATTGAGCGGTGTATGAAAAAGAAGGACGTGCGGAATAGTTTGATAGTTTCGGAGATCTAAGGGTAGTATGCAAAACGTATAGTGAATGCTTAGTGGACTGATAGAGTGGTCCCGAGCACACTATCACTCCCCCTTTTTACCTATGATGACGCAAGCAAACCCACGCTAGTATCAACAAAGCATCCTCTTAGTCAAGATCTTGCATACGGCCCTAAGACCACCGCACAAACTCGCACAATATCTCGGAGGAATACCAGCTATCAATTATCTATAATAATAAATGGTATCAAGAGTACGTTACCGTATTCTGTAGACAACTTAGTCTAATTTTCCTTAAATACTCGTCTCATACTGCCAAGCATGTCTATGACACGTACTCTATCAGGTCAGACGACTCATACTGCTAAGCATGTCTATGACACTTACTCTATCAGGTCAGAGTTCGAATCTGACAGAAACTTACTTTCCACATATTCTGCTGGGAGAAGAGAATCTTCACGAAGAATAGTTTACGGTATGATCAACCTGTCAACGTTCAAAACCATACCAAACATTTACGAACTGAATAATACATTCTATTGTGGTGGAAAAGAGTATATCGATACTTGAGACTTGATATCTTGAGCGATGTAAAACTCTCAATCATTGGCAATCCTACCACCTTAAAGAGTTACATCAATTGTAATAGGCGATTGACTTTACTCAACCAGTCCCGTTCGCATAGCTTCTAGGTTTCAAACATATTGTTCATCCTGGTGGGACCTACAAATTAGATCCGTTCCCGATACAATCTTGTTAGCATAGCTTATGTCAACGGAGAACCAAGTCATACTCTGTATGAGTTCAGTCTGACTGTCCCTTCAGGGTATAATATAGTGGAAGCACCGAATAATATAATTTACCCTTCGATGGCTAAACGAGTCGATTCTATCTAGGTACAACTCGCTGACGAAAGAGGAGATATCAACTTTAGAGACTAAGCTATATCGCTATGTCTGCATTTGAAAAGAGTTGGAGATAGGACTCGTATTATATGAAACCAGATGACCTAAAAACATTGATAGAAGATCAGTGAAAGCGTTAACCCCTGCTAATAAAATCTATTTACGACGCTTGGGCTACTTACTACGAAATTAATGGATGGTGCTGTCGATATACTAAACATCGAAGACCCTGTCGTTTTAAATATATTCTTGACAAGTTTCCAGTATCATTCTTACGCTTCAGATATTGCAGTACAGTTATCTAACGGATACGAATTTAGAATATCTATCCAGGAATAAGGTTTGTTCACTCTACAGCATTGTTCACTTTTCCATATCAGAGTGAAACTATTACAGGATAATGGAGTTGTTAATAATACTCCTATAATCGTCAATAAATGGATACTTTATCTCTTCTCGAGAATCGTATATTAGATCAATGGGGTCAATTGAGAGATGTAGGTATTTTGACTCATCTCAAGAACTATCTATCAATATGGAGAGGGGAAGGTTCGTACTTTGAGAACTCAGGATGGAGACATGGAGGAGTACGCTTACATGATGCAACAATCTTTGACATATTCATCCATTTACATTTCATTCCGGGATTTTTCAAATACTTTTCACGTATTCTGATAACTGCTAAACAAGAACATGTGCTCATTATTTCGACAACAGGATCCTGAGTCCTGAGTCACCTTTTAAGATCGAACTGAGTAAAATGTCTTTGCTAATTCCTCATATTAAAAGAGACGATGTGAATCATCTAAATCTGTTTAATTTAATTAGGAGCGGATGATATATATAGACCTATCTTTCCGTATATGGGAATTGTACGAGTACCAGAACGTGCCTGCTTCCATGCAACATGACTGAACGGTGAAAAATTCAACTTTGCTGGAAAACATTGTCACCCCACTTTAACCCTTCAGTCAGGAAGTAACAATACAACAGTTTCGGATGTAAGCATGTTTGATCATTGTCTGCTACGAACGTTTAACTCTACCTGAATCATGTACTCTCACGAAGAATTGTAATTGGTTTTAACCACGATCCCTTTTCGAAATTATAGGAAGACGATATCAATTTCCAGGCTTGGTACTACGGAACTAGCTCTCCCTTACCACTACTGAGCCATACAATTTTCAAATCACACGCACCTATCATTATGTTTGACGTCCTCCGGCAAGAAGATGCTCTCAAAAACGGTATGATAGCATATTATGTAACGTTCAAGTCATAAGAAAATATCCGTGCCAATGCTAAAGTATTCTGGCTCATCATTCACGATCGTGTAGTCCACTACAATCCTTTCAGCACTGATATAAAAATGATGGCATCATAAATGGTACGTTCTCGACTTGTTCTCGTACAGTATATTTATCGACGTGAAGGGGTTCATGGCCGTGGAAGGAGTCTTTATTTTCAAGTAGATAGCCAGACATCCTACATTTATATCTGTTCAATGATGCTTTCTACATGTTCATTCCTCTGTTCTAGATTGACTATCTCCAATCATGGAGTAAGATGAGCGTGGATTGGGTGACTTCAAATCATGGCCTGTTTTGGCAGTTCGGAGATAGACCGTACTTGCAACTAGGTAAGTTGATTGGTCAATATCTGAAAAAGGAGACTACGATATATGTTATAGGAGCAGATAATATAACTTGGCTAAAAAGTATCATCGACAACAATGAGAAATACAAATTTTACGAGCTGGAAGATTTCAGTTATTCTTCTCAAAGAAATCTTAAACACAACCTAATGTAGGCAAGTGCACCAGTCATTTCGGCTCAGTCTACACGTTTACTACAGAAAATGTCAAACTCTCCATGAATGGTTTAAAATTGTCAGATCAAATCTGTCAAAACCTGTGTGAGTAGATTCCGAGCGCTCAAAAGAACGATACAGGATCGGTCTTATCTTCCCTGCTCCGTATCATCGCTCTTTTTAACGAACAAAGTACATCGATTTCGATCAGTTGTCGTGTTTCTGCAACAAGACGAAGCAGATACTGCTGTAGTCATCACCAAGCGTAAACGGAAGAAGAAGGAGACTATTATAAGACTGGGAATTTGCTGATATTCTTAAGTAAGACTCCTCGGAGGACGAAGGCACGCACCCCCCTCTCCCTCAAACACCCCGTACCCAGTGACATATGACATCCCATCCCTGG
>JBCFYV010001001.1:34199755-34250373 GCA_039000515.1 Timema cristinae | reverse complement strand
TATATTGATGATTAAGATTTTATTAAAAATAGAAAATTTAGTGAAAACATTGTAATGATAAAAGTTTATCCACATCAACATTAACTGGATTAACACCTACATCCAATTTTAAGAGCTGAATATTTGCATGACACGCTGGAACATGTCGTTCTAAGATGTTTGATGACATAGTCATCAACAATATTTAAGAAAAAGGGATCAAAGAAATCACAGATAAGAAAAGAAAACTTTGCATTCTTCATTTTACTACCATTTTTTATACACAAAACAGCATATTATTACTTGATCTTCATACTTATAACTTTTATATAACACATCAAATATCCTTTATTGTACAATATTCTTCTACAAACTTCTCTATATTTAAAGCAATTGAGTCTTATATAAACATAAAATTTTAAAGTGTAATTACATAATTGTTAACTTAAGATTGTTCATAAAATTTTGAATGTTACATTTCACATTTAATTATTGTTATTTACTATCAACTTTTAATTATAATACTGGACAGAATGGTTTCAATCAAAGTATACAGTCAATCAGGGGAGTGCCCTATCACCATTACTATTTTTATCGGTGATGGAAATGGTCATGAATAAAGTGGAAGGGAAAATGGGTGAGAATAAAATTAAAGCAACGATGTTTGCTGCTGATTTGATGGTATTGGGGGAAAAGGAAGAGGAAGTAAAGGAACAGCTGCAGGAATGGAATGAGGAGGTGAAAAAGAGTAGAATCAAATTAGTATGGTGAAAAGTGAAGTGATGGTGATGATGACAAGGTAGAGAACAATACCAAGAAAGGTGATAGAACTGGATGAAGTAGAGTTGAAAGAAGTGAAGAGCGTAAAGTACCTTGGTAGTGTGATTGAGACAAAAGAAGGCAGCAGAGAAGATATAGTGAGACAAGGGCAGCAGGGAGAGGTTTTCTACAGGTGTCTAAGAGAACTACTTTGGAAACGAGAAGTGCCCTTAAAGTGTAAGGAAGTGCTGTATAGAGCATACTTCATACCCATAGTAACATATGCAGCGGAAACTTTGACTTTGGATAAAAGAGAAACAAGGAAAGTGGAGGACAAGGAAATGAAGTTTGTGACGAGCTTGCTAGCTGTCACCAGAAGAGATAGGATTAGGAATGAAGGTAGTAGAGGAAGCTAGGATGAGATGGTATGGACATGTAATTAGGATGGAAAAGAAGAGGATTTCAAGAAACTCAATGGATATGAAGTATGTAGGGAAGAGACCACAGGGGAGACCAAGGAAGAGATGGAACGGATAGTAAGCAATATACAAGTGAGAGGAGGAGAGTGGAAGAGAGTGAAGGAGGAAGAATAGTGGAATGACAGAGGACGATGGCATTTTACTAAACAGACCCAGCCATAGCAGTGCCGGCTCGTGGGTTATTCAAATGGGGGCTCACAATACAAAAATTGTGAAAATACAATCTACAGGTAAGATGTAACTTATAAGTTAAATACATTTGTGTCTATACAAGGTAAAAAAACAATGCAACTGAACACTCATGGGTAGAAAAACTGTTACATTCTACTTTCTACAAATAAAGATACTATTACAATATTGATTACAATAATTTACATTTTAATGTTGATTATTCAAGTACAAATTTTTGTAAATTAATTCCACCCGCTTGTCTTTTTTTGAGGCAAACAAATCAATAACATTTTTTTGAATATAGTTATGTCATTTTTTATCATATTTTTTGTAATTGTGTTCATGGCTAGAGCGCTCAGTCTGTTTTCACTCATGGTGCTCCTTGAAAATGTCTTGATTCGTTATAAAGTTGAGAAGCATTCCTCGGCCTTAGCAGTGGTCATTGGAATACATATATATGAAATACGTGCTAGTAGTATTCAAAACATCACAGCTCCCACGCACCCCTGGACATTGTGGTCCAGGGCAGTTTCTAGGTCGGTACCCCTCACCCAGAAGGGTTGATGCTGTGATCCGGTTGATGCAGGATACTTGGGGAGGCGAGAATTAACTCCTCCCCCCCCCCTTTCCAGTCACTCGCTGGTGAGACTGACACCGGGGACTCGTGCCTCCCACCTCTCCAAAGTGGTAATCGAAGCTATTTACTTCCACTCACAGAAGCGACCTTATGATCTCCACTTTTTCCCGTGTGTATGGGAATGGGATTACACCCATTGCGTGCGCGGGGGAAAGTAATCTCCCACTCGAGTGGAGGTGCCCATGTTCTAGCCCATGCACTACCAACTGTCCAGGTTAGCACCAGAGCTCTAAAATGGCTCACCACATGAATGGCAAGGCCCGAACCCCACCACGCTGCCAACGCCATCACTCTTCGGCAATTCAACACACTACCCCGCAAATTCCGACCCATTGCTGGGCCGGCGCCTCGAGACAAGCTCGTGACTTGGTCTTGGGAGCCCAGCCCTGTGTACTACTTATAACAAAAGTAGTTTAACGAAGCATACCAGTCCGCAGGACCACCCTGAGCACCTGTCTCTCTGGCATGGGCTCATTGGAATAGTAGAGATAATTAGCAACAGTCTGTAGGTCTCCGAAAACATCGTTTGTAAGTTATTTTTAATAACAAACTGTAGAAGACTAATGGCACCATTCATATTTCTGAAATCTGGTCTTCTGTAAATTACTCCTAGTTTCGTTTTCAGACGGTCCTTCTGTAAAATGGAATCAACATCTATTGTTTGCTCAACAAGCTGAGTTGGAAACTTTTTGTCGTAATCCTGGAATTTCTCAGCTTTGAGGAGAAAAACAGTAGAGTAGTGAGTTATAAAAGAAAATCTTTCTTCTATTTGATTCGTGATAATATCACATATTTCTTTAACGGCAACAGTTATATATATATATATATATATATATATATATATATATATGTGAATATTTTCTCCCTTCCTTTTCTTTGATGTTTGGTCTGTTTCCGATACCTTCATGGTTACTGTGTCCATACTTTTCCTTTCTATTTCCATTGACTGGTGGAAAGTGTTTACATGTTATCTTGCTACATGAGCTTGTTTTTTATTAAGCTGGTTGTATAACACATCCACATGTGGCATAATAGTGTGAAAAAACTATAAGCCAAAACACAAATACAGAGTCTTCCAACATACGCTGATTTATTGTTACAGCCTGTTTCGATGATGACTATTTTTTCCACGCATTCAAACAACTGTTCCCTGTATTCATACACTGTATTAATATTGAAATTTCACCTGGTAGCTGAACCATGAGGTATCCTTTTTCTAACAGTTTTATCTAGAATAGCAATCCTCTGTGGAGAGTTACTGAAAAAGTTAGTAATATCACTTAGGTTGGGAAAAAAATACTCGAACTTGTTGATTCTGACTGGTTGTTTGGCCAACAGTCAAATTGAGCTTATGTGCGTAGCAATGCAAAAAATGTGCATTCTTGTAGGTACATTGAATAAGAGCTTGGGAACCAGCGTGGGGACCACTCATCACGCATGTATCATCGTAGCTTTGGAAAATCAATTTCTCGGCTTTATCTACAACTTTTTCCAAACTAGCCTGAATACATCCAGCGATAGACTCTGCATCATGTCCAGGGGGATTAGTAAGTTCCTAGAATCTCTCAACTGGTTGTTCGTTACTAAAATGTATCGTAAAACTACAATCAATTGGGAAGTGGATGAAACATCAGTAGTTTTTATCTGCTATTACTGAAACAAAAGTTGATTTTGAGATTTCATTTTTTATGTGGTTCTGGCAAACAGTGAGCATAGTCTAATAAATCATTTTGAAACTCTTTTGATGTTCCTTTAAATACAGTGACACTAGTGAGATGGTCTTTTAGAGATGAATCAAGTTCTGCTGAGAAGTTTATAAGACCTCTTAAAACACCTGGATTTGGTGAGTCATCACTTTCATCATGTCCTCAAAGTGTGAGCTCAAATGCGTCGATAAACAGATTGCAATCAATAATCTTTGAAAGAACAAAGATTGTTTGTTACTTGCTCATTGTATTTTTTAACATTCGAACGAAACGCACTGTCGAGCTGTTGTTGAATTTCAACCTTTCTAAGCAAATTAAATTTAATATGGAGTTTAAATGGGATTGTGAGCATTCACGTTTCTTTAATTTTTGAATTAGATGTGATAAATCAGCGACACCATAACCCACCCAACTTGAATCGCCATTTTGTTTTGCAAACAGGAGACAGTGAAAACAAAAGAGCCTGTTATTTAATTCACATCCACAATTTCATGGATATTTTTTTACATAATTCTGGTTTGAATGCCCTTTTGAAATCTCTAGTTTTAGTTTTTGTCACCTAGGTGTTGGCCTGAGCAATTAAATTTCAATTTTTCTTTCCAGAGACAACATCGAAAAATGTAATTGATTTAGCCCGAAACACTGATTTTACTAAGTGCCATAACTGTTTACACTATTTCTTACACACAATAATAAAACTAACTAACGGGAATTGGGCGGTGACGATCAATTTTCTTTAAGAGGCAACCATTACCTCTTTGTCCATTAGCAGCAGTGTAAAGTGTGAACTGTGTTCTTCTTTTTATTGTAAAGGCTATATTGTGTTCGTCCCTCTTTTATATGTTTCTCTCCACCTTTCCTATACCTTCTTCCAAATTTTTTTTATTCACTGTTTACAGGCCCGGTATCTTACAATCTTTAAATCCGGGCCGTTTTTCCACACAACTTTTACTTTATTTATACAATTTTAATATGAATTTCCTTTTTAACATTTCAACACATATTTTGGCTCTTAACTTAAATGAAATTCAATTACCCCTAGCTCAATATGGTCCACCCCGGGTATATTACGCCCCCGGTACCCTCCCCTGCTAGGCCCTTCACAATGCCGGGATTTCACTCCCGAGTCCGCCAAGCGCTCAGCAGAGGTGGGCATCCCCATAATAACCACCTGGGGAGGCGCCCTATCAGAGTTGGTGCCCCGCCTACTTTCTAGCCACCATACCTCTGTTTTCACCCTTCCTTCCACCCTTGGCAGCTGAATTTCCTAATATAACCCCTATCTAGTTACCCCGTCCCTAATTATCTATACTAACTACTAACTAAGCTAAGCTAAATTACGCAACTATTCTATTCCCATTTCTGCCGGGGAACACCATCACCCAGATGGTACCAGAGGGCTGCAGGGCAGCCGCCTTTCTCCATCTTGACTCTTGAGGGCCCATCAACCAAAACCCACCTCTTTGTTTCCATTCCAAGGTGGTGGGTCATACGGTGCAGGGAACCCCTCAGAGTTCATAATCATTCCACTAACTTTTGTTAATATACTGAAACTGTCTTTGGATCTCAAGGCATCCCCGTGTTCCTTCAGACATCAGTGTACTGGAATCCAGTTCCAGGCTCGCGCTTGCTCCTCCAGCAATACACTTCCCCCCCCCCCCCCCCACCCCCCACCCGCAAGGATTGTACAGCTATCCTTTTAACAATCCTTTTTTCCTATCAATCCCGCTGAGACCGCACTAGTGTCCGTGTCAGTCACGCCTCTTGTCGCTGTCATCTTCTTCGTCATTGTCAGTGTCAACGTCCCGTTTATTCGTCCTGTGCCTCTTTAAGTCTGTCTATGTATGCTGTCTTTGCTCTATCTGACGCTTCCAGTGCAATCTGGTCTAAGAATTTCCAATAGATTGGGTCCCTCAGTACTTCGCCTACTAATCTTCCCTGGATCTCTCTCTGGTAGTTCCTTCTTGCTTCTAGTGTAATGACACACTCAAGCCCACATGTTCAGGGGTTCCCTCCTCACCACATTGACAATTCCCCGACTCTATCAATCCAGCTTCCTTAGAGATGCGGGTACGGTCCCTTCCCCGTGATGAAGGGGACAAGACCCCGAGATGGCTGGGGGTCCCTGGACTGATAAGTCCTCCTACCTGTCCCACTTCTCTCCCAACGTCCATACCACTCCTCCAACAGGACTATTTCCGCCTCTCCAAAGTTCTCACATCGGTGTGTGGTGAGGAGTCTCACCTTCTCCAAGTTTCTCTTTTTTAGCCAGTACGCCACAGCTTTCTTCCTTATGAGGAGGTCCAACGGCCATACACCTAGGGCCACACTCAATGCATCCGTTGCTACAGTCCGGTAGGCTCCCGTCAGCCTCAATAAGATGTTCCTCTGCAGACCCTGAATCGCCTTAGCCGGAGCGACATTGGTTAGTCTGTGAGCCCAGATGCACGCCCCATAGCTCACAATGGAGAGAAGGATCATCTGATGGTATGTCCTTATTATCCGCATAGGCAGATAAAACGCCTCTGTCCCATGCTTATAATTTTATTCATCACCGACAGAGTTTTCCCATCACTCCCTCCATGTGCGCTGTGAAGTTTCGTTTTCATCTAGGGTAACTCCCAGGTATCTGACGTATGGCTTCTTCTTATAAATTTCGTACCTAACTTTATGGTCGGATCCCTAGCCAATCTACCCTTAAACAGCATGAAGGTCGTCTTCGCTGGTGCCATTTTTAACTTGACACTTTTACACCAGGTGTCAAGTTCTTCAAGCACCTGGTTACTTTTTTCCTCGAAGTTCCTTCTCGAGTACCCTTCTATTACTATTAGAAGGTCATCTGCGAAGGCAACCACACCCTGCGTCTCTGGCATCCCCTCCAACAAGTACAACACTGGTTCCAGGCTGACATCCCAAAAGATCGGGCCACATACCGATCCCTGGGGACATCCCTTCGTCAGTAGCTTCTGAACCTTATTTCCTGGACATCTCAGGGTGGAGTATCTATTACGACAGTAGTCCTTAAGACTCCTATACAGCTGCCCCGGACACAGAATCTCTCTTAATCTGTCAAACATCGCCAGCCACCAGAGGTTTTCAAAAGCGCCTGAGATGTCTTGCTTAGCACGATTACCTCGCTCTGCTTCCAGATGTTCGGGATTCTCCCTTGAGCGAGGCATTCGTTTAACAGCCCTGCAAGGAAAGGAGCAATAAGGTCAGCCGTCTTCTCCAGCACCTGACCTTTATCCCGTCCGGACCAGGCGCCTTTTTCTTACCCATCAGAGCAATGTTCCTGATCACCTCTGCCCATCTAACAGGTTCTACCTCTTCCTCGTTTACATACTTGTTCATTATCCATCCTCTCCCTCAACCTTTGGTGCTCTTCAGTATCTTCTGTCACGTCATCATCTGGCAACAATGTCTCCATTAAAAGAACCGCAGACTCTTCCCAGCTGGTCGTGGTACTCCCATCATCCTTAATAGCGTGGTTATCATGGCTGGGGGGCGTAATTTCCCGGAGGCTATCTTGAACGCACCCCCCAAGGTCCCCTCTGTAACTCCTCCTGTACATACTTCTCCCAACTTTTCCTCTTCTCCTGATACAACCCATCCTCAAACTCTCTCTTGCTCTCCCTGTAGATATTTAACAGCACCACACGACTAGCCGGGTCTCGACACCTCTGATATCTCCTATGCGTTCTCCTTGCCCTTGCTCGGAGACTCTGCAGTCTGTCATTCCATGGCTTATTACCAACCTTGGTATCACCTTTCACCGCAGGTATCGACTTCCTCATTGCATCCTGCAGAGCCCACGTCAGCTGTTTGGCCTTCATGTTGACATTGTCACCTTGTCAACCTTGTCACCTTCTTCCAAATATAATATTAAAACTAATAAACAGACTAAAAATTAAATTAACCATATGTAACATAAACAAGGAAGAATTTGGATGAAAAAGACACTGCCGACTTGTTAGCTACCGCATAGTGAATGTTAGGCAACTGGAAAACTATAAGTGGCACTTACCCCTCGCTATCCTTTCTTCTATTTCGCCCGCACCAACTGTTTTCAAGGTCAGTTTCTTCGCTCGCACGTGAGATAGAGTCAAGACCGGCTGCTTTTTGTTTATAACTTTTGAATTTTATACTACAGTCGCGTATTGCCAGTGGTGTATTTAAAGAGTGAGGGAGGAATGTTCATCCCAAAATTGTCAAAATCTGGAAATGTGTTTAGTATTAACTTCTTATATTTTAATTTCTCATCAATTTCTTTTTGGGGGTTCTCGTGCTCATGTGCACCACTAGACGAGCTGCCACAGGCTGGAAACAGATCATGATGATTATCAACTTAAGATTGTTCATAGAATCCAAACATTACATTTGTATTTTAAATTGTTATTTGATGTCTACTTTTAAATAATTCAACTATCAACCTTATCATTACATTGTTTTCATTAAGTTTTCTATTTTTAAGTATATTGTACTAATCAATACATTATTTAGCTGACTTAATTATCATCAGATATAAATAAACTATCTTGTTGCTAATATTAATTTATCAACATGGCTACTTGATGCTATTGTGGAGGGCTCGTATCACTCTAGTGCTATAATATAAGTCAAAATTTGAACTAAGTGTTTGGGCATGAAGTGCTACTGGTTTGTCAGGGTCGTTGTGTTGGTATCAAAGCAGTGACCATTCATTCATTGTCCGAGTGTTCCTGTGGTGAGGCCAATGTATTCAGCAATGCGGTGGTTACATTGTAGCTGGTGTATAAGATTTTCTGTGGGGCAGTCGTAGTGGCCTTTCATGGAGTATTCCATTTGGGTGAGTCCGCTCTTGAATGAAATGGAAGGTTGGGGAATTTTCAGACACTGTGTCTCTGTTTGTTGCAAGGGTAGTAACCTTAGCTCCTCACAGCCACTAATACATCCACACTCTTCTCTCCTACTCGAAATTTAAAAAAAAAAAAGGTAAGACCTCCACTCACCGAATTGTCGCTTGCTGTGGGGCCCCCACTGAACATATTTCATTGCTGGTTGACTCTCATCTTCAACCTCTGGTCCAAAACTTCCCTCACACACAGAGAAATAAAACCACTACAAGACATTAAAAACGAAATCCCCACTGATGAATTTTGGTCATCCCAGACGTCAATTCGCTTTGCACCAACATACCCCACACCCAAGGTCTTTGTGCCATGGGACATTTTATGGATAAGTGACTCCCTGATTCCAAGCCATCCACTGCTTTTCTAGTAGACAGACACTATCTTTAAATCCAAGGGACAACAATGGGTACACATATGGCCCCCTCCTATGCTGACCTCTTTATGGGCAAACTAGAAACCAACATTTTGCAATCTGAACCCTTGCAACCGTTCTGCTGGATGAGATTTATTGACATCGTCTTGATTTGGACAGATACTATACCAAAACTAACTTACTACAGTTCATGAACATGTTAAATAATAACACCCTTATATTAACCCGGAACATTTCACAACACCATGCCATATTCTTGGATCTGGAAGTGAACCTTCATGAGGGAAACATAAACACCACAGATCAACAATACCGCCATTTCCATGTAAAACACTCTCTACTCTATAGCCTAGCTACCAGAGCCAAATGTATATGTTCTGAGGAATAAGACCTTAACAAGCAATTTAAACAGGTGAAATGCGATATTTTAATGTCTCGATCTGATCCCACTAGCCAACAACCCATTGCTTTAGGATAAGTCCCTTCATTGAGTGACACTATTTCAGGATGTGTATGGGTCTAAAAATAGTATTGCATTAAATTGTGATCTTAATAAAATAATATTTGTAATACCTATGTATGGACTAGAAAAGCTAAAATTGACTCTGTAAAAGCTGGAAGAGTC
Organism: Timema cristinae; assembly: GCA_039000515.1. NCBI lineage: Eukaryota > Metazoa > Arthropoda > Insecta > Phasmatodea > Timematidae > Timema > Timema cristinae. The sequence goes on along the minus strand of JBCFYV010001001.1, from coordinate 34,240,755 downwards.
AGGGAATTTTAAAATCTAGCTATGCTGGACACCTTGAATAAACTTTCAAGTTTCTAATGCCATAAAGTAAGTAGTGAGTGCGAGAGAGAAGAGATAGTTAAATATTTTTGAATAAATTTGATGACTCTAATTGGAAACTATCTTTATTTTAATCACATGAAATAGATTGGTTAAATTGTGTGAGTTAATAACAACAAATTGTTACCCTGAGCTGACGATACTCCTAGAGTGAGTGCTCTTATTGCCCCCCTGACCCATCTCCTTGACACAGCCCTCTGTGAAGCCCCATATCCTTGACACAGCCCTCTGTGAAGCCCCATATCCTTGACACAGCCCTCTGTGAAGCCCATATCCTTGACACAGCCCTCTGTGAAGCCCCATATCCTTGACACAGCCCTCTGTGAAGCCCCATATCCTTGACACAGCCCTCTGTGAAGCCCCATATCCTTGACACAGCCCTTGTGAAGCCTCATATCCTTGACACAGCCCTCTGTGAAGCCCCATATCCTTGACACAGCCCTCTGTGAAGCCTCATATCCTTGACACAGCCCTCTGTGAAGCCCCATCTCCTTGACACAGCCCTCTGTGAAGCCCCATATCCTTAATAAAGATGTGCAGGCCTGGTTTAGTGCCAATTGCTTGGTACACTTCTGCACCAACAACCACTCCCAATAAAAGTGGCCACAAGTGTAGTTCAGGTTTGTGTCTGCGTAGTGAAGCTGGCACGAGAGCACGCTGACAAAGTCCTCCAGTATGAGCTGAAGCAACAACGACTGCTCAAAGAGAGACAGGCCACATTCCAACAAGCCTTCAACCAGGATTTGCATGAGTTTAAGCAGACAGGTTTCCTACCAGGTCGGTTAAAGTCAGCTCACCATTTATTGTTACTCGTCTGACAATTCTAAAATATATTCATACACTAGGGTGTGTTTTTTGACAGATACTGTCAATATCAGCTGTTAAATAAATGTATTGAGCTTTTATTATTGTTGACTAACAGTGACAAGGCATGACCTTTTATCGTTGTTGACTAACAGTGGTGAGTCATGACCTTATACAAAGTGTTACAAGATAAATACGATGTAAAGCACTCCTTTCCCAAAAATTATTAAACTTATACATTAGAAGCTCAATACATTGCAGTCCGAATTACTGTGGATTCTTATATAATGCACTGAAGAGAAAAAATCATTATTTTATGGTATTAATAAATTCTTACTTCGAGAAATTAATTAAATATAGTGATTGTATATTACTTTTTTAAGACAAAGGACAAATAGGCCTACATTTGTTTGAGTGATCAAATACAATTTAACTAGTGTATTTCATGTTTCTACGAGTAAGTGTATAACTGGTAATTTTTATTTTATATTTCTATGTTTGATGACTTGAATTTATGTACAATAGTGAATCATGTTGAAGTTTTTCTACCCCTGTCCTCCCACGCCATCATTTATCACTCTACAGGTCACCTTCCAATATCTTGCGGTTAAGCTATAACGCGAAGGTGAAGTATTTCTCCTGACAACCATGTTATATCAGGCTTCTATTCACCATAATCATCATCATCAACTGTTTCCAGCTGTGACCTGGCCAGTTTAGTACAATGTCTCCACCTTCCTCTATCCTCCCATCTCTTATTGGCCCCCCATGCAGAATTTTTCCTACACACTTCATCTCCAATATTTTCTTTGGTATCTTCTAATTTTCCATCCTCATTACATGTCCATATCATTTCATTCTTGCTTCCTCTACTATCTCATGTACTCCCTGGACTCCCCACTCTTCCTCAGATAACTTCACTCCTAATCTTGTCTCTCCTCGTGACAGTTAACATGCTCTCCATGGCCTCCACTTTCCTTTTCTCTCTTAAATTCATTGTCCATGTTTCTACTGCATTTGTATACTATACATCCACTATTCCTTTCCATTAACTGTCAAACTAAAAAGACACAAGGATTCATACAAACCAAAACATTTTGAAGAGCGATAGTTGAATATCAATCAAGAAATTAATATATATGTGTATATACAATTGTTACGCTGATGATCCTGATGATCGGAACTTTTCATTGATCTTTTGCACTGTGTAGGTGGGAAATCGGCTAGTTATGTCTCACAGGTTTTAAGCTAAGTAGTAGGAATGCTAGTTGAACCAAGAAGAGGATTAGTGTGGGTTTTTTTTTTACTGATTAGGGAGGTAGAAATGTTTGAAAAAGCATTCTTTGGTGACTCATTCTTGGAGGCTGTGAGTAAAACAGATATAGGTAGAGAGAGAAAAAGAGAAACTGCTAGAAGATATATTTCAAGGTCAACCCTTGTGAGAAAGACAAGGAAAAGTGTGAATTAATGAAAGGTAGATTTAAAAAACTGACTACCAAAAAAAAATTCAACAGTAGTTAATGACTACTGAACTGCTCAAATAATTTTTCACCTAAATTACTTATTTTATGATTTTTTTATAAATTCTATATATATTAATTAATCAGTATATTTAATGACTAAAATATTTATTTTGTCACTTATCACTATTGTTTGGTTAAAGTAAAATATTGAAAATATAAATAAAAACATGTGTTAGCTATTCTTTATGGAAAAGATTAAAACAAATAAATCCTCGAAGCTTCTAGTAGCACAGAGATGTTTTTGTCTTGTATTTTGTTTTTCTAAACTAAACCTTCTCGAAGCTTCCATGAGCAAGGGATATATACAAAGAATGTTGCAACGTAAAGGCAGTTGGCAGTTGGTGTCCAGAACTGACAGAATTCACTTGGGGTCCAGCAACACCTGTCCGCGCTCATACAATAGGCCGCGTATATATTTCAACATGATCTATTTTCACATTAAATAAACAGATTCAGAAATAAAAAACATGTCAAGAATAATAAGTGTTTATTAATTATAATTCTTCAATTGGCGTCCATCGCGGCAGTAAAATATCAGAACAACATAATTGGCGCACAACGTAGGGACCAGTATTCCAGAACGTTTCAAAATCTTAGCCCTTGAATAACTTTGTGCTACTTGTTTCGGTGGCCGTGTGGTGTAACATGCTACTCTTGTAGTTTACTAGCCTGCTAATTACAGGAAGATAGAGGTTCGAATCTTGGTCGGGTGTACTGAGTTTTTTTTTTCCACTCTCACTCCACACAAATGTGGGCACACTTTCTATAAATATAACCTCCCTAGTCCCTAAACCATTAGTGTAATTAGTACATAAGTGTATAACCTGAACGAGAAGTAAGACACAGCGCTAAAAAAACCTTTGTGCTAGTTTTGAAATAATGACTAAACATTATTAATAATTTATGCTCACAGCTAATCATTTTGAGCTTATATCATAAAGGTCTAAAACAATAATTATAGTAGAATGGATTATTTCCTAATGGCAGCCCTTACTTTATCACAGTTGTTTTCCTTAATACCAAGTATTGATGATTGACAGCATACTTCTCAAAAATATCATTTTTATTACAACATACAAGTACTAGGCATGGTCCAAATTGTTATTTCACTTGTATAAAATACAAGTACTAGGCATGCTCCAAATTGTTATTTCACTTGTATAAAATACAAGTACTAGGCATGGTCCAAATTGTTATTTCACTTGTATAAAATAGCGTTGAATGGGGAATAATTTCTTTTTAAAAACTTTATAATTTTCATCCTTATCATCAACATCTGTTGGTAACCTGGTGGTCTAGGGGTAAGGTGTTGGACTTCTGTGCTGGGGTTCGGGGTTCAATCCTCGGTCCCGGCACAGATTTATCTGATTACCAAACCCTTTCTTGACCTCTGACAAGATGTGTATTAATCACAACTTGTGAATGTGGGGAATGCCAGGCCTCCACCGTGGTTCGGATTCCACGTTAAACTGTAGGTCCTCCATTTCATCTCACAATCACCCTACCATTACACATTAGCGTAAGTGCGTATAACCCGAACGGGTAGTAAGACGCGGTGCTAATAATAATAATAATAATAATCAACATCTGTTTACAATCTTTAGCTGGGCCAGTTAAGTAAAATGTATCTTAACTTCTGCTACCTTCCACCAGTCTTCAGCCTTTATTTACTTCCATTCTTTTTCTTCTCTATCTCACACACTTGCTGTTATCTACTCCTTCCACCTCTCTCATGATCTCTCTTGCGGTATCTTTCTTACAACATAATATTCATCATTTTCCTTGGTATTCTTTCCTTTTCCATCCTCATGACATGACCATACTATCTCAGTCTAACTTCCTCCCCTATCTCATGCGCTGGTATCTTGTCCCACCACCAAATAACACCCTAGTTGTGCTAGGAGGTCACTACATTGTTGTGTGCATGTTTCAGGCAGTGATAATCAAAGAAGTGTGGGCAGAGGCCCCTCATTAGAGGAAGTGACTTTGGACCCAGGAGACCTTGCAGAACTAGACAATTTCCTTAATGAGTCTTCCGATGGCCAAATATCGTGAGACCTTCCCTGTGTGGACACATCCTTTCAAGGGTGTGTTGGGGCTGCTAATAACTTCAGCACAGTGTCATGGTTACCAATAGCTGCGTCTATTAACTCCAAGATCTAAGCAATATTCAGACTATGTTTTGAAGCATAACTTTACCTCGCGTGACAGTTTTTATAAAAAATACAATCAATGCCACATTCAGTTTTCAAATGGTAAAAGAATGACATAAAGAGACAAAAGTGAATGACGACTATTAGCATGTTAACAACACCCTGAGGCAACTGCAGGTCTTACGGAGACTGGTAGCAGTTTAACAACACCCTGAGGCAACTGCAGGTCTTACGAAGACTAGTAGCGTGTTAACAACACCCCGAGGCAACTGCAGGTCTTAAGGAGACTGGTAGCAGTTTAACAACACCCTGAGGCAACTGCAGGTCTTACGGAGACTAGTAGCATGTTAACAACACCCTGAGGCAACTGCAGGTCTTACGGAGACTGGTAGCAGTTTAACAACACCCTGAGGCAACTGCAGGTCTTACGAAGACTAGTAGCGTGTTAACAACACCCCGAGGCAACTGCAGGTCTTAAGGAGACTGGTAGCAGTTTAACAACACCCTGAGGCAACTGCAGGTCTTACGGAGACTAGTAGCATGTTAACAACACCCTGAGGCAACTGCAGGTCTTACGGAGACTAGTAGCATGTTAACAACACCCTGAGGCAACTGCAGGTCTTACGGAGACTGGTAGCAGTTTAACAACACCCTGAGGCAACTGCAGGTCTTACGAAGACTAGTAGCGTGTTAACAACACCCCGAGGCAACTGCAGGTCTTAAGGAGACTGGTAGCAGTTTAACAACACCCTGAGGCAACTGCAGGTCTTACGGAGACTAGTAGCATGTTAACAACACCCTGAGGCAACTGCAGGTCTTACGGAGACTAGTAGCATGTTAACAACACCCTGAGGCAACTGCAGGTCTTACGGAGACTGGTAGCAGTTTAACAACACCCTGAGGCAGCTGCAGGTCTTAAGGAGACTGGTAGCATGTTAACAACACCCTGAGGCAACTGCAGGTCTTAGGAGACTGGTAGCATGTTAACAACACCTCGAGGCAACTGCAGGTCTTAAGGAGACTGTTAGCATGTTAACAACACCCTGAGGCAACTGCAGGTCTTACGGAGACTGGTAGCATGTTAACAACCCCTCAAGGCAGCTGTAGGTCTTATGGAGACTAGTAGCATGTTAACAACCCTTCGAGGCAGCTGCAGGTCTTAAGGAGACTGGTAGCAGTTTAACAACACCCTGAGGCAACTGCAGGTCTTATGGAGACTAGTAGCATGTTAACAACCCTTCGAGGCAGCTGCAGGTCTTATGGAGACTGGTAGCATGTTAACAACACCTCGAGACAGCTGCAGGTCTTATGGAAGAGACAACATTATCTTTCTCTTGGTCAACTGTTACTTATTTTAGTGTTTTAATTCTATTTCTTCCCCAGTTTCTTTTGCATCCCATTTTACTAAGTGTTGAGTTTTATTGCGGGGATAGTCAGAAAGTTCCTATGCTTTCTTTTGTGTGTGCTCATCGTAGTATCGTTACTTCCACAAGTCCTCTAATAGCGGCTTCCTCTCTGTGTTGGTTAGTTGTAGGATCCATTAGACTGGACTGGACTAGACCATCCTCCTCACTTATTCCCACAAGGGGCTAGGATCTGGTTTTGGCTGGTAGTATGGATATCCCAATTACTAGTTGGGTTTTACATCGCAGCCCATCAGCATTAGAGCTGATATTAGTGGAGGAACATTAGTGCATAACCATCTGTTAACGTGTTTGCTCTACTAACATCTGCGCATGCATCAGATGTCTGAACAATCTGTACACTTTACTTGTGTTTGTGCACGCATCGCAAGTAGAGTAAATTATTTCTAAGCCAGAATTAGAATGTGTGATAAATATTAAATTAATCCACATTTTCTGACTTGATATTTTTCCCTCCAGGAGATATTTATTTAGACCATGGATTGAATGGCCCTCAATGACCATATGAGGGGCCATAAGCATAAGAAAATCATAGAGGCTGGGACCAAATCCAAACATGTTTGCTCCTTTATCTGTCAATATATGCAATCTCAAGTGCAGCACCCCTGTTATTGTAGAAGCATCATCATCAACAGCTTCAGAAATACCTTAATTTGCATTTTTACCTCTTGAAATCAACAGCCACTTCTAGTAGACCTTGAATTCTTGCTACGAACGCTGGTACTTTAAAGATGGCACCCTAAATCTTGGTCTTACGAGGGTAGAGAAGTTAACTGTAACTCAAGAAAACTTGTCATTGAATTTGAACGACGATTCAACAGGAAAGCTATTGTGTGCATCTGCTCTGTAATGTCAGAAACACGACGGTTTAAAATATATTACCCGGCAACTGGTACTAAAATGTTGTGGTGTGCAGCATGCCTTTTAAAAACATTTTTATGGGGAAACAATTATTCAAAGTATCACAATTGGAGGGTAAGCAGTTAATACAAATTGGGGAAAATGAAGATGTTTAACCAATAAAACTGGGAACTTTGCTGGAATTTTATTTTATATTTTGAATTACCATCTCAGTCTAAACCTCCCCACTCGCGGTTGTTATAATTATAAGATCATCCATTAGTAAACAAGGTGCAATGGGACTAAGTAAATAGAAAACAAATATAATTTCCAAAGTGCTTGGGGTACAATCTACTCTAGAAATGCTAACTTCTGTCACAGACTACTGCATTTACTTTTGGGATGAAAGTACCAACAAAAATTCCAGTGGTAGTACGAAATCTTTTTAATGTATGAGCTCGAACTTGATTTGTTTTACTCTTAACCTTGACAATGGAATCAAATATTTCTTAAACAAAACCTCTGTAAAATTATTTTATGATGAGGGCAAACAATCATTTTGCAGGAAGCAATAAAAAGTGAGAGAGCTGACTGACCTGACTGTAGTTTTGTATAGACACTACTCCAACACCAAAGTGAGAGAGCTGATCGACCTGACTGTAGTTTTGTATAGACACTACTCCAACACTAAAGTGAGAGAGCTGATCGACCTGACTGTAGTTTTGTATAGACACTACTCCAACACCAAAGTGAGAGAGCTGATCGACCTGACTGTAGTTTTGTATAGACACTACTCCAACACTAAAGTGCCACACTTATCGGCTTCCAAGCTCATTTTTTATTTAAAAGTATCTTAACTGCATTTTATTAGCTTAAAACAAAACAAAGAGCATGCAGTATACAGTTTATATACCTGCATAATATTTAATACATATTTTATATGAATGTATTTAGTTTTAGTACAAAAATACGTGAAATTGTTATTCCAGTCTATTTAGTAACATTAATTACTTTTATAACCAAAGCAAAATGAATATGTGTTTGTAAACTACAGTAGCCCCACGGCTTCTTTGGTGCTGACTGACAGCTCACAACTTACTTCTGACAATCAACATTTAAATTTTGACTCTCAGAAGTGACAACTGCTAAACACATGATTTTGCAGATCTTATGGTTCGGCGTATGGATACATAATTTGGTCTGGTAACTTTTCAAAGCTGTCAGCACCAAAGAAGTAATGGGGCTACTATATCTTGGAATAACTTTGGTTTCTGCTCATTTGTTACCAACCTGGTAAAATATAATTTACTCTGAAAAATCTATGGATTTCCTCAACAGATTTAGTCTTGACATCTTGTTTAATAATTGTATGCTTAGTATGTTTTAATAAACTTGTTTTAGTTAACATCTATGTTCACTTATTATAAAGCTAAGGTCCAATGTGTGTTCTAGAAGAAAAAACTTGTGGAACTCATTCGAGTCAAACGAAGCTTGTCTTATCATCCCAAAATTATGATTTGTTTAAGTATGATAAATTCTCATGGAGGCAAATTAAGGTACGGGTGATTAGTAGAGAGACAGATTTGTGGTAAATAAAATTATTGGATTTTATTAATTAAAAAGTTGAATTTCAGTATAAAAAGTCAACAAATAAAAGGCATTTTTCAGTTAAAAATGGTAAAAAATATTACTCAAACCTATGTTATAGTGAGTAATATGGATAGAAAAACTATGGCTAAATATCATCTTCTAAAATTGTAATATTTACTTTGTCACAATATTACTGTCATAGTAACCAGATTGAACATATATATGCGTATAACCCGAACGGGTAGTAAGACGCGGTGCTAATAATAATAATAATAACTGTTTTTGGGAGTAGAAATAAATTCCTTGGTTGTGGTTAATATTTATAGAAAACTGATGATGATAATAATAATAGACAAGAGAAAAAAGAGAAAAAAAATAATAATAATAAATAATGTTAAATTTGGAAAATAATATTATAGAAATAAACTATCTTCTGTTGAGGCCTGGTGGTAATCTTGATTTGGTGATCCATTGGTGGGCCAGTTCCCACTGTCTAAGTTGAGAACTGTTGCACTGTTTGGGAAATGCTCTTAATATTTTGGTGGTGTAGCAGGTTTGAAAGTCCTGGTTGTGGGTACTAGCATGGATGGGTACAGGCTTGTCCGGATCTTTGTGGTTTGTGTCAAAGCGATGATTGTTCATTCGCTGTCTGAGAGAACCTGTAGTGAGGCCTATATATTCTGCATCACATGATTTGCACTGTAGTTGATATATCAAAACCAATAACTTGATATATCAACTACAGTGCAAATCAAAATATTAAGAGCATTTCCCAAACAGTGCAACAGTTCTCAACTTAGACAGTGGGAACTGGCCCACCAATGGATCACCAAATCAAGATTACCACCAGGCCTCAACAGAAGATAGTTTATTTCTATAATATTATTTTCCAAATTTAACATTATTATTATTATTATTATTATTATTATTATTTTCTCTTTTTTCTCTTGTCTATTATTATTATCATCATCAGTTTTCTATAAATATTAACCACAACCAAGGAATTTATTTCTACTCCCAAAAACAGTTGGCACAATTTGTTTCTAAGAGTTTAATTCAAAATTTTAATAATAATAATAATAATAATAATAATAATAATAGAACATATATATTACTTTTTCTTTGCCGATGAATGGTGTTTGGTGGAGGAAAATATTATTTCAGGGCTGGAAACTTTGATTTGTTACAGGAATATCAAGAAGAAAATGATAAGAGTGCAGTTGGTACTATGTTTACTGGCTATTTCAGGTAGAGAACAGTGTTGTCTGCTACTAAGTAAAATGTGTATAGTTTGGATATTATTAACTCATTAAAATCAACATAATTGACCACTATTGACACATAAAAAGCTAAGTAATCAATTTCCCAAAAGTATTAAATTTTGTTTTGTTTCGCGTGTGTATAACACATTAAAAAATACTACAATTAACTTAAACACTTTGTTAATTATTTTAATGTACTAAGTAAAACACGTCTTGCAATATTTTGGTGTCCCTAGCGATTTGTGCTCACTCTTAAGTGCTATTCCAGGCACTGATAACTATTTGTATTAGAGTCTTAACAAAATACCAAAAGTGCTCAAGAGGAAAATACACATAATATGACTTTAAAATGGATATGAATTTCGGCTGTCATTTTATGGCTAAACACTGAAATGGAGAACTACTGCCAAAGAGATACAATCTGTTTTGAGAATTGATTTTATTTTAACACCTTGAGGATATGTGCATGCTCCAAGAATGTCTGAAAACACATTGACACCAGATGGAACTGTTATGTTCACTTTGGTAACTGTTCTATTTCTTGATAAGATATAGTATAGGGATGTAGGAGAATCATTTTCAAAATTTGAGATGAGAATATGAAAAAAAATATCGAGACCCATGAACAAGATTAGGAAGCTTCCATTAAAAGTATAAAAATGTTTATTGAAGTACATATATAATCTATAAAGTTATTTGTACCGCGTTTAACTACCCGTTGGGGTTATACATCTATGTACTAATTACACTAATTGTTTAGGGATTAGAAAACTTTAATTGAGAGGAAGTACACCCACATTTGCATGGAAGGTGGTTGGAAAACCATTTAGGAAAAACCACCCTCAATGCGCCTGACCGTGATCGAACCCCGATCTTCTCATTTATGGCAGTCTAGTCCAACACGAGAAAAGCGCGTTAGACCATGCAGCCACTGAAGCAGGTTATACAGTACTAAAATTTATTTTGACACACACACACACACAATTTAAATGTAATTAGTAAAATAGTGGTTATTGCACTGTAGTTTTGTAGAGTAAAAGTTTATAATGTCAAAGTTTGTTACTGAAAAACAATACCTATAAATAAAACTAAGTGGCAGAGTAGCACTGTATAAACCATTGTTAAAACTAATACATTCTCAGTCTGGTTAGTAAATTTCTTAGGGCAGTTAATTGTGTTTTCATTTTTTAAATTATTTTTTTTTTGCAAATGTCTCAAATTTTCAAGATTCATTTTAAACTTTTGAGACTATATTGAGATTTTTTTTTCTTTGTCTCAATCTTGATTTTTTAAAGTCTCGCACATCCTTAATATAATGCAATCCAAATGTAGCTCTAGTTTGGACTCAATAGAATATTTTTTTGTATCGGTTTATCCAAGACCAAAACAAAAAAGTTTTTATATATTATCTAGTTCATTTGTTATTTTATTTTGTTGACTTTGTGTATTTTTAAAACCAACAAACTTTAAGAGTAACGTCTGGGCTAGAAATGAAATGGAGGGTATGTGAACATTATTAAAAATATATTTAATTGTGTAGAGCCTTGTAAAGTTTTTCGACTCTAGTATATGGAACAATAAACGGACATTTTTGTATATGATAAACCAAATTGAAAAATTCATCATTGGTAGGCTTTTACTGTAGTGGTCCCATTAGTGTTATTGTAACTTTGATAATGTTGATAATAGAGATGTTGTTAATTTTATAATAAAGGAAATTGATAAAACTAAAGAAATAGGAAAAATAAACTACTAAGAATAAGAATAAATTTGATGAAGAAAGCCCACCTAGGGAAAGAGGAAAGATGTGGGAAGAATCCAATGCACAAAGGTGACATCTTCTTCCTTTCTTCTGTCTTCTATAGTAGAAGTAGTCACACACACATTTTAAACACAAATATAATAATATTTCGGCATTGTTGCCTTTATCAAACACAAAGAAGAAGAGAGTACAAATGACACAAACAATGGATTACTCCATGGAGTCATTTGTACTCTCTTCTTCTTTGTGTTTGATAAAGGCAACAATGCCGAAATATTATTATATTTGTGTTTAAAATGTGTGTGTGACTACTTCTACTATAGAAGACAGAAGAAAGGAAGAAGATGTCACCTTTGTGCATTGGATTCTTCCCACATCTTTCCTCTTTCCCTAGGTGGGCTTTCTTCATCAAATTTATTCTTATTCTTAGTAGTTTATTTTTCCTATTTCTTTAGTTTTATCAATTTCCTTTATTATAAAATTATCTAGCCATTGGGCCACCTCATTTTTGAATCAGAGATGTTGTTAAGAAATTATTATTTAAAAACAAAATATGTTAAATAAAATAAAATGACAATTGTTTTTTAAAAGTAACAGAGAAAACCTGTACACTTTATGCTGAGCTAATGTATATTAGCTCGTGCAATTTTGTGATTTTCTCACTGTTCAAGATATCTGCTATGCATCATGAACTGCCGTGTAGTTTGAACTCCCCTTGACCTAGATGTCAATGTGAGTGTGTTCCTGGATCATCACTAATAAGCGTCATCTAATTCGAATTCAGTCATTAACCGCCTCAAGAAAATGTAATGTTGGGGCTACACACGCTTCGTATTGTCGCTCTCTTTCTGTACTCATTGTGCATGCGCCTATGCCCCCTTGATGCACGCTCTGGTCTTTGCTGTAGCCTTGAGACGTGATTGGCTGAAACCCGTTTTCCCCTTCCCTGTTTGGTCTCAATCGGGAAGTTTATTTAGTTTGCTGTACGAGGAGAATATTACACAGAACTTGTTTCAATTAATGACTAGTCGGGTGACTGTCATTTTTCTACTTCCTAACTGCAGCTATACGTTCGAGTCAGGCTAGGACGACGCTATGAAGCTGGACGGATTCGCCACTCGGTTTCCCGAAGGTAGCATCCCGCCACACAGAGAACATCTATATCATCTCGTCAACTGCTGGTGCACTAGAAGTGCACTTTCCACCCTATCGCCGGGACTGGAATCATGTGGCTCACACTGAGCTGAATGTCAAGCTCTAGTCGGCCTAAGCACTGACTGTTTTGTAACCTGCCTGTCTAATTTGTGTCAACCTTTGGTTTGTATAAATGCTCGCCTGACGTGTATCTTTTATAATGAAATTGAATATGCATTGTGATTAACCATGAGTAGATTTATTATGAACCCTGCATATTTGCGAGTTGTAAAGCATTGGGTTTATTTTGGGCCAATCACCAGGATAGTAGATGTTTATTTGTCGTGAACCAGTTTAATTGATTTCATTTAGATGCTACATGAGTTATCTAGGGCAAGTTAGTTCCTTGAACATATATTGTATCATGATAAGTTAATTTCACTTTGTTACTTTTCATGGTATGCGGCTTATCTGTTCCTATTAGGGAAATGTTTGATGTGATAGTTAAAGAGGTTGCACTAGTAATTCATCAATATTTTGTTTAAATGTAATTCAGAGGATTGCATTCATTGGATTAAAAATTACAAACAATATCTTTGTCTTTGGAACTCCAAAGACATAAATATAATTGCAAGGCCACCACTAAAATTATTCATCACGGATGTTGATACAAACTATGAACTGTTTCTTCAAAGTGTTAATTATAAAAAAATATTCACCAAAATGAAGCAACAATGTTCGAGTATAGACAGATTGTTGATTGAAGTTGACTCTACGACTCTACACTACTAAATCATATCCGCGCCAGGTGGGCACCATTACATCGCAAGTCCATTACATTGCAGTCATCACGTTGCATTCCCCACCTCTACACACACCACTGACGTACAACATAAATTGAGTGGCAATACATACATGAATCCATCACGCTTTGAGACAAATACATTCAGTACATCACGTCGCATTTCTCACACCTCTACACACATACTATTGGCCAACACGATCCCAACAAGTTGTGTTACAATATAAACACATTCCCAACTTGTTGGGGATGTTGGCCAACATGTTGGTGTTGGGCGTGCTGGTCAGAGCCAACAAGTTGTGTTGGGTTGTGTTGAACATTTGTTAGAGATAATAAATGACCAACCCAACATATTGGACAGTTGGGAGGTTAGCACATGCGCTATCGAGTTGAATGAGTGTCTTACCTTGGTGAAGCATTTGTTTTATTTTCAGATTAGTTTAACTTTTAAAATAGGGGTAGTGTATTTTTGTGATCATGGAATGGAACAAGGCTAATACAGTTAAACTAATTGATTTAAATTCTGAAAATGGAAAAATTACACCTAGACACGTGAATTGAACCCGGGACCTGTGTTCAGGTGTCATTTTTCAATTTTCAGAATTGATTGAGATGGAGAATTCTCACTAAAAATCATAAATAATAATAGCTTCAGCTTCTAGATTCTTAATTGAGTTATATCAAAACTATTTTGTTCTTTGTGAAGTCTCATATGTACAAAGCTATCACAACAACACCACTTAAAAATGTAGGCAACTCATTATTACCATAAACACACCTTCAATTCAACGTCTAGCAACAAAAAACTTTAAACGCCCTATCGTTTCTTAAGTTTTGGTTCTTATGCAATAGTACACTTCCTGTCATTACAATAAATGAAGAAACGGCAAGTAATACGTCGTTATCCATGGCTAGAAATGTGTAGACTGATTAAAAAAAAGATGAAGGAACCAGGATGTTGGTCCAACAAGTTGGCGTGAATACACACAGTTACTTTTCCACATGAATTGTCTTCCAACATGTTGGATCCAACTTGTTACATAATAAACGAGGCTTCACTCTCACTATGAAAGGTAGGTTTGGTTGAAAGGATTATGTGCCTGACTCCCCTTGTTGGCAAAGTTGATTAGGTTAGACACTCATTCAACTCGATAGCGCATGCACAGAACCTCCCAACTCGGCCAACATCCCCAACAAGTTGGGAGTGCGTTTATATTGTAACACAACTTGTTGGGATCGTGTTGACTAATATGGTTAGCTGTGTGTAGAGAGGTGGAGAAATGCGACGTGATGACCTGCAATGTATTTGTTCTCAAAACGCGATGTAATGGACTTGCGATGTAATGGTATACACCCATCCGCGCCTTAGTTTAACCCAGCAATACCTACCAGATAACTAGGCTACCAAACAGTAGAAATAAACATTCTAACGATCGCAAGACACCTTTTCTCTTCGATCTTGTAGGTATCCATTTGCAATCGCCTAGATCACCAAATGGGTTTTTTGTGTTGTGGTGCCATATTGTTTCCAACAAGTATTGGAGCAGTAGGGTTATTGTATAAAATTGCAGTGAAGAAATAAATATAGAAGCTAACAAATCTAATATGAAGCATGGGCACAAACAATCAAATTCTTTAAGCCCGTGCAATCATTCAAAATTTCTAATCTAAATATGAATCTTGGTAAGTTTGGGATTTGATTCAAAATTTTGAATTAGATTTGGATTCAATGCAGAATTTATTTGATTGTGTGTTTTATTTAAATTATTTTGTTTATATTATTTGTTATGATAGAGTGGGAAAATATTAAAGATGATATGGAAGATTTCGGGGAAATTGTGGATTTGGTGTTGGATTTCAAGGCAAATGCAAATAAATTAACTGTCCCTAAACAATATATTCGCGATATGGAAAATCCCATGGAAAAATACAATGAAGAGGAGTTTTACACAAGATTTAGGTTCAGTAAGGTTGCAATCATTGATGTTTTGTCAATGATTCGTTAATGGAGCCGGATAATAGAGGACTTCATTTTCCTCTTTTTCAAAAACTTTGCTAATATTGTGATTTTACGCTACCGGAAACATCTAGATTAGTGTGTTTTACTAGTACCTAATTATTTTATAAATGCATCTAATAAATAGTAAAATAAACTTTTCTAACACAAAGCTGATTTTATATTTGTCTAATACTTCTACTAATATAAAATAACTAAACATATTTTCATCCTGTAATAGGCCTACATAGCTTATGTTAAACTAGTCTAAAAATAATGGACTTGGCCAACCAAGCCTAACCTTTTACTTTGATTAGTACCAATAAAAGTGTCACCAAATAAGCTCTTCATTGCCTGAGTTAGCTAACATTACCGTCTCATAATAAGTATAATGAGTAACACTAATCAGTAATCACATCAAAGCAAACCAATGTGAGTTTGAAATCAAGTCTAGATGTGAGAACATCTAATTCAATTCTCACCATATGATGAAAATAGTTTTTAGACCTCCAAATTTGGTTTAATCTCGAGCAACTTGTCATTGTTAGTCCTAGTTGAAATAAAGCTTTCTCTAGCAGATTGTCATTGTTAGTCCTAGTTTAAGATAAAAAATTCTCTATCAGCTTGTCATTGTTAGTCCTAGTTTAAATAAAGCTTTCTCTAGCAGCTTGTCATTGTTAGTCCTAGTTTGAAATAAAAATTTCTCTAGCAGCTTGTCATTGTTAGTCCTAGTTTGAAATAAAAATTTCTCTAGCAGCTTGTCATTGTTAGTCCTAGTTTGAAATAAAGCTTTCTCTAGCAGCTTGTCATTGTTAGTCCTAGTTTAAAATAAAAATTTCTCTAGCAGCTTGTCATTGTTAGTCCTAGTTTGAAATAAAGCTTTCTCTAGCAGCTTGTCATTGTTAGTCCTAGTTTGAAATAAAATTTCTCTAGAAGCTTGTCATTGTTAGTCCTAGTTTGAAATAAAGCTTTCTCTAGCAGCTTGTCATTGTTAGTCCTAGTTTGAAATAAAGTTTTCTCTAGCAGCTTGTCATTGTTAGTCCTAGTTTAAAATAAAGCTTTCTCTAGCAGCTTGTCATTGTTAGTCTAGTTTGAAATAAAGCTTTCTCTAGCAGCTTGTTAGTCCTAGTTTGAATAAAAATTTCTCTAGCAACTTGTCATTGTTAGTCCTAGTTTGAAATAAAGCTTTCTCTAGCAGCTTGTCATTGTTAGTTCTAGTTGAAAAAGTTTTCTCTAGCAGCTTGTCATTGTTAGTCCTAGTTTGAAATAAAGCTTTCTCTAGAAGCTTGTCATTGTTAGTCTAGTTGAAATAAAGCTTTCTCTAGCAGCTTGTCATTGTTAGTCCTAGTTTGAAATAAAGCTTTCTCTAGTAGCATGTCATTGTTAGTCCTAGTTTGAAATAAAGCTTTCTCTAACAGCTTGTCATTGTTAGTCCTAGTTTGAAATAAAGTTTTCTTGAGTTACTCAGATCTACTTTGTGGTGGCTTATAGCTGTAAAACCTTTAGGCCCCAGAGAAAAGCCTTTCGGGCATAGTGCACAAATTGAAAATATTTATGTAGTTGTTTTTCCCCATTCACATAACACAAAATATAGGTTTTTATTCTCAAACCTACGCAAGATATCCGTCAATCAATTAATAAAATGCTTTAGACCATTATGAAATGTAACGCTATGATGAACATTAAGCCGTACTCACTTATGGAATATCACTATACGGCATCGTAAATATGTTTGCATGCAGTGATAGATATTTGACGGCATTATTTAAAATGTTTATTACTAAACCAACCCAACTTAATAACTCCTAACCTTTCTAAACTCTGATGCACCAATAAATAAAAAATACACTGAGCTTTAATGATAATAGTGTTAAAATAAACTATTTAATATAGGTTGACATAAAGTCTGTACATGGTAGGTTTTTACCTTGATGACAGTTCGAAAATCATAAGTTTAGGTTTTGGGTTGCCAACACTTGTAAAAGATCACTGTTTTATTATAAATGTAAAGATCTTTAATTACCGGTTATATTTTACATTTAAAATAACGTAAACATAAGTTTTCTCATACAATTTCATTTTTTTAAATAATTTCTTTTTATCCAACTCGAAACAATATTTTAAAAATAATTAAAAGTACTTATTTTTCGTTTTGGAATGTTATCTATAATGTGTAATATAGTGCGTACATTAATACCTTTTAATACAGGCATAGTATTTACTTGTAAAAGAAAAAATACTTGTCATTATTTTTACATACAATAAATGATTTTATGATTATTTTATCTTATTTTAAAATATTTAACTGAATAAAATATTTTCATTAACTGCGTGTCTGCATCATTGTAAAAAAAACTTGTTTGGCATGTTCAATCATATGGTTTAAATTCGTCAGTTGCCATGTTGAAGCTATGTTAGTTAGAAGTTTTTGTGTAAGTGGTGTGAATTTTTTTTTAAGTGTAAAAACACGATAAATAAACTTTGTGTCCGTCCTCAAATAAATATATAAATAATATTGGCCTAAATTACTGTGGTTAACTATCACATTAATATATCACCATCTGTTTTCATTACAGTCATCCAAAGTGATAGATGTCAGCTGTTGGCGTAGTGATATATTAGGGATTATTTCTGGTAACATTTTGAGCTGTCATCCAGGTAAACTTAGCTCGTGAATGACTTATAGTTGTGAATGTGTATAGAGTGTATGTGAACAAGTATTTTAGGAAAAACGCCACATGCAAGGAAGGTTGCAAAAGCTAGTGTTTTTTAGGTTAGGATATCTTATAATAGCCTAGGCCGCAGACAAGGATACACCAGATCCCCAGCCTTGAGAAAGTTTCGCTGTGCTCCTTGAGCAAGGTTGAGTCCATCAACACTGGGGTTCACTAGTGTCAATGTTCAGTGATAAAATCATTTCCAAATGTGCAGTTGCTAAACGACTTATTTTTAACATGTTCATCATAAAGGGACCATTGTAATCTTAATGTACAGTCTATGTAAGCTCTTTATGAGGTAAGATAATGTGAAAAGCGTTTTGGGTCGCTACCTGAACCTAGCTTTATGGAAGCCTTAACTTGAGCATGTTATTTGTGTCCTCTTTCTATTAAAACCATATTTTGAGGGATTTTTAATGGCTCTTGTGATGGCATCTAGTGATACCTGTGTTGGACTCAAAACTTTCCAACGGACCGGAGCCATTTAAACCTGGAAGCTGCTGTATACCTTGTTTGTGGCCTAGGCCTATATAGCACACTACAATTCTTTTGGTGTAACATTGGAACATTTTCATTTCTTTAAATATTTACCCTTTTCTGTGATTTTCGTAAGTGGACTTACAATTTTTATTTTATAATATTTTAAAATTCATGAACCAATTTAATATTGTTATGAATCGATTCACCTTGTTGAGGGTTTAAAAAACTAAAAAGCCTTTTTTATGTTGTTATGTTATTGATAAAAATAAGAATTTAAACATTTGCAATTTGCGTGTCAACCCCAAGCCAATAAATGGATTTACAAATAGGATATTTGGTTATTAAATGGAAAGCAGCCACATCTAAGACAAGTGTGTAATAGTACAAAGGCGAAAAACAGACCCCTGCAGGCTTGTACGTGCAGGGGTAGAACTTTAAAGCACCCCTGCATTGCAGGGGTTGAGGAAAATATTCATTGCTTGCATATTTTTGCTCAAGTTATCGTAAATATCAAATGTATCCATAATAACTTCTAATTTAAATGTGGACATATAATTTCTGAACAGTAATTTTTTTTAATGAACTACATACACAATCTAAAAGTAACTATTTTGTAACTTAAATAGTAGTTTAGAAGTCTAGAAATCGTTTTCTTTGATAATATGCATGTGTAGGTTGGTAGGTCGGTGTTCATGCAATCGTCTTCTCACAATTCACAGCTTAATCCAATAATAATAATGTTAGCCTTATATCTCGTTATTTTCCTTGCTATTCTTGTCTTCAGTTGTTTACCGGAAGCAACCTGCAAGTTGACTAAAAAGGCGTCTCTCGAAAACAGTGCGCTGATGAAAACTATTGAGTGATTTGGAATGAAGTTAGTATATGAAGTTAAAAGTACCTAATTAGTTAGAAGTTTTTTGAAAAAGTTTGTAGTCTACTAAACATGTTTTTTTAGAGGCTGTTTAAAACCAATTTCTTTGAGCCAAGGCTAGGCTTACTTTTTATATTTTTAATGTTAGTGACTAGCTTAAAAAATGTTAAGCCCAAGTCCACAATTACTATTCAAAAAACCTTCGAAATAGCTTTTAGAAGTATATATAGTTGGAAAATTTTCTTGCCTCCAGCAGTTGGGGCGGTTCCCCCAATTCCAAGTTTTAAATGCAGGGGTATTGATAGGGACATTCATTCATACTCTCCACCATGTCCTCAAAGGTCGTAGAGGATAGCATCAAAGCTAGTTAGATCATTAAACGAAAGTATAAAGAGCTACGCGATGTACGACACGAGTCTAATAGTCACGAGGGAGACCTTCAAACTTATCACGGAACCGCTAATTAATCAGATGACCGTAGAACCTAAAACGGAATGTGAGAATATTTAGAGGAGGAGAAAGACTCGCTCTCGAGGAAGCTTAACATGTGTTTTTTGGAGACCTATCTTTATATATTTCAAGCTCACTGATGAACCTAAGAACTACACCACGAAGAATCTATGCTCGAGGAAACGAACACGTTAATCTATTCAGGAATTAACTTTACGGTCGTTTCAATTCACGCACAAGGTAGAAATATTTACGCAGCATTGAACCTGTGTTTCATAAGAAAGAGGAATAGAGATTGTTTATACCTATTGAGACGATTCGAATTATTGATTATGACTTTCGCACAACGACCGGGTTAGGTCATACGGCGCACGACAGCGAGTTTATATCTACTACCGAAGAATTACTTGAGGCCGGAATCATCATATAAGTATCTTTATTTTGTCTATATTAAGCCCATAATCAGGTCTGTCAAATGGGATATTACACCTAAACTTCATAATCATGCAAGAGCTCGTTTTTCCAGAAGACATGTTGCCATCCGAAGGTTGAACAAATTACTACAGGATGGTCTAGTAGAGATAATACCTTACTCTCGATCGAATAAAGGATACAAGTAATCTTTCATCGTCTTAGGTGTCTGTTCCAAACGTCCTTGGGCCGTACCCGTCAAAGACAAGATGGTGAATGCGGCAATGGGGGAGGTTCTTCAGCAGGTGACGGCGAATGGTTTACCTCCTCCACTCGCCTCTCTCTAGGAGAGAGTATAAAGGCGACCGCTGACGAGTTTTATCACATTTAAAGTGTTTAGACAGCTCAGGTGTATTCTAAAAGATATGAGTGAAATCTATATTAGCGATAGTGAATTGAAGTACAACACCGAGAAGGACAAGACATTCAGACTCACGTGATACCACCGCGCACTGGATGGGATATCCTAATACCAGCATGCGGGATTCGAGCCATTTAATGGAGGATTCCTCCGAGTCCTGCATCTTATACAGGCTCAAGGAAGAGGATGATCCCAAGGAGGAAGTGGTGGATGAGGATTCTTTGTGTGGTGGGTTGGACTGTGTCGAACATGAAGGACAGGATCGAGCAATATATCTGAGCTCGCGAAGGACCATACTTAAAACGTGCGCCGTTTAGGAGGTTCAGAATGGTAGTAGGGCGAAGGAGATGACACAATGCACCCAACATCAGCACTCTCGATAATGTTGTACTTCCTAGGGGAAATGTTTCTGTTGCCAATACAGACGGTGGTTTAACACTTCACAGTGATGTCTTACGTATCTAAGTGAGTCCTACGGATTAATCAAATGGTAAGGCGAGACCGCAAGGCCGTAGCCAGCCAACAACTTCAGGGAGGGTTTGGTGGGCACATCCCCGATTGCCGGGAGATAGAAAAAATTATAAATTATACAGTTCTAGAAGCTATCTGAAGAGCTAGTAAAATTTCTAAATATTAAATACATCTAGAAGCTCTCTGAAGTGCTTTTTATGGTAACAAAGCCCCCTAATTTGTACTTGTATCTTAATTTTGATATTGTTTAAACCATAAATAAAGCCACATATATTTTGTCCATAAAATTTCGGGGGGAGGAGGTTGATCCCCCAACTCCCCCTCCCCCCTGGCTACACCCTTGGACGAGCGTGAAGACTGATAACACGTCTAGTAATCATTTTTCTCATGGTGAGCACACTTTATGGAAACGGACTAATAAGTAGGCCTATATATATTATGTGTGTGTGTGGTATAGGAGAGAAAACCTATCTACATTGTGAATGTATGTGTATGACTTTTTTTACAAAAATTATCTAAACATTTAAAAACTATATTCTGTACGAGAGAGAAGAGTAAGTGAAGGATAGGAAGATGACAGAACAGAGAGAGATGGAATAAAAACAAGTGGATGTTGAGGGTCATTGTAAGGAGGGAGCAGAGGGGGTTGAAGAATAGTACTAGGTAGCACACTCCTGTAAGCTATCAAAGAGGAGAGTGATATTTTGACTTGACCAACTAGGGGTAGTTCTTGTATTGGTCGATCGGGCTCTGGAACGGTTCATATATGCTAAATTTACACAAGGAGGGGCTTATTTAACAGTTTAGCCAATAGGGAGTCAAGTGTGGTAGCTTCTCCGAATATATTTGACTGAGAAGGCTAATATTAAAGGAAATACACAAGTATTTGTCTGGAGAAAGAATATTAAGAAATTAAGTATTTTTATCTGGCTGTAAAATTTGTTTCCTACCACACTTGGAAGTAGTTGTTTTATATTAGCTTTGAAATTTTGAAACCCCCTCCATTTTTTCCCAATTAACTTTCAGAAAATTCAAATTTAAGACTTATTTGGTCATCTGGAGTTATCTCTCTTCCTGTCTGCCAAAATTTAATTTTAAACCTCATCTGAAAAGGTTTTTTTAATATAATTATAGCCCCCTATTTTGAAATTTCTCAATACGTTTATACGGGAAAATTCCACTGCCGCCCTGCCAAGCTAAAATACAAGTTTTCACGCCCAGGGGTTGGGGAAATACCGTGAGCCACGCACCTTTCTGCCTCTCTCCGCCCTCTTAGGGGAACAAATTTGAAAAGCCTTCAAAAGGTCTCGCACAATTCTAGAAATAAACTTTCATTTTAAATTTCAAGGCTCTATATCCGCTGGTTCAAAATATACATCGGTGAGTTTTGAATACGTTCAACTCCTTCAATAAAATTTCAAAATTTTAATACTTATTTGTTTATCTGGAGGTTTGCTTAAACCTTCCCGACAAATTAATTTTTTATTACACTTAGTAGCTATTTTTATATGTAAATAACCCCCCTACCCACCACCACCACCATCACATTTTTTGGAATCCCATCTAAAATTTAAAGTTTTCAAATTTTTAGGATTATTTGAAACGGTCTCTTTACTTTTCTGCCAAATTTTAATTTTCTATCTCGTCTATTACTTATTTCTTTTTATAGTCTCCTCTCCCCAATTTTCAGAGCTCAATTTTGAAATTTCCCATTTGTTTTAGGCTCATTTGGGAGTGGGTTTTCTTTTCCGGACAGTTTTACTTTCAGCTTAATATACTGTATATAGATATTAAATTCAACTTTATGGTCGAAATGTTCATATTATGCTTTCGTTTGACCTAGAACTTAATTCATACGAGATCTTATTTTTCGATCCATAAGGCCTATTTTTGTAAATATTCTTATTTTAGAGATACTTATAACAGATTCAACGTTTTGTTATCGGTGTGAACAAGCAACATCACCGACTAGTTTCACCGTGACCGAGAATCGATACAAGTTCCACTGATATTTTGCTGCGTTCATTAGTAAAAGTACATCAAACACAAAGGCTAATACAATGGTTAAAGATGGCCTTCATTGGAAGGTCTAATTAGATGAAATTCACCCGCAGTAGGGTAAAGGAAGGACAGATAGAATACAATGAGGAATCCCATGTGGTAAAGCACATGGCCAAGATTCGAACCTTGGCCTCCCATCACCGGCAACACAGAATAAGACGAGACCGACGTCTTATACCATGCGGCTACTGAAAAGTCAAGGAGTTGAGAGAGTTTGTTGTTTGAATCTTGGTAATGTCGATGTTCCTTTGGTCTTCGCGTGGTGCAAAAGAATTGGTGAGGTATAAGGCCATAACCAGCCAATAATTTCAGGGGGGATCTGGTGGTCCTAATCCCCCAATTGCCAGAAACAATCATAAATGCTAAACGGTTCTAGAAGTACTTTTTATGGTAACATAGCCTACTAGCTGCTGTAGGATAGGACAAATTCTAAATATTTAACACCTCTAGAAACTATCTGAAGTGCTTTTTATGGTAACATAGCCTTCTACTGCTGTAGGATAGGACAAATTCTAAATATTAAACACCTCTAGAAACTATCTGAAGTGCTTTTTGTGGTAACAAGCTTCTAGCTGCTGTAGGATAGGACAAATTCTAAATATTAAACACCTCTAGAAACTATCTGAAGTGCTTTTTATGGTAACATAGCCTACTAGCTGCTGTAGGATAGGACAAATTCTAAATATTAAACACCTCTAGAAACTATCTGAAGTGCTTTTTAGTGGTAACATAGCCTTCTACTGCAGTGGGATAGGACAAATTCTAAATATTAAACACCTCCAGAAACTATCTGAAGTACTTTTTATGGTAACATAGCCTTCTAGCTGCTGTAGGATAGGACAAATTCTAAATATAAACACCTCTAGAAACTATCTGAAGTGCTTTTTATGGTAACATAGCCTTCTAGCTGCTGTAGGATAGGACAAATTCTAAATATTAAACACCTCTAGAAACTATCTGAAGTACTTTTTATGGTAACATAGCCTTCTAGCTGCTGTAGGATAGGACACATTGTAAATATTTAACACCTCCAGAAATTATCTGAAGTGCTTTTTTATGGTAACATAGCCTACTAGCTGCTGTAGGATAGGACAAATTCTAAATATTAAACACCTCTAGAAATTATCTGAAGTACTTTTTATGGTAACATAGCCTTCTAGCTGCTGTAGGATAGGACACATTGTAAATATTTAACACCTCCAGAAATTATCTGAAGTGCTTTTTATGGTAACATAGCCTACTAGCTGCTGTAGGATAGGACAAATTCTAAATATTTAACACCTCCAGAAACTATCTGAAGTACTTTTTATGGTAACATAGCCTACTAGCTGCTGTAGGATAGGACAAATTCTAAATATTTAACACCTCCAGAAACTATCTGAAGTACTTTTTATGGTAACATAGCCTACTAGCTGCTGTAGGATAGGACAAATTCTAAATATTAAACACCTCTAGAAACTATCTGAAGTACTTTTTATGGTAACATAGCCTTCTAGCTGCTGTAGGATAGGACAAATTCTAAATATTTAACACCTCTAGAAACTATCTGAATATTGGTAACATAGCCTTCTAGCTGCTGTAGGATAGGACAAATTCTAAATATTAAACACCTCTAGAAACTATCTGAAGTGCTTTTTATGGTAACATAGCCTTCTAGCTGCTGTAGGATAGGACAAATTCTAAATATTTAACACCTCTAGAAACTATCTGAATATTGGTAACATAGCCTTCTAGCTGCTGTAGGATAGGACAAATTCTAAATATTAAACACCTCTAGAAACTATCTGAAGTGCTTTTTATGGTAACATAGCCTTCTAGCTGCTGTAGGATAGGACAAATTCTAAATATTTAACACCTCTAGAAACTATCTGAATATTGGTAACATAGCCTTCTAGCTGCTGTAGGATAGGACAAATTCTAAATATTAAACACCTCTAGAAACTATCTGAAGTACTTTTTATGGTAACATAGCCTTCTAGCTGCTGTAGGATAGGACAAATTCTAAATATTTAACACCTCTAGAAACTATCTGAATATTGGTAACATAGCCTTCTAGCTGCTGTAGGATAGGACAAATTTTAAATATTAAACACCTCTAGAAACTATCTGAAGTGCTTTTTATGGTAACATAGCCTACTAGCTGCTGTAGGATAGGACAAATTCTAAATATTAAACACCTCTAGAAACTATCTGAAGTACTTTTTATGGTAAAATAGCCTTCTAGCTGCTGTAGGATAGGACAAATTCTAAATATTTAACACCTCTAGAAACTATCTGAATATTGGTAACATAGCCTTCTAGCTGCTGTAGGATAGGACAAATTTTAAATATTAAACACCTCTAGAAACTATCTGAAGTGCTTTTTATGGTAACATAGCCTTCTAGCTGCTGTAGGATAGGACAAATTCTAAATATTAAACACCTCCAGAAATTATCTGAAGTGCTTTTTATGGTAACATAGCCTTCTAGCTGCTGTAGGATAGGACAAATTCTAAATATTAAACACCTCTAGAAACTATCTGAAGTGCTTTTTTATGGTAACATAGCCTACTAGCTGCTATAGGATAGGACAAATTCTAAATATTTAACACCTCTAGAAACTATCTGAATATTGGTAACATAGCCTTCTAGCTGCTGTAGGATAGGACAAATTCTAAATATTAAACACCTCTAGAAACTATCTGAAGTACTTTTTATGGTAACATAGCCTTCTAGCTGCTGTAGGATAGGACACATTGTAAATATTTAACACCTCCAGAAATTATCTGAAGTGCTTTTTATGGTAACATAGCCTACTAGCTGCTGTAGGATAGGACAAATTCTAAATATTTAACACCTCCAGAAACTATCTGAAGTACTTTTTATGGTAACATAGCCTACTAGCTGCTGTAGGATAGGACAAATTCTAAATATTAAACACCTCTAGAAACTATCTGAAGTGCTTTTTATGGTAACATAGCCTACTAGCTGCTGTAGGATAGGACACATTGTAAATATTTAACACCTCCAGAAATTATCTGAAGTGCTTTTTATGGTAACATAGCCTTCTAGCTGCTGTAGGATAGGACAAATTCTAAATATTAAACACCTCTAGAAACTATCTGAAGTGCTTTTTATGGTAACATAGCCTACTAGCTGCTATAGGATAGGACAAATTCTAAATATTTAACACCTCTAGAAACTATCTGAAGTGCTTTTTATGGTAACATAGCCTACTAGCTGCTGTAGGATAGGACAAATTCTAAATATTAAACACCTCCAGAAATTATCTGAAGTGCTTTTTATGGTAACATAGCCTTCTAGCTGCTGTAGGATAGGACAAATTCTAAATATTAAACACCTCTAGAAACTATCTGAAGTGCTTTTTGTGGTAACATAGCCTTCTAGCTGCTGTAGGATAGGACAAATTTTAAATATTAAACACCTCTAGAAACTATCTGAAGTGCTTTTTATGGTAACACAGCTTCCTAATTTGTACTTGTACCTTAATTGTGATATTGTTTGAACCATAAATAAAGCCATATATAGATTGTTCATAAAATTTTGGTGGTGGTGGGTAGCCCCCCCTCCCCCCCCCCCCCCTCCCACCAACTATGACCATGGTGAGGTAGGACTGATTCACAGCTAACTACTATTGCAACCATGTTTACAGTACGAGCCCATGGCTAAACGAAACAAAAATTTTCGAATGTTCATAAACAAATTTATAACTTATTTAAAAAATAACTTACTGTTGATTATGTCAAAATCTTAAATCAACCACGTCTTTGTCGAAACAGTGGTATAAAACTAACATTGTTAGTTTTATCATTTTTACAGTTAGTTTTTTTAACCTTTCGTAAATATAATATTAAGGAACTATTTATAAAAATATTTTGATTTTATTGTTTCCAAATGGGTTCAAGTCATATAAAATAAATGTATGCGCCACATTGTTAAAGAAATTAAACACAAAATACATTATCAACTAGCAGCCGTATTATGAAATATTTCGGTTTGTTACTTCTTAGAGTACGTTGAATGCAGTATCTTCTCTTGTGAAGTTCATTGAAACGGGTCATCCAGACTGTCTACTGCTAGTGCAGCTTCGTCGCAACAGAAGAAGATCGCTTTAGTTGTCTTTGAAAGGTAGAAAAAATAACATTCGCGTGATTTTCGTAAATAAATGAGGCTCGTTTCCAAGTGTATTTCATATTATGGCAATTTTAATATTTTACCAGCTAAACCTTTCGTTGTATTACTTATTTATCGTTGTAGCTTTTAATTAAGTATGTTTATTTTACTTCTACGTTACAAGATAATTAATTATATTCGTGCGGTCTCGTCATATTCGTAAAGTATTTTTGTTGCAAGCTAAAATAGTGCACAATTCTTTTTATTTGTATTTTTTTGTGTTTGGTTACTAAGAGATCTGAAGGCGGTTGGTAGCTGCTCTTTTGTTTATTGATTTTTACACCTTTTCTTTCGCCTGGAGTGCGGCAGTTTGAAAAAAAACCCGTCCAAATTGAAGTTTTCTCAGTTTCTTGGTTATTTTGTTTATATTACTTTAGGTTCAATTAGTCATATTGTCAACTGTTCCAAACACCAACGAACCAAAATAAAGACGGTGGATTAAAAGGATTTTTATAAGGTAAGTTTGATAGTTTTAAAGTCACTAAAAAATTAAAACTCTACATTGTCTGATGCATTTTTAAAGGCCTATCTATATTATAATAATTTGGTCGAATCTGCTATTATTGGAACAGACATTTAATCCAATCTTTTCGTACTAATTATTTGTTTAGAGAAAATGAATAAATTTCAAAGTTAAAAGTTTTGTATCGGTACGGGTATTTAGTAATTTTTTTTAAAATAACACAATTTGTTGTTGGAATTAAAACATTATTATACATTAAAACAAAATTTCTAGATGACAAAGTTACTAAAACACGAAATTTGCTATTTCAATAGCTACACAAGTGCTTTTTTTTTAGCTTCGTGGTTTAATGTCTAATCATTTCAAAAACATGATATAATTAATTTTAAAAACTAGTTTTTTTTAATGATTGACACAACCGAGCCTTAGGGATGTGCAAACGATACGGCTACACAGGGCCCCGCGCTTGCTCAGGTGACAGAAGGAAAAAGACAAGATGTGGTGGGAAATTTTTAATTGTACGCGCGTATAGTAGGCTCCCTGTATAGGCGATATAGCATTGTCGGAGTGTAAAAACATATGTGGATATTGTTGATTGCAAGACTACAGATTAACCATTGTTACTACGCAATGAACTATTTTATGATTACCTCCGGCTAGCAAAATGTTGATATTGTAATCTAATGTTGTGATCCTATATATAGTAGAATGTAATTTATCTAATATTAATAAAAAAAATCATGTTTCTTCAGCCTACATCATGTCAACAATAAGATACAGGGCCAACGCAAGCCGCCCGTGCAATCCGGGCAATGCCAAAAAATGCGCTCCCCATCCTCAAATAACAGATAGTACTAAAGTTTTGTTGATTATATTTTGAAAATAATAATAATAATAATAAATTTAAAAAAATCTTTTTATGTATTATATCTTTTCAATTGAGCTAAAAAGAATTAACTTATACCAATAACTAATTATGCTTAATACAATTTTACTTACATTATTTACTACTTTATCATATCTTAAATTTATCACGTCTTGCTTTGCGTTCAGTAAAAGTTTGAATTAAATTTGGGAGATCTAGAAATTCTATTCATTCACACAAAACACACAGGGCCGCCCTATGCAATGAATGAAAATTCCGCCTTCCCCTCTCAAAACATAAAAATCACATCAAAGAGTAAGTAAGAACAATAAATTGTTTGTATCTACTGTTCGGTAACATCGTTCTAGACCTTACAGATCATACAGTACTTGTGTCACAAGCACTTCCCCTCTTTCCTTACTTATATTAGTTCCGGAAACAAACGTAAGGGAAGAAATCAACCGGATTTTAAGTTATTTTCATATTAATTTTTCAACAACAAACTTACGCAAATAAAAACTTACAGTAAAACATTGGACAGATTTAAACTCTCTACAGTTCAAAATCTAATTTTAAAATTATAAATTCCATTGGGTAGTAAATAGATTAAAAACAAAAAGTACAATATCTAATATTTGCCGCCCTAATCAACCCTCCACCCTCCTTAGAACCGGCTCTGAAAACAGCTTAATAGGAGTTAGTATTGTTACGGCAAGTTTACATACACCTGTAATGAACCAATATATTCTAGATACGGCCCTATAGCGTTCGCAATCACGCCCCTCTGTGCTCCTTTTAAAACTCCATCACCTGTAATGAACCAATATATTTCGTGTGTGCCTTGTGACAGACAACTTCGTTAGTAAATTATATTAAAAGAATATTTAAATTCGTAAATATTTTAGAAACATTGGCCCTGCTGGCCCGCCCTGATAAGACAGCATTGTTCGTTGAGTCATTGAGTATGTCATATTTATTAATTTTAAAAAGAATTTATTTTATTTTATAAAATATAAAACCTTTGATTAATACTATTACATTACATCGCAATTTCTTCAAAGTTTGTATGATATTATTGTATAATATTACTAAAATGGATGCCAGCTTAAATTTTTCAAGTGTACAATTTACGAATGGATCGTGAAACTTTAAAAAAAGATTTAAGTTTCTCAAATAACGACTAATTCGATGTCACCATTTTCTTTGATAAAACGCTAAATCATTTTCTTTAATGTATCATATTTTAACGTACCCATTTTATAAAAGGTCGTTAAAGATTCGTCATATTTCCTTAATCCGAGAACATTTATAAAATAAACGTGAATGTAGAGCCTATAATACAACCTTTAGGAATATAATACATTTAGCAGTATCGAACGCCACCCTTTAAAAAAGAAACGATTAAATTAGTGTTTTTTTAAAATCAATTTTCCTGCACATTTCAAAGATTAAGCCATAACTAATAATAATTTTGAAATAGTTGTCTTATGGACTCGAAAATACTTAATGAACTATAAAATTATATAGGTTTTGTGCAAAATTTGGGAATCATATGATACATCTTTACACACGCACACATAGATAGGCCTACCTATACATAAAAACTCACATACTCATATCTTATATTTTATATATATATATATATATATATATATATATATATATATATATATATATATAGGATGTATTTTAATATGTGTCAAATATTCAAGGGGCGGATTCCCATCCACCAAAGTCCATTTAAACACTAGTCTAAAAACTCTTGGTTTCTGATGTAGGAGGAATTTTACTGTTCAATTAATAAGCAATCAAGCAGAAGAAGTAATGAAACTAAACAAGGCAAAGTTTAACAGCAACAAACAAAACACGATAGAGAACATTATGTTACAATAATTGTCAAAATGGTATTCTGCTACGATGCATCTTCTGAGCTTGCGTTCCATGCTTTGTCACACACTATTGAATACACCTGATGTGTTACGTATTAGCTCACATACATTAACGATACGCTTTATTAAAACCTCAACATGAGGCACAGGAGTTGTATAAACAATGAACCTTAAATGTCTTCAGAGATATCGGGTTCAAATATGATCGAGCAGACCATTTATTGGATCCGTTGTGACCATATTTGAGGCAAAATAACTTTAAAACTAAGCGTTTATAGAGCCATGTTTATATGAGTTTTTCTTAATGTTTAGTCGATAGGAATACGCCTCTAGAATGTTTGACCTCAATTAAATTACATCCTGTATATAATATACACATGTTTTGCTACTGTCTGCCATTACTACACTTTATTCAAAGTAAACTAACGTTTATCTTGGATTGTGTGCTCGCGACTGACGTAATAAATCTGTCAAATATCACCATCAGATAACAAGTTTGAAAACCATTGTCAAAAAATGTGTGATTGAAAACTAGCCTTTTATTTGATACTTTTGATCCAAATAAAAATGTTCAAACACAGACAGACACTTGTCTACCTCCTATTGGCGGTCAACTCTTGGTTTACTTACCAGCAGCTCTTGCGGCCTTCCCTCCTATTGGCGGTCAACTCTTGGTTTACTTACCTGCAGCTCTTGCGGCCTTCCCTCCTATTGACGGTCAACTCTTGGTTTACTTACCAGCAGCTCTTGCGGCCTTCCCTCCTATTGACGGTCAACTCTTGGTTTACTTACCAGCAGCTCTTGCGGCCTTCCCTCCTATTGGCGGTCAACTCTTGGTTTACTTACCAGCAGCTCTTGCGGCCTTCCCTCCTATTGGCGGTCAACTCTTGGTTTACTTACCAGCAGCTCTTGCGGCCTTCCCTCCTATTGGCGGTCAACTCTTGGTTTACTTACCAGCAGCTCTTGCGGCCTTCCCTCCTATTGGCGGTCAACTCTTGGTTTACTTACCAGCAGCTCTTGCGGCCTTCCCTCCTATTGGCGGTCAACTCTTGGTTTACTTACCAGCAGCTCTTGCGGCCTTCCCTCCTATTGGCGGTCAACTCTTGGTTTACTTACCAGCAGCTCTTGCGGCCTTCCCTCCTATTGGCAGTCAACTCTTGGTTTACTTACCAGCAGCTCTTGCGGCCTTCCCTCCTATTGGCGGTCAACTCTTGGTTTACTTACCAGCAGCTCTTGCGGCCTTCCCTCCTATTGGCTGTCAACTCTTGGTTTACTTACCAGCAGCTCTTGCGGCCTTCCCTCCTATTGACGGTCAACTCTTGGTTTACTTACCAGCAGCTCTTGCGGCCTTCCCTCCTATTGACAGTCAACTCTTGATTTACTTACCAGCAGCTCTTGCGGCCTTCCCTCCTATTGGCGGTCAACTCTTGGTTTACTTACCAGCAGCTCTTGCGGCCTTCCCTCCTATTGGCGGTCAACTCTTGGTTTACTTACCAGCAGCTCTTGCGGCCTTCCCTCCTATTGGCGGTCAACTCTTGGTTTACTTACCAGCAGCTCTTGCGGCCTTCCCTCCTATTGGCAGTCAACTCTAGGTTTACTTACCAGCAGCTCTTGCGGCCTTCCCTCCTATTGGCGGTCAACTCTTGGTTTACTTACCAGCAGCTCTTGCGGCCTTCCCTCCTATTGGCAGTCAACTCTAGGTTTACTTACCAGCAGCTCTTGCGGCCTTCCCTCCTATTGGCGGTCAACTCTTGGTTTACTTACCAGCAGCTCTTGCGGCCTTCCCTCCTATTTGCAGTCAACTCTTGGTTTACTTACCAGCAGCTCTTGCGGCCTTCCCTCCTATTGGCGGTCAACTCTTGGTTTACTTACCAGCAGCTCTTGCGGCCTTCCATCCTATTGGCAGTCAACTCTTGGTTTACTTACCAGCAGCTCTTGCGGCCTTCCCTCCTATTGGCGGTCAACTCTTGGTTTACTTACCAGCAGCTCTTGCGGCCTTCCCTCCTATTGGCGGTCAACTCTTGGTTTACTTACCAGCAGCTCTTGCGGCCTTCCCTCCTATTGGCGGCCAACTCTTGGTTTACTTACCAGCAGCTCTTGCGGCCTTCCCTCCTATTGGCAGTCAACTCTTGGTTTACTTACCAGCAGCTCTTGCGGCCTTCCCTCCTATTGGCAGTCAACTCTAGGTTTACTTACCAGCAGCTCTTGCGGCCTCCCCTCAATAAGTGTACCCGCTAGACCAAACATTTAAACACTAACAGGTCACATGTCAGTTTGTGACAGAAATGTCAGTGTCATCGCGTCATGGTCAGAATTTTAATGGAAGATAATTTAAGTTCGGCTAGAAGGAGACGCAAGACAATGCAGTTTTTTTTTTTTGCGGTTGTTATAGCAAAACATTTCTTTGTTCAAAATTTTAAAAAATATTGCTCCAGTAGCAACGTTTAGTGTAATTTTCTTCACATATTGACATCAACAGTTGTTGAATACCTGTGAAGGGTCTCCTGGAATTTAATGGCAACTTTTTTCTATTCATTTAAAAAGCTTGTCGGTGACCTGGTGGTCTAGGGGTAAGGTGTCAGACTTCTGTGCTGGGGTCCGGGGTTCAATCCTCGGTCCCGGCAAAGATTTATCTGATTACCAAACCCTTCCTTCACCTCTGACAAGACATCTTGTGAATGTGGGGAATGCCAGGCCTCCACCGTGGTTCGGATTCCACGTTAAACTGTAGGTCCTTCATTTCATCTCACAATCACCCTACCATTACACATTAGCGTAAGTGCGTATAACCCGAATGGGTAGTAAGACGCGGTGCTAATAATAATAATAATAATAATAATAATAAAAAGCTTGTCATCTATTGCTGCACTGATCCTGAAATATATTCAACTGTTGATGTCAATATGTGAAGAAAATTACACTAAACGTTGCTACTGGAGCAATATTTTATTTATTTTGGAAAAAAAAAAGTTCTGTTATTAAAAGTACAAAAAAACACCTTTTCTCGTGTCCCCCTCCATCCCCACCTTAATGTGTGGTAGGCTAGCCAACATCCAACAATGACCAAATATCGTTAGATTTAAATTTCATCTGTTGAGTAGAAAATGTTTCCGTTTTGAACCAATCACATAATCGATATAGCGATCCTACTATTCTATATTGCAAACTTACCTAAGATCTAGTCGTGGTAGTTGAAAAGTTGGTTATGTAATAAAGGTTAACTAGAATGTTTGTTAGCAGCGTCTCTCTCTAAACTTTCTACGAACTCTTTATTCTTGTAGACAGATGTGTCCATAATCCAGTAGTTCTCAACCTTTCTCTGATCTCTCTTCTCTCTTACGAGATGGTGGCGCCTTATTCGAGCTTTGTTGTTCACTCAATCCTCATATTTACAAGGAGGAGGAAGGTTGGATTGAGAGGAAATATACTTGTGGTTCGTGGGGAGGAAGACCGTTTACCTAAAATTACCCTCAGTACACTCGAGGATTCGAACACCATTGGGAATGTCATTAATACTATACTTTCAATTGAAACTCTTAAAAAAACACCTTTGAGTTACTTCATTATTGAGCTCAATGAGTGAGTGAGGGCTGGGTGTTGACAAATAACATATTGTGTTGGTTTTACAGCCATCATGATCGGTCGCACGGATAGTGAGCCTGACCTTTCCTTGGAACTCCCGACGGTCTCTGGGGATACCCTGGTGATGAGGGGCTTATGGCGTTATCAGAGAGGTCTGGGTTGGAATCTCGGTTGCATGTACTGGTGACCGTGTGGTCTAAGGCGTTGTACTTGGTCACATTTGATGGGGATATCAAAGCTTGAGTCCAGGCCATGTGCACTGAAACGGTTTTCTCCCCTTATTTATAAACATGGTTTTCCCATACTCTCACCACGTGAATGTTAGTGTCCTTACTTTTAACTACTTCTCATTCCCACTCGTTTGAAAGTAATATAATTACGCTAATGTGGGTGCATCTTCTTTGAGCTTATTTTCAACTCTTACCACGTAGAATAAGTCGTAAAGGGACCTCTTTAGCAGTTAGGCTATATTTTCATATTTAATTCAATCAAAAAGGAAGTTTATAAACTTTCAACGCACATCACTATAGTATACAAATGTTAATATTATGACATTGAGGCTCCCAGTCTTTAAAATAAGAATATTGTAACACTATTGAATTAATCGAGCCGCGTTGGGCGTCAATTGAAACACTACGGATTAATTCCCTGATATAATAATGCTGTGACGATGTTTAGGTTGTCTATAGCTCCGTGGTCGAGCACTAATTAAATCGGTATATTAATAAAATTAAAGAAAGAGAACTGTTGATGGCTGTTGATTCACACACGGTTTATTCAAATGACATCTGTTAATTATTATACATACTCCAATTAAATGCTTGATATCAATGCACACTTGTGATACCAGAGTGGTGACGAAATGTAATAACACTTCAGTAATTAGTCACCTGTGGAGTGTCTGTCGCCGTTTGTGTGTCGCTGTTTGGGATGCCTGGCTGATACGCACAAACGGTGTATATATGACATACCCCTTGCATCTTTCTCCCTTCGTCAAGAGTGTAAAAACTAACTAATAGAAAGAGTCCTGGTGACAGCTGTTGTGAAAGCTAGTTTCTTATTGGTATAGGGAACTGGCGTACTTTGCCAAATACTGCGGAGTTGTTCCTTTAGCAGGAAAAATGGTATAAAAAATATATTTTAATGGTGTAATTCTTTTCACATTATTTCTGAGAAGCACGTGTTTCTTCATGGATGAATCATAAAAGGATACTCTACATATGTTACTTTGAAGAAAAATTACCTTCATCCATGACTTTTTATATATTTTAGATTGATCCAAACCAATATCATTTCAATATATTACCGATTTGGCGTCAAAAAGGGTTATTTTGAATTTTTAGTGCAATCATTTCATATAATAGATGAATTTTTTTATTATATTTTTTATTAGTACCACGTATTACTTACTATCCATTCGGTTGTAGCGCTTATGTACTAGCTACGCAAATAGGTTAAAGATAGGAAGGCTGAATTTAGAGGAAGTGTACCCGAATTTGTTTGGAAAGAGAGTGGGAAATCATTTAGGAAAAAACACCCTCAGTACAGCCGACCAGCATCGAACAGCGATTTCTCCGTCATCGGCAATCTAGTCTATTGCGAGAGTAGCACCTTAGACTATGCGGCCACCGAAGTGGGTTAAACTTGTATTAATTGTTTGTATATCGACCGATCAAACAATGTCATTTCTCATAAAGCTTTAAATAATTATTCGTTTGGTAAAATTTGGATTCGATTGAGATATACTTTTTGGGTCAAGTTTTTTCCCTCTTTAAAATATGTTTCCTCTCAATATTTTAATTTTTCTATTGGGTCTAAAAAAATACTATTCCTTGGAAAGTTAGAAACTCTATATAAAAATGGTCTGGAAACAAATTAGCGTTTTGTTAATAAAAATCAATCAAAAACTTGTATTTGATTTTGTCAAGTATTTTATATTGGATAATGTATTATATATAAGGAAAAACCCGCTCACTCACTCACTCACTCACACACTAATCACGCGGAATTACTCCTTATTATATAAAAAAAATTGGGAAATTTAAAAAGGGGGCTCCAGGAAGTGGGGGCTATAATTTAAAAAACAAAACAAAAAAAACACCTTTTTAGATGAGGTAGAAAATTAAAATTTGGCAGGCAGGCAGTCGACAACTGAGCCATATAAACCAATAAATCTTAAAATTTGAAATTTCTAAGAGTGAATTGGTGAAAAGGGGTTGGGGGAGTTCAACATTTCAAAAACTAATAGTAAGCAACTACTTCCCCATATGGTAGAAAACTGAAATTTGGCAGGCAGGTAAAAATACTACACATAAATATTAATGGCTAAAATGTTAAAAAATAAATCCAATATAATATTTTGATAATATAGGAAAAAAGATTAACAAAAAGGGTTAAAAGTGTAAAAAGAATAAAATGGGCAAAAATTGCTATAAGGAAAAATGGCAAAAGTTACAAAGGGAGGAAAATAGAGTGTAAAAAGTTCCAAAAGGGCAAACTGTACCTAAAGGGCACAAAGGGTAAATAAGCTATATGGGGTAAAAACGCAAAAAGGGCCAAAAGTGGTAAAAAATGGATTATAACTTAGGCCTATACTTTTTACACTTTTTGTCCTTTAGAACTTTTTACACTAAAATAATACCCTTTTTTACCTTATTGTTCTTTTTACCTTTTTTTAATTGACGTTTAATAAACTTGATTTGATTAACTTTTTACCATTTTTTTCCTAAACTATTTCTCCCTGGCAAAGCCGGGTACATAATACATAGCTTAGAGAACTATAATGGCGCAATAACGGCCCCAAATAAGGGTCGTGGGCTGTGATATGGGGTAGGATGGAGGATATAAAAACAAGGAGAATGATTTATTTCTCTCCTAGTTCTGGTTTCCTTTCATCTCTCTAGGAGTGCTGATACATATCCTTAAAATTCGTCCTTATTTAGCGCTTTTAGATTAATTAATTTGTTTGTTAACTATGCGACGAGCACCAAAACAAAATGAAAATGTTTAAGCTTATTTACCCAATTAAAAGTGTCAAAGCACTAAACCCTCACCCCATTGCTGCTCAGCCTGTAAACTGTGTTTACTTTATAAACATCTCGTTCTCGCGTTTAATTGGTAGTAGCATTAACGGCCATGTGAACCGCTCTTGCAACATACTCGTTAGCTGCCGGTTCGACTTGAGGGAAGATGACGTTACACTTTTTAATTATTACAGAATGTATTTTCGAAAATTTGATGAACTTTTGTTCAGTGTGAAGGATCGTTTGCAAAAAGAAGACACAAATATGAGAATATGTATTCCTCCAGTTGAAATGTTGGCAATAACACTAAGGTAAGTAGTTAAAATTTGTATAGTATTAACTAAAAAAGTATTCTACAAACGATCAAACTAATTTATTATATTGAATTCAAATATAACCTCAATTTGATCGAAACAGCTGTATATTATTATTATTATTATTATTATTATTATTAGCACCGCGTCTTACTACCCGTTCGGGTTATACGCTCTTACGCTAATGTGTAATGGTAGGGTGATTGTGAGATGAAATGAAGGCCTACAGTTTAACGTGGAATCCAAACCACGGTGGAGGCCTGGCATTCCCCACATTCACAAGATGTCTTGTCAGAGGTGAAGGAAGGGTTTGGTAATCAGATAAATCTTTGCCGGGACCGAGGATTGAACCCCGGTCGCCAGCATAGAAGTCTGACACCTTACCCCTAGACCACCAGGTCACCAACAGCTGTATAAGATTTAAAGAACTTGTTAAGAAAATTAATTACATATACAACAATACTTACACACTAAGTTACTGTTCATATTGATAAGCACGTTTAAAGTATAGACAAATGCATCTTTGAAAGTTAAAAATATTTATAGAAAAACTAAGTTGAGTAAATAAGAACAGCGGGGTGGCTATAAGGTGTGAAGATCACTGCTCTCCGATTGTTGACTAGCCACAGAGTCAGTTGGTGACTGAAGTGCACAAGAAGGAATGTTATTTTCCCGTATTAATTGCGAGGAGTTCTTTCGCGATTTTG
This sequence comes from Timema cristinae, assembly GCA_039000515.1. Lineage (NCBI taxonomy): Eukaryota > Metazoa > Arthropoda > Insecta > Phasmatodea > Timematidae > Timema > Timema cristinae. The sequence goes on along the minus strand of JBCFYV010001001.1, from coordinate 34,202,489 downwards.
CGCTGAAGACCCTGATGGCACGTGCACTACCACTGGTTGATAGTGTGATTGTGGTGAGATTGCTCATGTGGTCCAAGTGTCACATAATGTGTAGGACGATAGTCGTAGTAAGCTGTGTGATGATTGTTGTTGACACATCCCTGGCATTGTAGGTTTCTAAGCAATTGTAATACTTCCATTCTAAAATCAAGCTTTTCGTCTGTGTCTATTGATCTCAAAGAAGGTAATAAAGACTCGATTAATGCTCTGTCGTCTTTATCAGGATCATCCTTCTGACGTTCCTTGTGAAGGCTCATGAAATGTGAAAGTTGGAATTCCAACTCATTGGTATTATTTCTAGCCGGCCTCTTTCGGTTGCTCTGAGTTGGTTTTGTTCTTTCTGTCAATTGGTTAGATCCAAGATCTGTTTGCGATTCAACTTCGTCTTCGGCCGATTGCTCTTCACAGTCTTCCATAGAACTTGCTGAAATAGTTCGAGCTACATCGATTTTTGATAGAAACTATAACTGATCAGTGAATGTGTACTTGAATTTTTGCTTGCACCAGAACCAGATTTCATTGAATTTCTTTTGCATTTCAAGTATTAATCTTTTCTATTTTTCCATTTCGATATTAGTTTATTAGCTGCAACAAAAATTTCTAACAATAATAGACATGGATTAAATAGTAAAGCTGTTATATTTTGTTAGGTCTGCACGTCCATCACAGACTCTGCCTTAAAATATGAGTGAAGAATTACCCTGTGTACGGAACGATTCCTGGATATCTCAGTGGTTATAGCATTGGCATACTAATCCAAGGGTACCGGATTCGATTCCCGTGTCTAGGTGACATCTTTCAATTTTCAGAAAATAATAAACATGGTTACCAAAAGTCAAAAATGTAATGTAATAACACTTCAGTAATTAGTTACCTGTGGTACCAGAGTGTCGACGAATTGGTTAAATAAAAGAATTGGTGATAGGGTAAATACAAAGTCATTTTAGAACAACGAACTTAATTTAGCATACGTGAACAAAAAAAAAAATCTGTGACCAAAATTATACACATTTAATTTTTGTTTTAAATAAATTAATTCTTATTTTGTGACAAGAAAGGTTTGAAGTGGGGGATTTAGAGGGGCAGACTAAGCGACACCAGGATGGTAAAAGTAGCCAAATGTCTCGATACAACCCCCTTCACACACTTAATCAGACCCACCATTCCCAATCCCAGGGATGGCCTTCAAATTGTGGCGCCCACATTAAAGATGTAAGTTGCCCTCAACCTTTATTTAATTTTAAAAGAGGTGGAATAGCAAAATAAAGATGACGAATTAGTGAGGTTCTACTGTATATAATATGTTTATTCTAATCACACAACTACATTCATACGTTGTTTCAGGTATTTAGCAGTTGGGTGCTACATGGTCGAACTTTACAATACATATAGAATTGGAAGGACAATAGCAGGTGTAATAATAAAAAATGTGTGCATTGCTACCTGGGAATGCTTGAGAGACCAGGGTTTCCCTGCGCCATCAGCCAAACAAATGGAAAGCAATACCAGCAGGTTTCCAGGAACGAGCTCAATTCCCGAATTGTTTAGGTGCAATAAACGGTAAACATGTCCGTGTTGTGAAACCAAAAATGAGCGGTTCATTATATTATTATTACAAGAATTATTTCTCAATTGTTCTCCTAGCGGTTGCGGACTCGGACTATCGCTTCTTGTGTGTTGACATTGGATCTTTCGGAAAATATCGGATGCAACAATATTTAAGAAATCTTTATTGTGGGAAAAGCTTTCAAACAATAAGTTAAGCATCCCACATGCCTTTATAGATGATGACGCCTTCGATTTATCCGAACATGTTCAAAGGCCATTCGCCGGCAAAATGTTAACACAAATAAACGGTGTTTATAATTATAGGCATTGCAGAGGAAGAAGATACATTGAATGTGCGTTTGGCATACTGACCAATACATTTCTAATATTTCACAGACCATTAAATGTAAATGTGCAAAAGGTGGTTGATATAACAAAAGCTTGCTGTACGCTGCACAACTTTATCCGTGAAAGGGATGGATTTAGACTAGAAGACACATTAGCTTTGTAATGTAATTGATTTGCCCCTGAAAAGTATGTGAAAGCATTGACAATAATATCGTCCTAATTTTATAAACGTATCTTATTTCATTTAAATTATGTAGTATATTAAATGGCGCTTAAAGCACTTCTTCTTCTAAGAAGGCAAAAGCCACTGATCAGTGACGTCACGCACGTGACACCAGCCAAGTCAGTTTGACAATATATATATTTCAAATAATAACTTCCTCTTCTGGAAAGTTCCAATAGAGATTTTAAAATGTAACTTGAGTCAGTTTCCGGCTCTCGAAGCTTCTAGTAGCACAGAGATGTTTTTGTCTTGTATTTTTGTTTTTCTAAACTAAACCTTCTCGAAGCTTCCATGAGCAATGGATATATACGAAGGATGGTGCAATGTAAGGCAGTTGGTGTCCAGAACTGACATAACTCACTTGGGCACTTGGCGTCCAGCAACACCTGTCCGCGCTCATACAATAGGCCGCGTATATATTTCAACGACATGATCTATTTTCTCATTAAATAAACAGATTCATAAATAAAAAACATGTCAAAATAATAAGTGTTTATTAATTATAATTCTTCAATTGGCGTCCATCGCGGCAGTAAAATATCAGAACAACATAATTGGCGCACAACGTAGGGACCC
>JBCFYV010001001.1:34189374-34199655 GCA_039000515.1 Timema cristinae | reverse complement strand
AAGATAGATATAGGGTGTAATGAGGTGGACTGGATAGAACTAACTCAAGATAGGGACAGGATGTAATGAGGTGTACAGGATAGAACTAGCTCAAGATAGGGATAGGGTTAATGAGGTGGACTGGATAGAACTAACTCAAGATAGGGATAGGGTGTAATGAGGTGGACTGGATAGAACTAGCTCAAGATAGGGATAGGGTGTAATGAGGTGGACTGGATAGAACTAACTCAAGATAGGGATAGGGTGTAATGAGGTGGACTGGATAGAACTAGCTCAAGATAGGGATAGGGTGTAATGAGGTGGACTGGATAGAACTAACTCAAGATAGGGATAGGTGACGTACTTTTGTAAGTACGACACGAACGTTTGCCTTCCTAATACCATAGAGTAATTAAGCCATAAGGAAGTATCGTTGGAAGGTTTCGATAACTTTTAAGATGGACTTTATTTGTAATATAACAAGACAAAGTTCTGGAATGCCAAATTTTAGTGTCTTTCAATTTAATGTTTGTGGTCCTATAAAATCATTGTTTACTCGTCTCCCGACTCTCATTTGACCCATATTAATCGCAGACTTCGTTCTAATGTTTTTAAATTATGGTTTGGCTCCGTGGGGTTTATTTTGTGTGCTCGTGACCAGAGCAGGGAACTCTACACTAATGCATCAAGAGCTCGGAGAGAGAGGTAGAAAAGAAAGATCCCACTTGTTTGGCTCGGTGCACACGAGAGGAAAATTTTCGCCGCGGAAATCTCTCCTCTAGTCTTCCGCTGCTCTCCGTAGGAAAATGTTCCGCGGGAATTCCGCTTGGGGCGCCCCTTCTCATGTTAATTCTATGGGCCGGTACTTACGGACGGACAGTTCGCCGCGGAATATCGGTGGAGAGGGTGTTACTGTTACTTGTATATCTCATATTTATATTTTTTTTTGTATGGTAATTTAAATAATTTTTTTTTTACTTATTACAATTTTTGACATCAAAATGGACATTGGGTGACCTGGTGGTCTAGTGGTAAGGTGTCAGACTTCTGTGCTGGCGGCCGGGTTCAATCCTCGGTCCCGGCACAGATTTATCTGATTTCCAAACCCTTCCTTCACCTCTGACAATTTATCTTGTGAATGTGGGGAATGCCAGGCCACCACCGTGGTTCGGATTCCACGTTAAACTGTAGGTCCTTCATTTCATCTCATAATCACCCTACCACTACACATTAGCGTAAGTGCGTATAACCCGGACGGGTAGTAAGACGCGGTGCTAATAATAATAATAATAATAATAATAATAATATACAGCTGTTTCGATCAAATTGAGGTTATATTTGAATTCAATATAATAAATTAGTTTGATCGTTTGTAGAATACTTTTTAGTTAATACTATACAAATTTTAACTACTTACCTTAGTGTTATTGCCAACATTTCAACTGGAGGAATACATATTCTCATATTTGTGTCTTCTTTTTGCAAACGATCCTTCACACTGAACAAAAGTTCATCAAATTTTCGAAAATACAGTCTGTAATAATTTAAAAGTGTAACGTCATCTTCCCTCAAGTCGAACCGGCAGCTAACGAGTATGTTGCAAGAGCGGTTCACATGGCCGTTAATGACACTACCAATTAAACGCGAGAACGAGATGTTTATAAAGTAAACACAGTTTACAGGCTGAGCAGCAATGGGGTGAGGGTTTAGTGCTTTGACACTTTTAATTGGGTAAATAAGCTTAAACATTTTCATTTTGTTTTGGTGCTCGTCGCATAGTTAACAAACAAATTAATTAATCTAAAAGCGCTAAATAAGGACGAATTTTAAGGATATGTATCAGCACTCTACTAGAGAGATGAAAGGAAACCAGAACTAGGAGAGAAATAAATCATCCTCCTTGTTTTTATATCCCCCATATCACAGCCCACGACCCTTGTTTGGGGCCGTTATTGCGCCATTATAGTTCTCTAAGCTATGTATTATGTACCCGGCTTTGCCAGGGAGAAATAGTTTAGGAAAAAAATGGTAAAAAGTTAATCAAATCAAGTTTATTAAACGTCAATTAAAAAAAGGTAAAAATAACAATAGGGTAAAAAAGGGTATTATTTTAGTGTAAAAAGTTCTAAAGGACAAAAAGTGTAAAAAGTATAGGCCTAAGTTTAAATCCATTTTTACCACTTTTTGCCCTTTTTGCGTTTTTACCCCATATAGCTTATTTACCCTATGTGCCCTTTAGGTACAGATTGCCCTTTTGGAACTTTTTACACTCTTTTTTCCTCCTTTTGTAACTTTTGCCATTTTTCCTTATAGCAATTTTTGCCCATTTTATTCTTTTTACACTTTTAAACCCTTTTTGTTAATCTTTTTTCCTATATTATCAAAATATTATATTGGATTTATTTTTTAACATTTTAGCCATTAATATTTATGTGTAGTATTTTTACCTGCCTGCCAAATTTCAGTTTTCTACCATATGGGAAGTAGTTGCTTACTATTAGTTTTTGAAATGTTGAACTCCCCCAACCCCTTTTCACCAATTCACTCTTAGAAATTTCAATTTTTAAGATTTATTGGTTTATATGGCTCAGTTGTTCGACTGCCTGCCTGCCAAATTTTAATTTTCTACCTCATCTAAAAAGGTGTTTTTTTTGTTTTGTTTTTTAAATTATAGCACCCCACTTCCTGGAGCCGCCTTTTTAAATTTCACAATTTTTTTTATATAATAAGGAGTAATTCCGCGTGATTAGTGTGAGTGAGTGAGCGGGTTTTTCCTTATATATAATACATTATCCAATATAAAATACTTGACAAAATCAAATACAAAGTTTTTGATTGATTTTTATTAACAAAACGCTAATTTGTTTCCAGACCATTTTTATATAGAGTTTCTAACTTTCCAAGGAATAGTATTTTTTTAGACCCAATAGAAAAATAAAAATATTGAGAGGAAACATATTTTAAAGAGGGAAAAAACTTGACCCAAAAAGTATATCTCAATCGAATCCAAATTTTACCAAACGAATAATTATTTAAAGCTTTATGAGAAATGACATTGTTTGATCGGTCGATATACAAACAATTAATACAAGTTTAACCCGCTTCGGTGGCCGCATAGCCTAAGGTGCTACTCTCGCAATAGACTAGATTGCCGATGACGGAGAAATCGCTGTTCGATGCTGGTCTGCTGTACTGAGGGTGTTTTTTCCTAAATGATTTCCCACTCTCTTTCCAAACAAATTCGGGTACACTTCCTCTAAATTCAGCCTTCCTATCTTTAACCCATTTGCGTAGCTAGTACATAAGCGCTACAACCCGAATGGATAGTAAGTAATACGTGGTACTAATAAAAAATATAATAAAAAAATTAATCTATTATATGAAATGATTGCACTAAAAATTCAAAATAACCCTTTTTGACGCCAAATCGGTAATATATTGTAATGATATTGGTTTGGATCAATCTAAAATATATAAAAAGTCATGGATGAAGGTAATTTTTCTTCAAAGTAACATATGTAGAGTATCCTTTTATGATTCATCCATGAAGAAACACGTGCTTCTCAGAAATAATGTGAAAAGAATTACACCATTAAAATATATTTTTTATACCATTTTTCCTGCTAAAGGAACAACTCCGCAGTATTTGGCAAAGTACGCCAGTTCCCTATACCAATAAGAAACTAGCTTTCACAACAGCTGTCACCAGGACTCTTTCTATTAGTTAGTTTTTACACTCTTGACGAAGGGAGAAAGATGCAAGGGATATGTCATATATACACCGTTTGTGCGTATCAGCCAGGCATCCCAAACAGCGACACACAAACGGCGACAGACACTCCACAGGTGACTAATTACTGAAGTGTTATTACATTTCGTCACCACTCTGGTATCACAAGTGTGCATTGATATCAAGCATTTAATTGGAGTATGTATAAGTAATTAACAGATGTCATTTGAATAAACCGTGTGTGAATCAACAGCCATCAACAGTTCTCTTTCTTTAATTTTATTAATATACCGATTTAATTAGTGCTCGACCACGGAGCTATAGACAACCTAAACATCGTCACAGCATTATTATATCAGGGAATTAATCCGTAGTGTTTCAATTGACGCCCAACGCGGCTCGATTAATTCAATATTGTTACAATATTCTTATTTTAAAGACTGGGAGCCTCAATGTCATAATATAAACATTTGTATACTATAGTGATGTGCGTTGAAAGTTTATAAACTTCCTTTTTGATTGAATTAAATATGAAAATATAGCCTAACTGCTAAAGAGGTCCCTTTACGACTTATTCTACGTGGTAAGAGTTGAAAATAAGCTCAAAGAAGATGCACCCACATTAGCGTAATTATATTATTTTCAAACGAGTGGGAATGAGAAGTAGTTAAAAGTAAGGACACTCACATTCACTTGGTGAGAGTATGGGAAAACCATGTTTATAAATAAGGGGAGAAAACCGTTTCAGTGCACACGGCCTGGACTCAAGCTTTGATATCCCCATCAAATGTGACCAAGTACAACGCCTTAGACCACACGGCCACCAGTACATGCAACCGAGATTCCAACCCAGACCTCTCTGATAACGCCATAAGCCCCTCATCACCAGGGTATCCCCAGAGACCGTCGGGAGTTCCAAGGAAAGGTCAGGCTCACTATCCGTGCGACCGATCATGATGGCTGTAAAACCAACACAATATGTTATTTGTCAACACCCAGCCCTCACTCACTCATTGAGCTCAATAATGAACTAACTCAAAGGTGTTTTTTTAAGAGTTTCAATTGAAAGTATAGTATTAATGACATTCCCAATGGTGTTCGAATCCTCGAGTGTACTGAGGGTAATTTTAAGTAAACGGTCTTCCTCCCCACGAACCACAAGTATATTTCCTCTCAATCCAACCTTCCTCCTCCTTGTAAATATGAGGATAGAGTGAACAACAAAGCTCGAATAAGGCGCCTCCATCTCCTAAGAGAGAAGAGAGATCAGAGAAAGGTTGAGAACTACTGGATTATGGACACATCTGTCTACAAGAATAAAGAGTTCGTAGAAAGTTTAGAGAGAGACGCTGCTAACAAACATTCTAGTTAACCTTTATTACATAACCAACTTTTCAACTACCACGACTAGATCTTAGGTAAGTTTGCAATATAGAATAGTAGGATCGCTATATCGATTATGTGATTGGTTCAAAACGGAAACATTTTCTACTCAACAGATGAAATTTAAATCTAACGATATTTGGTCATTGTTGGATGTTGGCTAGCCTACCACACATTAAGGTGGGATGGAGGGGGACACGAGAAAAGGTGTTTTTTTGTACTTTTAATAACAGAACTTTTTTTTTTCCAAAATAAATAAAATATTGCTCCAGTAGCAACGTTTAGTGTAATTTTCTTCACATATTGACATCAACAGTTGAATATATTTCAGGATCAGTGCAGCAATAGATGACAAGCTTTTTATTATTATTATTATTATTATTATTATTATTATTATTATTATTATTATTATTAGCACCGCGTCTTACTACCCATTCGGGTTATACGCACTTACGCTAATGTGTAATGGTAGGGTGATTGTGAGATGAAATGAAGGACCTACAGTTTAACGTGGAATCCGAACCACGGTGGAGGTCTGGCATTCCCCACATTCACAAGATATCTTGTCAGAGGTGAAGGAAGGGTTTGGTAATCAGATAAATCTTTGCCGGGACCGAGGATTGAACCCCGGACCCCAGCACAGAAGTCTGACACCTTACCCCTAGACCACCAGGTCACCGACAAGCTTTTTAAATGAATAGAAAAAAGTTGCCATTAAATTCCAGGAGACCCTTCACAGGTATTCAACAACTGTTGATGTCAATATGTGAAGAAAATTACACTAAACGTTGCTACTGGAGCAATATTTTTTTAAATTTTGAACAAATAAATGTTTTGCTATAACAACCGCAAAAAAAAACTGCATTGTCTTGCGTCTCCTTCTAGCCGAACTTAAATTATCTTCCATTAAAATTCTGACCATGACGCGATGACACTGACATTTCTGTCACAAACTGACATGTGACCTGTTAGTGTTTAAATGTTTGGTCTAGCGGGTACACTTATTGAGGGGAGGCCGCAAGAGCTGCTGGTAAGTAAACCAAGAGTTGACCGCCAATAGGAGGTAGACAAGTGTCTGTCTGTGTTTGAACATTTTTATTTGGATCAAAAGTATCAAATAAAAGGCTAGTTTTCAATCACACATTTTTTGACAATGGTTTTCAAACTTGTTATCTGATGGTGATATTTGACAGATTTATTACGTCAGTCGCGAGCACACAATCCAAGATAAACGTTAGTTTACTTTGAATAAAGTGTAGTAATGGCAGACAGTAGCAAAACATGTGTATATTATATACAGGATGTAATTTAATTGAGGTCAAACATTCTAGAGGCGTATTCCTATCGACTAAACATTAAGAAAAACTCATATAAACATGGCTCTATAAACGCTTAGTTTTAAAGTTATTTTGCCTCAAATATGGTCACAACGGATCCAATAAATGGTCTGCTCGATCATATTTGAACCCGATATCTCTGAAGACATTTAAGGTTCATTGTTTATATACAACTCCTGTGCCTCATGTTGAGGTTTTAATAGAGCGTATCGTTAATGTATGTGAGCTAATACGTAACACATCAGGTGTATTCAATAGAGTATGACAAAGCATGGAACGCAAGCTCAGAAGATGCATCGTAGCAGAACACCATTTTGACAATTATTGTAACAATGTTCTCTATCGTGTTTTGTTTGTTGCTGTTAAACTTTGCCTTGTTTAGTTTCATTACTTCTTCTGCTTGATTGCTTATTAATTGAACAGTAAAATTCCTCCTACATCAGAAACCAAGAGTTTTTAGACTAGTGTTTAAATGGACTTTGGTGGATGGGAATCCGCCCCTAGAATATTTGACACATATTAAAATACATCCTATATATATATAAAATATAAGATATGAGTATGTGAGTTTTTATGTATAGGTAGGCCTATCTATGTGTGCGTGTGTAAAGATGTATCATATGATTCCCAAATTTTGCACAAAACCTATATAATTTTATAGTTCATTAAGTATTTTCGAGTCCATAAGACAAATATTTCAAAATTATTATTAGTTATGGCTTAATCTTTGAAATGTGCAGGAAAATTGATTTTAAAAAAACACTAATTTAATCGTTTCTTTTTAAAGGGTGGCGTTCGATACTGCTAAATGTATTATATTCCTAAAGGTTGTATTATAGGCTCTACATTCACGTTTATTTTATAAATGTTCTCGGATTAAGGAAATATGACGAATCTTTAACGACCTTTTATAAAATGGGTACGTTAAAATATGATACATTAAAGAAAATGATTTAGCGTTTTATCAAAGAAAATGGTGACATCGAATTAGTCGTTATTTGAGAAACTTAAATCTTTTTTTAAAGTTTCACGATCCATTCGTAAATTGTACACTTGAAAAATTTAAGCTGGCATCCATTTTAGTAATATTATACAATAATATCATACTAACTTTGAAGAAATTGCGATGTAATGTGATAGTATTAATCAAAGGTTTTATATTTTATAAAATAAAATAAATTCTTTTTAAAATTAATAAATATGACATACTCAATGACTCAACGAACAATGCTGTCTTATCAGGGCGGGCCAGCAGGGCCAATGTTTCTAAAATATTTACAAATTTAAATATTCTTTTAATATAATTTACTAACGAAGTTGTCTGTCACAAGGCACACACGAAATATATTGGTTCATTACAGGTGATGGAGTTTTAAAAGGAGCACAGAGGGGCGTGATTGCGAACGCTATAGGGCCGTATCTAGAATATATTGGTTCATTACAGGTGTATGTAAGCTTGCCGCAACAATACTAACTCCTATTAAGCTGTTTTCAGAGCCGGTTCTAAGGAGGGTGGAGGGTTGCCTAGGGCGGCAAATATTAGATATTGTACTTTTTGTTTTTAATCTATTTACTACCCAATGGAATTTATAATTTTAAAATTAGATTTTGAACTGTAGAGAGTTTAAATCTGTCCAATGTTTTACTGTAAGTTTTTATTTGCGTAAGTTTGTTGTTGAAAAATTAATATGAAAATAACTTAAAATCCGGTTGATTTCTTCCCTTACGTTTGTTTCCGGAACTAATATAAGTAAGGAAAGAGGGGAAGTGCTTGTGACACAAGTACTGTCTGGTCTGTAAGGTCAAGAACGATGTTACCGAACAGTAGATACAAACAATTTATTGTTCTTACTTACTCTTTGATGTGATTTTTATGTTTTGAGAGGGGAAGGCGGAATTTTCATTCATAGCATAGGGCGGCCCTGTGTGTTTTGTGTGAATGAATAGAATTTCTAGATCTCCCAAATTTAATTCAAACTTTTACTGAACGCAAAGCAAGACGTGATAAATTTAAGATATGATAAAGTAGTAAATAATGTAAGTAAAATTGTATTAAGCATAATTAGTTATTGGTGTAAGTTGTTAATTCTTTTTAGCTCAATTGAAAAGATATAATACATAAAAAGATTTTTTTAAATTTATTATTATTATTATTATTTTCAAAATATAATCAACAAAACTTTAGTACTATCTGTTATTTGAGGATGGGAGCGCATTTTTTGGCATTGCCCGGATTGCACGGGCGGCTTGCGTTGGCCCTGTATCTTATTGTTGACATGATGTAGGCTGAAGAAACATGATTTTTTTATTAATATTAGATAAATTACATTCTACTATATCTAGGATCACAACATTAGATTACAATATTAACATTTTGCTAGCCGGAGGTAATCATAAAATAGTTCATTGCGTAGTAACAATGGTTAATCTGTAGTCTTGCAATCAACAATATCAACATATGTTTTTACATTCCGACAATGCTATATCGCCTATACAGGGAGCCTACTATACGCGCGTACAATTAAAAATTTCCCACCACATCTTGTCTTTTTCCTTCTGTCACCTGAGCAAGCGCGGGGCCCTGTGTAGCCGTATCGTTTGCACATCCCTAAGGCTCGGTTGTGTCAATCATTAAAAAAAACTCGTTTTTAAAATTAATTATATCATGGTTTTGAAATGATTAGACATTAAACCACGAAGCTAAAAAAAAGCACTTGTTTAGCTATTGAGATAGCAAATTTCGTGTTTTAGTAACTTTGTCATCTAGAAATTTTGTTTTAATGTATAATAATGTTTTAATTCCAACAACAAATTGTGCTTTTTTTTAAAAAAATTACTAAATACCCGTACCGATACAAAACTTTTAACTTTGAAATTTATTCATTTTCTCTAAACAAATAATTAGTACGAAAAGATTGGATTAAATGTCTGTTCCAATAATAGCAGATTCGACCAAATTATTATAATATAGATAGGCCTATAAAAATGCATCAGACAATGCAGAGTTTTAATTTTTTAGTGACTTACAAACTATCAAACTTACCTTATAAAAAACCTTTTAATCCACCGTCTTTATTTTGGTTCGTTGGTGTTTGGAACAGTTGACAATTTGACTAATTGAACCTAAAGTAATATAAACAAAATAACCAAGAAACTGAGAAAACTTCAATTTGGACGTTTTTTTTTTCAAACTGCCGCACTCCAGGCGAAAGAAAAGGTGTAAAAATCAATAAACAAAAGAGCAGCTACCAACCGCCTTCAGATCTCTTAGTAACCAAACACAAAAAAATACAAATAATAAGAATTGTGCACTATTTTAGCTTGCAACAAAAATACTTTACGAATATGACGAGACCGCACGAATATAATTAATTATCTTGTAACGTAGAAGTAAAATAAACATAATTAAAAGCTACAACGATAAATAAGTAATACAACACAACGAAAGGTTTAGCTGGTAAAATATTAAAATTGCCATAATATGAAATACACTTGGAAACGAGCCTCATTTATTTACGAAAATCACGCGAATGTTATTTTTTCTACCTTTCAAAGACAACTAAAGCGATCTTCTTCTATTGCGACGAAGCTGCACTAGCAGTAGACAGTCTGGATGACCCGTTTCAATGAACTTCACAAGAGAAGATACTGCATTCAACGTACTCTAAGAAGTAACAAACCGAAATATTTCATAATACGGCTGCTAGTTGATAATGTATTTTGTGTTTAATTTCTTTAACAATGTGGCGCATACATTTATTTTATATGACTTGAACCCATTTGGAAACAATAAAATCAAAATATTTTTATAAATAGTTCCTTAATATTGTATTTACGAAAGGTTAAAAAAAA